>JAVIWC010003559.1:0-473151 GCA_031894815.1 Creontiades dilutus | reverse complement strand
CTACTTACCTGTCATTTTTACCACCATCCATTGTCCCACAGTCACTCGCCAAAATCTACCGCACCTTCCCTAACATTTTTTCCCAGCTCGGGGTTTTCCCCTAGAAATTCCCTCTCCATTTACCACGATACCCCCTCTTGCCTTTACCTACAGAACTTTGGAGGTGGATACTTCTTTTTAACTCACTTCGTCTTCAGTTTTCAAGTAGTACAGTGCTCTAACTAAATCCCTTAATAGTATTCATAAGTTATTTCCGTTTGTTTTCACCTATTCATCTAAGTCTAAGTTATTTTTATTATTGGCCCATTTAATCGAGAACTTGAACGGGAAAGTGAATATGATCATCAGGAATTATATTTAATAGTTCGAACGAATGTACCCCTGTTGAATCACCAACAGAAGGAAGTGAATGATACATTTTTGACGGCAATTGATGATGGAAATGGTGGTTTAAATTTCTTGGGTGCTCCTGGTGGAACTAGTAAGACATTTCCCATGTCAGTAGTTTTAGCCACTATTCCCGCAAGATCCAATATTGTGGCTGCGGTTTCTTCTTATGAAATAGCAACCACATCGTTAGAAGTACGCGGTAAGGCTCATTCAGGATTCAAATTGCCGTTAAAACTTCAAATTATTGAAGAACCAACATGTAATCTCCGCAATGACCAAAGTTTTATCAGCATCAAAAACCATCCGTCATCCGGGACGAATAACAAATGGCACATAAACGTTCATTCGAAGCATTAAACCGAACATTGAAAGACACTAAATGCACTGCCAATAAAGAACCCTTAAAATACTAATTTTTTTACCAACAATTATTATCCAAATAATAATTAACCTTGATAAAATCAAAAGTCTGCTCATTTATAACCTCTAAGGCATAATAAAGTTCGTCGGGTCCCAGTATATAAATGAAACTCAAAGTTTGATTTCATGTTCCCAATAGAACGCTAAACTACCGGGTCTATTTTGATGGAAGCTGTAGTGAATGATCAGCGAGTTGCCGGCGCACAAGGAGAGGCTGGTGCCGTCTTAGGGCTGCACTAGCTCTTCTAACAGACAGTGCTTCAACTGCCATGAATTTGAAAGTTAGCAGATTTATAAGAGTGGTGCTGGACAATCCACACATTCTTCCAACGCCAAAAAAAATCCATTTTGTCACTTATTCAGACGAATTAATTAGCCTTCTTGATCGAATCAATACGAGTGGTAGAAATTAATAAAAATATGATCCGTAGGAACGTTAAAATCCATTTTCTTGCAATAGCAAGCTGTGGGGAAGGTATGACGTTCCACACAGGTATGTACATATTTCCGGCTCTGAACCGAATGATGATCAATTGGTCCTGGATTCCAAAAATCGTTTTTTTTTTTTTTTTTTTTTTTTTAACCCAAAGATTCCTCAATCACGACTTTATATTCAAGCCACGAGGATTTGAACGGGGCTTGAAGGGGTCTTAACACCTTAAGTGGAACCTGCTCACTTGAATTTGATTCTGCCATAAGAGTAGGGACATAAAGTTAATTAAAAACATGAAACCGATGAGAAAGGAAGGAAGAGTTCTTCCTTTCTCACCGGTTTCATGTAAAATGATGCCCCCGAATGCTTATTTTTCATATATTTATAATTTATATAATAATAAACGACGTGTCTTACTGAAACTCTTGATCGTCGTGCAAGACAATATAAGGACGTAACGACGTAACGACAAAATACAAGCAGATAAAAACAGGGCTTGGTCAGAACCACCGTAACATTCTTCTTCTTAAACCGCGCTACCCTTCGCAATCGATTTGTTTGCTTCCCGAACACTTGTTAAATAACATAATATTATGGTTGCTAACTGGCAGTTTGTTAGCTGTGGAAAATCTTTACAACTGGAGAATCCTTGATAGCTGAACGATTGGAATCTGATATTTCGTACAAAGCATGAGTTTCGGCTCTATAACATGTGTCACGCACTACTTAGACGTCTTCATTATTCACCCTAAGCAGCGTGAACCCTTCTACAATACACGAGTTATTGTTCATATTTTGAAACTAAAGACATTTTTTTCCTCCGAAACCACAATTTCTGCTTGAAAAATATCTCTGAAGGAGTAAACGCAGCAGTTGGCATTTTCGACGTGTTGCTCACCCTGTATATGGCCCACTATCAAATTCACAGACTTTGGCCAGTGGTAGTAACTGGGCATGTGTAGACGTGAATTTCAAAAATAGGGATTTCTCGCGATCTGTACTCAGATCCTGTTCAAACTCGGGAATTAGTTGATGTGATTTAGGACAGTGCCTTATTTTATCGTGATTACTTTAATAGCAGCCATATTACATTGCGCTCTACCAAAATAGTTTGATTCAGGAAGAAATCGGAACTGAAACTAATAGACCGATTTAAATGAAATTGAATAACAAGGAGGTGATGAATTGGACTAGTTGTCGCCCTTTCCAGCGGTTGAGGCGATTTAAATAAAACATCTAGAGGATAATCCTGAACCTAAAAAAATGTATGTTTATGCTCAGTCTTAGAAGTTTTAAGAAACAGGAAACAAGAACTATTCGTACTTACCTATCACTCTCCGACGATTTTAAACAGCAGCAGGGGGGAAGCACGGTATAGGCAGGGTGAGTAATATATAGATTTTTTTGTTTATATTACCCCATTTTGCTAGGGAAAAAGGTTTCAGGACATTCAATATTAGAGGGTGAGTGTTTTGTAAGCATGCTCTGCAACCATATAACAAGGAGGTGATGGAATAGACTATAGTTGCCCCTTGAAAGGGTTGAGGCGATTAGCCTGGAACACACAGAGGATACCCCTGAAGATAAAAGTTGCAGGTTCATGCTCAGGGTTAGCAGCTTCAAGAAACGGGAAGTAGGAGCTCTTCACATCCATCAGCATTTACAGACATTATATGGATTTAGCCCTAGGCATCCTTCTGTTCATCTATCATCGGGTCCATTTCATTCTATTTTACCTCGAATTGTTTTCACTGATACATGCTGTTCATATTTTTTCACATGTTGAAGGTTGGATCCAGCTAGACTGACCACCCAACTCGGCAGACGTATATCGTCCAATAATTTCCAATGGAAGCGTGGTGAATAGTCACATTTGTCTTTCATTGGCTCGGGAAACATAATCCTATTCTAATTGATCAGAAAGCGTTTTCGATATACTTCAAGAGATCGCTGAAACACTGTTGTTGCAAATTTTTCAACAATAATTAATAAAGGTAAAGATTATTTAAGATGACAATTTGGGATCACTAACAAGAGCCATCATGGTACCGCTTGAATTTCATTGCTCACAAACCGAAATATCCAAAGAAATGGAATCTTTGTGATCAGGTCAAGGAAGTTGGTTAACACTTCACCACTCCAGCTTCCAGTATCTGCCTTGTCCAGATGCCCTGAACACAAGCCACTAGGAAGAAAACTTCACTGAATCTACGTTTCTTACCCCACTTCAAGAAAGAAATGAAATCTAGGAAAAACTCCCATGTGAGCCACGACAGTTGATGCAATTTCAACGGAATTCTTAGATTTCTAAGTCGTGTCCCCATAACGCATATTGTGCCGTTGTAGGTATTTTGATATCGTCGCTCGTTTTGCCCTTGATCACCTGAATCAGCCGAAGATCTATTTTCTGTTCTAATCAATCTAGAAAGAACCACTGAAAATACCATCAAAATTTCAGCTTTCTAGTTGGATCATAGCAAAAAATGCCGTTTGGGCGGACTCTGCTGATCAGAAGCGACCTCGCCTGAACACTAAAAACTGCGTGAGTTCATTTTTCACAGGTGATAGGTGAAAGATAGTAACGTAGATGCTGGTAGAGGGTGTTGTTCGGAGATTCTACTAAATAAACGTTCAACATTGACTTGCTTTAAGTGGTTCAGTATACCTTGTCTACGGTACAGTCCCTATCCAACCAATGGATGCAACGAATTCTGCAGTAATCACCTACTTTACTCAAACTTCTCAAAAAGACACGCTTCGTATGGAAAATTCATAGCAGATCCCAAACAGGTACTTTATTTTCGTCTGAAACCTTCTTAAACCATCAAAACCCTCAATCAACTGAACAGAAATTATCAACATCCCGTTCGTCACAGTTTTGTTCTTGCATGGTTTTCTCTACTCACTCTACAAAATCTAGGGAAAATATTCCAAGGTGAATTTTTAAAAGGTTATACTTTTCCGAACCGAATGATACCAATCCCGACTGTTGAATATGGAAACTAGGGGAGCTTTGATTTCTCTAAGTTATGCAACTTAAAATCGGAAATTCGAACACGAAACTTACTCTACCGACTATCCAGAGTATAACCAACTTGAAAGTTTATCGCCTGATCAACGTGTTTTCCCATCTTCCTTTCAATCAACTTCACTTCATACAACACTACTCCTTACCGTTTCATAACTCTGCCCAGGGTCCATTCTTTGGCAGATGGCAAGTTAGCCCAAACTTCTAATCCCTCTCTAAATTTTTGTTTTCATTCCTGTTTGTTTTACAGGTGAATTCCCATTTCATCAATTGAACGACTCAAGTAGATCAATGAAAGTTGGGACCATTTGCTGTTGATAACCTCAGTTTCAATCCCAGCACCGTCCAACCAAGAGCGAACTACAAATACCAGTACCTAATTGGTACGAGACGGCGAAGTGGGTATACAGTACCCGCACGACCGCCAGGTCTTGAAGGTGGGGTTGGCCTTGCCCCTTGATGTCTCCAATTGCCAAACGTAGTCCGTGGGTGGTATGAACCTATCTTTAGGAGAATTAATGTTTTCAGATTCAGGAGACAAACTTTCTTGCACGGAATCAAAATTTCCACTCGCAAACGGAGATTCAAACCATTCTGAATACCTTTCGGTATGAGCAAGTGTGTACCTGTCCACTGATCCTTGTAATAAACTGTATTTTTACTGCTTCCATATGATTTTGATGACATTTTCAAGAAATATGCGTGTTGGAATGTAGATGGTAGTACCATGTGAGTCATAATGCTTCACGACCCTGTTGGACTCCATGAGCCGCTGAACGGTGAATAAATTCGACATTACAGTCCAAGTTCGGTGACGCCTTGCTTTGAAAGTAAGGTTTTCCCTTCTTTAAAGCAAACCTTGACTTTTTTTCATCACGGGGGGGAAAGGGAATGTAAAATCACTTAGAAAGAGCTCTAACGATGCACTTCCTCTGATGGCGGGACGGGAGCCTTCTAAAGTTTGCGTTGAACTTGGAACAAGTCCGCTCCAAAGTGTATTCTTTTGCAAACATGTTAACGTGCTCTGTCTTGTTCTTTCAGCAACCTTTCGAACTTTGAATTGAAAAGCTACAAAATATTACCCAACGGTATTCTTTTGTCATTACATTTATTATATGAACCTCGTCCACCTTTTCGCTCAAATTTCCATTACTCTCTCATAAGAATTTCATCGACTGTATCCATTTAATCTGAAAACATATTGAGTTATGAGGGAGATCTTAAAAATTCAATGGATCTAGGGAGAATTGTGACTCTAATCATAGGGTTATTTGAGAACAAATTTGAACAACTTAAGTAAGACAACCTCTTCAAAATTCTATTCGTATCGATATATGGATAATGGAAGACACATTTAATGACAGCTGCAAAAACTATCATGGAAAACAAAATCAAACTATCACTATAAACGAATGATTGGACTACCACGTCTTATTTTAGAACGTTTGTCGACATTAAAATACTAATTTAAAAATAAAAAATAGAAGGATTTAAGAAGGATGGAGTATTTTAGAAGGATGTCAGGACACTAGTCTCATCGCATCATGTTAATTTGGCAACGGATATTAAGCATGTTCGCCAAATTGGGCAGGCAGAACTGCTTCTTCACTTATCGTAACTTGAGGAATAATTTTCTTTTTTTTTTTTTTTTTTTATCACAGACTTTCAGCATGATTGTATAAGCAAATTTTCGTAAATCATTGTACTACTTTTAGGTTACATTGAGTTCGGATTTGAGCACTATTTAGTAAATAGTATTTACTTTGTACTGATCTATTCAAAGAGTTTGGTTATTTCGTCATTAAGTTGCTAACAGGCAGTTTATTAGCAACGGATAATCGTGCCAACTAGAGAAGCCTTCAATAGAAATTAAAGATCAAAATTTGAGGATAATTAGCCGTATTTTGACATTTTTGTTTATTACTTTTTTTTAAATTTGAGATTTTGGAGAGCAAAATTTTTTTCGACTTCTCTCACGAACAAAAACCAAGACAACTATAGACAACCATACCCGCATTTGCCATTGAAGAAACGATTCTTATATTGTATGTTTAAATATGAGCTTTCGTTGTTGTAATAAAATGAGAAATTTGTAAAAAACAAAAGCCCTTCAGGAGGCAATATATTTCCATTACTTGAGGATTAAGGAATTGAAGGTCTTTCAGTTTTAGAGAGGGGTGATGTGAGGATTAAACTCTCTGCGTACGTACATTTGATCGAGCAGTTATCGAAGTTTTGATGGGGCCCCAATTAGGTCAACAAAGCCAATCGAGTTCGCTGAATGGCTCGACAACTTGTCCTTTTCAGCAATCATGATCGAAAACGAGTCCTAGAACCCACTGGGTTTTTTTTTTACATGAAAGAAATCTGTTAACAGTGTTACGTTGAATGAAACTGAGGATCAGTTATCTTTATGTAACTATGACTTCTTATTAATAAATTTGTACGTAAGTAGGTATGTCCTCTTATTTATTGTTTTATAGTGGTAGTTACCGGCGAGCTCATCAGAAGATCTAAAATATAATTAGGGAACTTGCAAGGAGTTGACAATATTAGTTGACAAGGAAGGGAAAAAGAAACAAGTCTTACAGTCGCAGCTTCTAATCTGGAAAATTGTATGTGGGGGGGGACAAAAGATAACCTAGCCCCGGGAACTGACGAAATGTGATGCAACGGAGGGGCGCATACAGTTCTCCAAACGAAGAAAATGGGCTCGAGAATAAATCCAAGTCCGGGTGGACTCACGAGGTTGTTGCTGGAACACGAAATCTGTAGAGAAGGTGGTGAAGCAAGTAGTTTGTGGCTGAAAACAGGTTGAAGAAAGGCAGAGTGGAGCGAGTCGAATGAGGAATCGGAAAAGCTATCAAGCATAGCTGAGTCGGTGAATACAATTTGTAATTTAAGAGATTACTCAAAACTGACATAACAGCCATTCGTCTCCTGGTTTCTAACGTCTAGACGGTGGAAACGAAGAGACAAATGTGTCCGTGGAAAATCACTTGGAGTAAATGATTCAGGAATAGTTTTAGTAGTCATTGAGTGATCATTTTCAGCGTTTGTTGTTGGAATGAATCGAAAATTCGGTTTCATCAATCTCGTTGAGGTGTAAACCTACACTGATGATTCCCATCATTCAGAAATATGGCGAGAATCCCTTCAGCCTCGGCATTTCCTCAGGCCTTTGCCGCTCTTCCACTTGAGCATTATCATGGTAACAAAGTTGATGATCAACTATTCCGGGAAGTTGCCGGTAGGTGTAGTGGGTGCAGAAGGGTGAAGGCCTTGTTAGGGGTGACAGTGACGAGCTATTGCTTCTCTCCTGGCCCGCTCCTTTGTTAGACGTGTACTCCTACATTTCCAGCCTCTCCTTTGCCTACCTTTCTACTATGACGGTCAGAGCGGGGGTATTAATGTTCGAACTAATAGGGAATGTTGGTCTAAGAAGGAATTTCGACTGGGCCAGGTGTCCGTTTCAGACCCAACATTGTGCAATGAACACGATATTTGCTTCTGAGCTTACTGAGACTTAGCCGAGTCGTTATTTTGGTTTATTGTTTTCATACTGAACCTTGTAATCGACCAAAAACTTTTACCCCTCCCATCTACAGTTGATCAAGACCACCGAATGGGGTTTATTTTGTTCGGAGCTCTAGCCATAACTATCAGTCAATCCTAAAGAGGGGAACCAAAGGACTGAAATATTCTAAATTCTAAATATCGAGAACTTTCAGAATAACCCTAATGTTGTAACGTTTGCTACTGACAAGTCGTCCCTTCAATGAATCGAATGAACCTACACGGACCGCTTTACATTCATATTCAGATACAATTTCAATGGATTCTTGTTTTTAAGAGTTCCTTTTTAAATCGAATTTTTCATTATATTTGTTAGGTACCTATATTTATGTAATGAAGTGGACCGTAGGTAGGTGTTTTATTTGATCTCGTCAAATTCAGGTGTTATATTCGTGGATTTCCAAGTCCTTGCCATTCGTAGAATATTGCACCATTGCATACGAACTAAGTCACTTGGGACGAAGTTGTGGAACCTATTTCAATAAAAACGGAGTAAGATAGAAAGTTTTCTGTATTTCCACGGAAGTAAAGAGTTACACAGTTGAGTCGATTTGAACTCCATCAGTTCATGTTTGTTATTGATGATGACCTGTCCGTGTAACTCTTTACTTTTGTGGATATGTAGAAAACGTTCTATTTTACTCCGTTTTTATTTTTATCGCACCATTGTACGAGTATGTATTTTGATATGTGCTCTTTTTTTAACAAAGGGAGCAGTATAAGTAGGTATTTTTTGAGTTACACCATAGATGAAGACCTCTTCATCCAACTGTCTTTAGAACATCTAGAAGTCAATTACAAGGTATAGAAACACAATGATCAGCTGAAGTACCCTTGTAGCTAATTCAGTTCCTAATCAATCTACGGTGCTGAAACATGAATGGAGCTCTTTTTGTGGTGTACGATGGACGTAGAAGATGTAAAGGTGGAAGCCGCTGAGCTTAGATAACATACTACAAATCCTGCATAGTAATTTGCAGCGGTTTACTTCCTTGATCTGTACAACCGAGCTTCGTAATATTGCCTAGTATAAAAACATGTTTAATCTGCCTCCCCTAAAGAAATGTGTTTGAAGTTCCATAAGAAATTACAACAACACCGGTACAATGTAAGATGTAAGTGGGTGGAATTTCAACATTATAAATCATGATAATAGAATATTTAATATCCAACATCTCTGCTTTTTCTGTGGTTTCCTGCAAAAAGATTCCCTAAAAATTCAACATCAAGATTTTTGCCGATTGAGAAAGGCCCCATCTTAGACACAAAGAAGCCAAAAATATAAAATTGTCCAATTATTTGGTATTCCTAGAAACTCAATTCTTCGAATTTCTCATCCATTGAGTGACATTTCCAAATTAAAAAGTGAAAGAGGAATTTTTTTAATTTCCCTATAATAAAAGGAGCTTTATCGACCAACTTAACTCAATTAGTTTAAGGACGGTTTTTACGAAAAGGGACCTAGAAAAAATATGTTGTGGTCCGTTGAACGTCTGTGCCCCCTCCCCCTCCCCCTTTTACAGTAATTCAATACAAGTTATTTGAACTTTCAATTGTATAACTTCTGATTCCATTAGAAGTCTGCTACAGACAGAAATCCGTTTCTCCCTTTCAGAACCTCCTCAAAGTTTCGACGTTTTAAAACGCGAGAAACCGGTGGAGCCTTACGGCCCCCGAAGTTTCATCTGCGCCATTCCGGCGAAAAACACTCGCGGGGATACAAAGGGTTGGAAAAAAGCATTATTTTAATTAACCCTTTAACCCCACTTCTCATTCTACCCCTCATCCCGACGCCTCGTGGAAACGTTTCGTACAACGTTTTGAGATGGGGGTAGGGGGGAGGGGCTGTTAGACAGAGACAAAGCGAGTCGTTGCCCCGTTTTTCGACTAAAGAGAGGAGATGAGGAGTCCCAGAAGGAAGTTCGAAGGGGGAAAAAAGGAAAGGAAAATTATAAAAATAAATTAGGCGCGCACCGACCGTTTTGTAGCGGACTTGTGTTAAAATTTATTCCAGCGGAGCCGCTTTCCGTGGTAATTGTGTTTAAACGGGAACGTTTCTTTCTGGCGTTGATGTATGGCTTAATACGAAGTGAAAACAAGTTGTTTCGACGTCTGCACTGGTCTTTGTGGCGCAAAAAAGGTAGAATACTCTGCATAACATCCTAGTTA
Organism: Creontiades dilutus; assembly: GCA_031894815.1. Lineage (NCBI taxonomy): Eukaryota > Metazoa > Arthropoda > Insecta > Hemiptera > Miridae > Creontiades > Creontiades dilutus. Next base: position 463,135 of record JAVIWC010003559.1, on the reverse strand, counting down.
GGAAAGGAGAAAACTGTTAGTGCAGCACGGTCCTATGAGGGAACGTTAGCATAAAACGACTGTACTTAATTATGCTATCAATAAGGAAAAAACTAGGCACGAAGAAAATTACAAGTTTTTATATTAATAATTTTTGCCTCTAAGTCCACCTAGAGCTACCAAGTCTACCTAATGTTTTCGTCGAAATAAAAATTTTCCAACCCCGTTTTGTACCGTTCGGAATCACGAGAGTTGTGTGTATCTGCGGCAAGCGGTACTGAGCTCCAAGGAGTAGCGCCCAACAACATCAAGGTTATGGCTGCAACCTTGTCATGGCGCGGAGTTTGGTGCGGGAAAAGCTCCACGGAGTTACTTGAGCTGGGAATCTCATCAGAAGTACTCCGTGGAATCACCACTCACCTCATCCCATCCCTCCCTGCCTCCTCCATCATCCTCAACTTCCCATATCCCAAGAGCCGACGTCGTCTAAACCTGGGCGTCTAATTAATGGTGTACCCCCTCCGTTTTTGAGGGGAGATTTAAAAAAAAAATGTGTGCCTGCAGCGAGGGGTATCAAAGCTCAAAGGAGTGGCACCTAATAACATCAAGGTTATGGCTGCAACCGTGTCGTCGCGTTTAGTGTGATCCAGGAAAAGTGCAACATAGTTACTCGAGCTGGGCATCTCGTCAGGAGTACTTCGTGGTATCACCACCCGTGTCATCGGGGCCTCTTACCTAAACTGGGGGTCATTCTACACAGGCACTTCCTTCCATCCCTCCCTCTCTCCTCCATCTTCCTCAATTTCCAAAATCCCAAGGGCCAGCGTCGGGTAAATTTGGGGGTCCTAGAGCCAGAGCAACATGTCCAGAAACCCTGAAAAGTTGAAAAAACCTCTTATCTTCCGGAACATTTAATTTTCCGGAAAGTTCCGTGATATATATATTTGTCCGGACAATCCCATGTAATTAGCACCTTTTCTAAATTTTCGAGATTAGGAATCTAAATTTTTATTTGGAACAACTCCATTTATGGATGACTCTTTGTTTCATTTTAGTTCAAGTCGAAGTAAAAATTGGAGAAATGGGAATCTACATTATATAGCAAAGTTTGGTTGCCACTCTCTAGTCCTACGATGACAAATTTGATTGCGGTAGAGGATAGACCAGTGCTAATTGACTAACTCATGCCAGAATCACGTATACCTATATATACGTCTGTGTACGAGATGCGAGTTCTTGGATGACGGATCGCGGTCTGTATTTGTGTGCAAATGTGAGGTTGTGTTGAGGCGCTCGGGGCCTTCGAGTTCCGGAGTAGATTCCGATGTAAATCCTATCAGATCGGTCGAACCCTGACCCACCACTTACTGGGTGAACACTCGCTTTCTGTAAAACACACTAATAGGAAAGTTGTTGCTGCTCTCCTGTAAAAGTTGTTGGGAACGCTCCAAACGAGTTTTCACGTCTGATACTGACGGAAATGATTGGATCAGTGTTATACATTACACATTCAATAACTGTGTGAGTCGTTTTGCATTTGCTAATTACGTATTGGATCGATGATATAAATAAGTTTACATACCGGAGAATGAACTTGGACTTGATTCAACTCGGAATAAATTAGCTCTATCGTCTGTTTAATAGGAAACATTTAGATAACAGAGATGTATTATGTATGTGTTAGAATAACTCTTCTGCGTATGCAAAGTAGACGTAGTCTGTGGTACATTGTCTAAACTCGGCCCCTCGACCCTCCATATCTCGTAATTTCATTCTAGGTGTCATAACAAGAGCCCCTATTAAATTTCAGCATGGAAGAAATACAACGATTGGGAAAGAAATTAGCTACAAGGTACTCCAGGTGATCACTGTGTCTCTTTACCTTGTAATTGACTTCCAGATGAATCAAAGACAGATGGATGACGCTGTCTTAGATGTATCTTCATTAACACCAAGATTTACCAGTCCCTTTATACAGAACAAAAGCCGACACCAAAATACCTGCAATTGAACAATATACTGTACATGGGCAAAACGTAAAAATCCACAAGTAGAATAACTTGAAAGTTAGGATATCAAATTAAACTCTAACTCGCGCTTCACTTGTCCACAAATATATGACATGAGTATTGAAAAACTCGATTTCAAAACGAAATCTTGGGGAAAAAACCTTATGGCCACTATATCAAATGATTCGATACTCGCAAGATACTAGGGGATTCCTACTGTAAGTAAGCACGTTGTCATTCGCATCCATGTTGACGTTATTTGTTTCGTCTTTCTGTGGATTGACTATGAGTTATGCCAAGAAATTTGGTCCCAACTTGACCCCGAATGTGATTTTTGACCCAAGTTTCTTACCCAGTAGTTTCGGAGAAAACATCTGGATAGTGTATAGCACAAGGACCGATTTTTTATTTGATTTTTGGATTCTACACGTCTTGAAACATAAAACATTTAACACGTTAAAGAAAAACATTTTTCCTTGGTCGATTACAAAGGTTCATTATTTTGAATAATAAAACAGAAAGATGACACCCTCCAAATTAGTTTTTTTTTACGATCAAGATATACAAATGTCAAAATTCGAATTTAAAACACATAACTAATTTTTGTCGCACGAACCTCTTTTCCGAAGTCACTGAACCGAAGTTTACAGGAATCGGCTCAAAAATCCTTCCTGGATCGGCAATCTGCCACTGTCCCGACACTGTTTTCAACCAACCATAAAAAGTAATAATAAACAATAAAACGTTATGAAATCCTGAACGTCGAAATCTTTTAAATGGAAGGATACTTACTATTGGTGTCTGATTTTAAAAGCCATCAATTCTATAATTGAATAAGGCCACCTTCTCACTACACACTCATCCGCTCGCTCGCTATTGTGAGGGAATATTTTACCAAACATAGAAAATTAATATCTCAAAAAAGGCTTCGAGTGATACCACTATTGTTGCAAATTCCATCATCCGCCCTTCACGAGAGACTCTTCAGCGAATTACTTATTTGTTATGAAATCAATGAACTGCCATGAGCTCTAGTAGAAAACCTTCACGTATGGATCATAATATGATCCATATGTATTATATACCCATAGGTTTCTTTCCGTGCTTTGTTTCTGGCTGTACAGTCAGCGATCTGTATAACAGTACTAAATTACAAAAATAACATACCTTTGTGCTGTAATTTGCAGCGTTCCTATTCATCTTAAAACCAACAAAGTCAAGGGGGGGGGGGGGTATGAGGTGACCTTTTTCCTTTTGGTCAATTACAAAAATTAATTTTTAAAATAATAAACTGGATAGATGAAAAATTATTCTAAGGGACCAACCCCCTAATAGATGAAGAAATGTGTAGGTATATGATCTAGTTAAAGAGGGACTTCCTACAAATTAGAAAACACTTTTGAAGGGATGTATTTACTTGAAATTTTGAAGAAGAGAAGGCAGGGGCCTAGTAACATAGACAACTTCATCGCTAAAGTCGCTAAAGAGGTAGTGAACGGTTGACATTGTGAGTGACGCTTGAGTGAAATTAGCAGAGAAACGGGGAGAGTGACTTGTGGGAGGGGTCACGACACTTGAGACCGAGGGCGGTTGAACTCCGAAATGTGGGGTAAAAGGGAGATCGTAACTGCGAAGATCAATAATATAATTGGCTGATGTGCTCACACCTTCTTTGAAGCGTTAACTGTTGTTAGATCAATGGTCCGGTCTGGAGCGCCCTCTCTTTGGACAGGGTTAAGTAAGTGGCACTTAACCCATGTGGCTCACTAGTTAAACTGTTCAAAGCGCGGGAGATGTAATGGCAAGGGCAATTACGGAAGTTGAAGGCGTAGGGATGCACTCAATTTTGCAAAAATCTATTCAAGTCCTTTCCTAACTCAATTATCTCATTTGCTAGAAAATTAAAACGATGCAATGACTCAAGTCCCGAAAAGATTAAGCGGCTCGTAAAGGAGATACCCGACAATGGATGTACCTGTCAGGTCTTTCATGATGGCGTGCTCTCCCCTGCAATACCCATTAATGCTGGTTGTCGACAGGGCCGCGTGCTCTCCTTAACTCTCTTTCTATTGGGACTAGATCTTCTAATGAGGAAAGCCTTTGGGGGCATTAAGAGAGACACTCAATATGGCATGAGGGAGCGGCTAGAGGATCTCGACTATGCTGATGACGTCTGTATGCTGTCCCATCGGTAATGCGATATGAGTTCCAAGCTCGAGCAACTCACTGAGTTGGCATACATGGCGGCGCTTATAATGAATGTTAAGAAAACCAAGGAAATCCGAGTCAATGTGGCACAAGGGAGCAGTCTGGAAATGAAGAGATACAGCACCGAGCCACTTTCCAGGACCTCGGCAGCATGGTTGACGCAGGAAGTGAAGAATCGAATTAGAAAGGGCCAATCGTCCAGCTATACCTAGTTTGGAGAAACAGAAATATTTCTATTAGAACGAAGCTGCGACTCTTCAGCAAGAATGTAAAGTCAGTTCTACTGCAAAGCTGCCAAACCGGGAAGATGACACGATCTCTCACTCAGAAGCTGCAGGTTTTCGTCAACCGTTGCCTTATACAAACCCTTGCCGTGTTTTGGTCGGACATAATTTCCAACGAACAGCTTTTAGAGAGAACTGAACAAAAGTCCATCTCATTAGAGATAAAACAACAAAATGGGAGAAGGGGAAGGACGAGTTTGCAATCGGAAAGAAGAAAAGTTGGACTGGAATCCTCATGGTTGCAGGAGGAGGGAGAAACCACGTGAAACTTGGAGACGATCTTCACAGGCTGAAGCTAGGCGTGCAGAGAACTCGTGGAAAGAAATAACAGCCCTAGCAAACGACCGAGAAGAATGGCGGAATTTCGTAGTGGCCCTATGCTCATCCTAGGAGTTCCAGGGAATAAGAAGAAGAAGAAGAAGAATGATTCAATTGTCAATAGCCGATATTTTGATGCCATCCCAACGCTCAATAGTCATACCTTGATAAATGTAAGAACGCATTGATCATCTCCCCACATTATTTAAAAGTACATATTAAATGGTAATTACAGCTGTATTGGATAAGGTAGCTGATAAATGTAAATGATCATCGTAAAAACATTGTGTGTTATACGAAGCCCAACGTTGAATTTATAAACCCGAAACGAAAAACGGAAACCTTGTAAGCCTATCAATCGGAGATTAATCTTCAACAAAGCTTTCCCTCTCCAAGAAAAATACACGAAGCGTGAGGCGAAAGGGATGAAACGCAGAAGATGAAAACCGACAGAGGATTTGCCGGGGACGGTTCACAGAATAGAAGTACGGAGTAGGTACCTACAGAGTTAATACAGAGGAGGTGAATCAAGCCCAGAGAGGGGATGGGAGTTGTTGTACTAGTATCAGATATTGAGCGGAGTTTCTCATCAACCCCTTGAAGTCTCTGATTGCTTAGTGAGAGGTTTCTCCTTGAGAAGAGAGTTCCGTAGGAGTTCCCTTTCCCATCTCGAGGGTCTTTCTATTCTTTACTGCTCCGTGAAGGAGGGTTAATCGTTTTTCAGTCGGAAAGTACCGGGGCCCTTCAAAGATCGACAAATTACAGGATTTTCTTAAGTTGAATGACGAAGGATTAGAAGATGATGGGGATCAGGTAATTATTCTGGTACTACTTGTTTGTCTCTGATAGAATGAAACCTAGGAAACACAATTGGGACTCAAACCGATTTAGATGGAGTTTCAACGTGGATTCACCTTAAATCCCAAAGTCAAGCAACGCTGTAAATTACTGCACTAACGTTTACTTTGCAGATCACTGGTCTGTAAGTGGTGACCGTAGTCCATAGAACAACATATGAATACAACGACATAAACGTGAGACCATACTGCTTGGCTACTACCGAAATACCTACTCTTCACAAGCCCTTGTAATCGACAACAGCTGATATCCAACTATAGTATAACATCAAAATTTGAATGTTTTGATATAAGTGTCTGCTTCCACCAACTGAGAATTAATAAGATAATTCATACACCTCCTCCGAATGATTAGTCCAATAATGTTAAGTAAGTTTTGGATCGAACGTTCTAAAATCCTTATTTATAGACGGAAAAACGTTTTTTTTTTTTTCATATCCCCGTGTTTTTTGTGGTGAAAATTTGAATAAAGCCATGTTGTACACGTTCGCAAATGTGCGCAACGCTCCAATAATTCTTTCTTTTTTTTTAATGAGAATATTCATTATGAAAATTTAACCTCTCATTTAGTTATTTCAGCTCCGCGCAACCCGTTCAGCGAACGGAAACTTAAAAAATAGTCAACATCGTATACAAATTTGTGTTAATAAACCAAAAGTGCGACACATTCGTCGTTTTTCAATGCTGATTTGGGAGTAAAGGAGTTCAAATTTTGTCAAATGAAAAAAACGGTTAGTGGAAGTGAATCAGGATTTAAAAACAATGAAAATCGATGTGTCATATTTCGGGTTTGCTAAAATTTGTTTGCACTATCCTGATGACTTGGTAATAGTGCGCTCTCGCTGAGCAGGTTGAAGTGGGCTAGAAAAAATCATATGCATGGTCAAATTTTCATGAAAGAAAGCTTAGAATCTGCATTTAGAATAAAAAAAGGGGGTTCCTATATGAAAAGCATCTTTACACGCATGCTCAATGAGAAAAGTGGTCATATTCAGAATAAATGAAATTTAAAAAATTGTTGCCTACAAATAACTATTTTAGAAGGGTTGATCTATAGCATAGTACATAAACATAATATAGTCTTTGTAGATTTCATGTGAAAATGGCCATTTGAATCACAAGCCGATTCGATCGTGTAGTTTATAACGAAATTTTTATTGTTTCCACTTGATTCCAGTTATACAGATATTGGCGTTCCTGCCCACAACATATGATCCTAACGAAACCTCTTCCAGCCACATCTCCGTTCAGGCATTTCGACATAGGTACAGGTTTTTACCACAAACAGAGTTGTTAAAAGCTCCTAAAAGATCAAGGGAGTGAAAAAATTAATTTTTTCCTTGATCTCAGGTGGATCTCCGAAATCTAAGAACGTATTACTCATATGTGTCGTACGCTGTTGAAGAAGAAAATGCTTCAGAACAAGAACAATTTCGTAAACATAGAATACGACAATAGACTAGCTCTCTAAGTTGGTATACCCCAGACCACTGTTTCAAGAAACAAATTTAAACTGCAGAAAAGGTTGAACAAAAAATCAGATTATGGGTATACAAGGCCAATTGAAAAAATTCAAATTTTAATCCTTTCACCGATTTGTATAATTTGCTGCTGATGTTGCTTCACGAATTCTCGAGGAAGTAACGAGAGCTTGCGCATACCGCTCCTTTGCTTTTGCGAGTTTCTCTGAAATACGTTTCGCTCATCTCTGGTCTTAAAAGCTCACCCGAACTTCCAGCTGGAGATCATTCCTCACCCCCCAACTATTGCTTAACCCGTAAATTCTACCCCCTACAACCACCAGCCCTTTCTTGCTATGTCTCTCTATGCCTTCCTCACTCCCCTCTCCACTCCCTTCCAACTCCCCTTCCCGCTCGACCCGCACCACAAATCATCAGGTCTTAACTTCTGCCTAATCAATCAGAAACACTTCCCCGCTTCACAACCACCAGCCTCGGGCTCCCTATACCATCACGGGCCCTTCCAGCTCTTCATAGCAAAGTCCGAGGAAGGGGTGGGGGAGCTATCAATCAGTTAACAACGATTTAACTTGTCTCAACTTCCTCCTCCGTAAAGCTACCTGACAAAAAAAAATCAACGTCGAAAAGTTCACTCTTTGTGCGTGTGAGATTGTGTATTCCGTTGAAATGGAAATCAGGTATCCCCTTTCCCGTCCTTCCTATTCAAATGGAAATTTTCTCGCCGTTTTTGAACCGTCCCTTTTCCATCTTTTTACAGCGAATTGTTTTATGAAATCGTTGCAAAGTCTCTAACAATTTTTTAGGCGACTTTTTCTAATGCCTCTTCGCCGAAATCCTCCTTTTTTGTACCATACGTTTCGGTTTCTTACATTTCTGTATGACAACTTAGGTAGAAAAAATATAACATTATGGTCAAAGGATGAGATAAACACCTAAGTTTATACTGTTTAACTGTCCCTTCTGACCCTGACCAACAGATTATACCATTCGCTTTTCATTTAATATTTCATATCTCATTGAGGTAATAACTGCTTAAAAGAAGGCATCAAAAATAGAGCTATCTAGATTTTGTTGTCATAGTAGGCTTAACCAAAAATTTAATTGAGTCTGTGGTAAATTCCATTATAGCAAATGACCCACCACGGTCACAATTTGTTCACATGATTGGGGATTTTCATTTTACGATTTGCAAATACTAGTTTTATTCTGCTTTCAAACGTTTTTAAACCAAGTACGTCATCATCGTTAAGGAAATTTTTGGATATTTGCCCAATTGACCTTAAAAACGGTCGAATTAATCAACTATTCTGGAATACTAAGGTTATTTATTTACTTTTTTTTCTAAGGCCACGGTGTTTGGACCTCGGTCAAACTCTCTGCCTTTCAGCTCTTGTATCACGAAATCAGGAGTTGTGACGTTTTGTAAGGACAGACCTAATAACTTTACTTTTTTTTAAACTCATTTCTCCTTTTTTGTATCAATACAAATATTTTATAATTTTGTATTCATTCATTCTCTTACATGGTACCTTTCTTGGCTTCTTCATATCTTACTTCAAAGAGTACTGAAGTAGATAGATACTACGTGTAGGCCAAAGAAAAAGTTAAGTAGGTCCCCTCAACATTCCTATGGTAAAGCGAGTGAGTAACGTGTCGTGAAATTACGGGTTATTATAACTGGTTATTGTTGGATCGCTAGTCATTGGAAAATAACCGTTTATTCCATCCATATCGAGTACCCTCTGCCTTGCAAAAGTTGTCAGCGACCACATCTCCAGGGTATAAGAACTTGGGCTTCTATCATCAGTTTCTTCTGAATTTGCAATGTCAGATACGACCCGGTCCAGTGATTTTCTTTGCTTACCAACGTAAGGGAAGGAAAATTGAATTTAAATTATTTCTGTTTTCCAATGAGAGGAAAGAAAAATGAAAGAAACATACACGTTTATCAATTATTTAGGTACAATGAGCACAAAGCAACAAAAATTTAAAAATTTTTCTTATGGTCTTGATACCAGCAAACAAAGCTGGTGTTTTCCAACCGTACAAAACGAGCACAAGTGGTTCATGTGTACACGCCATGAATTTTAATATTTAGCAAGTCAATGAAAGTTGTGTAATTGTAAAGAAGACAGAGAGAGATGAATATTTCCAGGGTGAAAAGGTTTTCTTTCAGACATTATTGTTTTTTAGATGATTTTCATTTCATTTCCCCCATTTCAGAATTTTTTATCGATATTTATTACATTGTAATTTTTCATTCTTTTCATGTACCATTCATTCAAGTCATTACGTACTAGTAACAATTCTTGACCCTAGAATACTATCGAGGAGTCAAAATGACTCCAGTCCCCAGTGTTAGCTGTGTTCCGTGGCGAACTGTGGGTAGAGTTCGCTCCCCTCCCCGCTATGCTTCCTCCGGTATGTCTAATCAGTTGCACGCATGCCAACAATCGCCTTTGAACTCCCCCGTCGTTGCTATAGGGTAAATACTAAAGTCCTATATCAAAATGACTCCACGACAGTGATGCAGTAGTTGAAGTTGAGTTAGTTTGATTGCACGCCTTCAGTGTCGATCAAAGACTCCATGTTCACATTGCAAGGCCCTTGCTTGTTCAAATCGCTCGAAGATACCAATGATTGACTATTTCCTTCTTTTCGTAACATCAGAGATGGTTGAAACGATGAAGAAACGTACAAACGAACAAATGAAACGATACCAAACACAAAAGGAGGAACTTTTTGAGAGATTGAAATCCACAACTTGCTCAAAATTTGATTGGCTGATTTGTGGAGGACACACGACCAAACATTTCTGTCCAAATTGTTGATTAATTTCAGACTGCTGCCCATCCAAGCATAATTTTATTCTATTATTGTTAACAATCTCTCATTCGTTTAAACTTTTTTCCTATTCAGTTTTAACTAGAAAATAAGTTTCATTGTCATTAGAGAAGGGGAAGGAAGAATTCCATAATCTTAATTTTCGTCCTGGATTTTTCTACTTATTTTCATTCCTATGATATTGATTATAGAATTTCCAAAGACTTTTTCCTGTCATTTGTGATACACCTGTAAAGGTGATATTGTTCTATGTCAAATTTTTAGTCAATTAGCAATGGAACAAAAGGGACCGAATAAAATTATTTTGCTAAATATAAATACAGTTATTTTGAAGTTATTGGAGTTGTTGGAGGTACTCATTTGTTGGAGTTTGAGTATTGTCAAATTCATACATATTTTGTAATAAAGAAGGAAGTTATCAAATATTTTATTTTTGAATTCAATATACGATTTTCATATATGTCTAAGAAAACCCTTGATTTTGAGCTGAAAGGAGGGGTAATTATTTTGAATAGAACAGTACTATGCTGTTCTACTTCTTCTATTATGACGACGAATTACAGTGGGGTCTTTTTAAACACTGATCGATTAATGAGGGGATACTTACGATAGTTATGATTCATCGATAGTATTCTAGGGTTAATAAAATAGTTAATGTGATTATCAATGCCAACTCAGTCTTGTAGCAAATTCATGAACTAAACATTATAATCTCTCTAGTAGCGGATATTGGAACGAAAGTCACTGAATATACCACATGGCTGAAAAGACCAGTGAAACATAGCCATTATTTAAAAAAAATTGGAAAATTTCATACGTAGGTGAGGTTGGCCGGATCCGACTTAACCGAAACTTCTATTCTGGGCTGGTGCTGGAATTACTGCAGAGTTCATTGTTTTTTGTTAAAATACGATGTTACGTTACGGGAGATTGATACTAGTGGATACCCGATGATGTGAAGTCGAGGATATCACACGTTTCGAACTAGGGCTTTCAGGTGAATACGTCAATTACTGGGTCCGTGTCGACAACTGGTGTCGAGAGACTAGAAGAATCTGGCAAAAAATTCATGTACGAACTTGTTCAGTCATTCTCGACGCGTGTGTATAGATGTTACGATCGGTTTTATTCAAACATGCGTGAACAGTTCACGGAACCCCTTTTTTTAAACACCGGAAAGCTGGCGTGAGCCGTCCATCGATTTTGTGTCAGGTGCTGTTTGTTTTATGCCCCTTATCGTTTGATATTGGTACCGTACGAGTCTACAGAGTGGAGTGAAAGGGTTAGAAAGAATCTACAAGAACAGGAAGTGAAATTAGTTGTATAGACTGAAGGCCGTTATTCAGCCGTTTGGTTCGGAAATTGTTTTCTAGCTCAAAGCGTTTGAGACACATCTGATTTATTAAGCTCGGTTAAGGTGATTAATCATGTTTGCTTAAAAAAAAACGCTCCAAATTATGGATACATTTCTGGATAGACCGCTGTTTACCACGTGAAAGGCGTTCTACTAACTACCACCCCTAACCCCTGCAATTGTATTGCTAATTCGGGCTGTACTCAAAACCCTGTATCAAAACGGCTCATCACTTAAGAGTTTTTTGGGAACAAAAGAGCCAGAATTCGTGCTTAATTCGTGAAAACATATTCGGAGTATTCACAGATTATTGATCAAGTTCGATATTTGATGTTTGCAATATCAATCGGGTGAAAAACGTGAACAAAGAAACGTGATTGCTTTTCCCAAAGATGAGATATTAATGGACGATAGAACATGCAAATTAAAATTAGATTGATGTAGCATGTTTAATAAGGAGCTTTCTAATAAGGAAATCATTTAACCGCCTCCCAAAATTCGTTGGTTCACGTATCAAGATGTGTGAAATCCAAAACCCGAAACAAATCCATCCTTCCATCGTACGCAGCTTTTCTCCGAAACTACTGAACCAAAGTTAATGATTTCTTGTGTCTAAAATCACAAATATTCCGGGGGCCCCTAAAGGCATAAATAACAAAAGATGAGAATATCAACCACTTTCGAACGAACGCTAATGTTTTTATGTTCGTTATTGACACAAATCTCTTCAAGTAATCGAAGTAGTACATCCAGACTGCTTTAAGTTTAAGTTTGACATAAAAACACAACGCCAACACCGACTTGAACAGTGTCCGTGCCTGAACATAATAAACATTTATCAGGTAATTGTGACGACAGGATCAGCTGATATAATTGCAACGTCGTCATCTTTTGAAGAATCCATTTCTAAATAGAACTCCATACTTAGTTGTTTTCGAGGGTTTCAATTCTGTGTCGATATACAGTATGTTCCACAATAGTAGGTATGCATATATCAGAATTTGTTAGGTAGCGGCATACTGGTAAAGTGTAGATATTTTCATAGTAATATTTATGGTGAAGTCATCCTTTCGTCTTGGGGACATTTAGTAGTCAATGTCAGTTTACAAGATATGGAGATACATTGTTTAAATGAGTGACTCTTGCTACTAATTTCTTTCGTGATCGATTTTCGGTGCTGAAGCTTGTATAAATGAAGAGCTTTTCGAGACACGTTGTATCAATTACAAGGAGGCGCCGAGTATAATGTATTCATAGACATAGAATGGCCTATTAAATAGAAATAATAATATTAATAAATAGAAATAATAATAGCCATATTATGGCTTTGAGTAGGTAATAACTTGTAGCTTTATTCATCAATTGAGTTTTTGTGATCAAGGTAGTTGACTGCCTAAACTGTTTGGTGCTACCAACCAAAAGCATAACTTGTCTGATTTCCTTCAGAATATCTTTTCTGGATCTATACCCAATCTACCACAGAGAGTTCGATGCAAAAAACCAACTTTCGTAGGTAAATCCTCTTCGGAGACGGCTAACATTGTTCGTCGCTATTCCTCCTTTTTATGCCGTACAAGTCATGTTCAGGGCCCCTCTTTACATACACAAATATACCTACATACACCTACTATTACATTTGGGCACACACACGCGCGTTCTTCCTTTCTTAAGATATGAATAATACATCCGTGTTTACACGACACGTTGAATATCAATGCCATCTCTCCCCCCATCGCATTCACCTCAAAAACAAGGTTTCGGGGAAGATTTACTTACCTTCTCCACCAATCCCCAAATACCCGAATATCCGGCGTAGTTCTCTATTTTTCTGTCCAATTTTTTATTATTATAATTTTTATTTAATTTTATTGATTTTTTAGTGTGTTTTTTGGTTTATTATTTACAATTTTCCATTTTTCCATAATGCACCTCCAGTAATCGACAACGAAAAAAAAATCCCCCCCCCCCCCCCTTCCAAGGTTTTTATTATTTTTCAAGATACGTAGATGTCAAAAATCAAATTGTATTGCTTCCGAATCTACCAAGGTAGCGGAAGCATTGTTTTCATTTTCGGAATGTGAAATTTTTTTTGTCTTCAAAATCAAAAATTCCACTCGCATTTTACGTTTTAGACCTTTCTGAACAATTTTGGTTCCGTGTCTGTCTGTGTCTGTCTGTCTGTCAGCAAATCCTTGTTACGGGCAAAACTACACGAAGTTCTGGAGCAATTTCGATGAAATTTTCAGGGATTGTTCGATTTGCTGTGTAAATGTCCCTTATGAGTTTCATGACCCCCGGATCAATAGTAGCCTCTGCGCATGCGCAAACGTGAAATCCTTGTTACGCGCATAACTCTGGGGTTTCTTGACTAATTTCGATGAAATTTTCAGGGATTGTTTGGTTTGATGTGTAGATGGTCCCCTATGAGTTTCATGACCCCCGGATCAATAGTAGCCTCTGCGCAAACTTTAAATCCTTGTTACGCGCATAACTCCGGGAGTTCTTGACCAATTTCGATGAAATTTTCAGGGATTGTTCGTTTGATGTGTAGATGGTCCCCTATTAGTTTCATGACCCCCGGATCAATAGTAGCCTCTGCCCATCCGCAAACGAAATCCTTGTTACACGCGTAACTCCGGGAGTTCATGACTGATGTAAAGATGGTCCTCGTGAGTAATAAAGAGAAAATAAAGTTTTAGCCTCGAGCTTGATTGAACGAAGTTCTTTAGTCAATAATAATTTTCAATGATCTATACAGTCATGTTATGGATACGAGGAAGCTATGTGCCACACCCACTTGGCAGACGGTTTTTTTTTAAATCCTCCGTCCGCCTTCGACGGTTTTTTTCTTAAACTATTGAACCGAATTCCGTAAAATTTATCAAAATTTCAAATCCTCTCAGGATCCATTGACCGGGTTTTTTTTTTTAGTAATCTCAGCAACTTGATCAATTGACGGTAAGAGATCATAATCAAGTATTGAACTGTGAACAAATCGAAATATCAAAAACTGTGAATGTAAGAGGGTAATGTTTTTTAGTTAATCCTCATGCCTAACGGCCACCCAGGTATTTCAATCTTGAATGCAATTACAGGATATGGTGAGAATAGCATCACGTACCACACTTCCAAAAGAGCTATTAAGACCTGTATTATGAAATCTTTGGAAGTAAGGCAGCAGCGGGAATCTGAAGGTAGGAAGTGGCAATCACTGACTATACAAAACGGATGGATTCCACATAAACTTCCTCGACAAGTAGCTGTAGCCTGTTTCAGGCTAACCACAGGCCATGACTACCTCCAAGGCCACCTGCACAGAATAGGTGTATTTCAGAGCCCGGATTGTGTGCTCTGTGGAGGCGGGTTCATGGATGGTCAGCATCTGGGTAACTGTCCAGAGCTTGAAGACGTCCGTGCATCCTTGGAGGCCGAAAATTGTATTTACATAAGAAACTCGGCGTTATATTGGGCTGCGAGAAGACGAATGGCCGAAGTTGCCGCAAATCGTCGAGGCATAAGATAAAAAAAAAAAAAGGATATGGTGGATTGAGGTGCCGAGTTTACATAATGTTCCGCAGATTGGGTCTGATACTAATGAATCAGTGATTTACATAGGGCTATTTAGGGTTAATGCAGAAATAATAAACCCCTGTGTAATAATTTGCAAGGTTTTATTTTTGCGTTCAATGTCACCAGTTTACAGAAAGTTATAACAAAACTTTCTGAAGATTCCTATCGATAAATAAAAATTATGTATCCTGTCCTCTCACGTTCCGACGTGGTGGATGTATTGAATGTAACGCCAATATGATCTGTACTATGGGTTTCTGTAAGAAATTTGATTTGTACTGAGGTTTTTAAATAAGTAACATGAATAGAACGATTCTGTCTACTGAATTACAGCATTAGAGCGTACATAGCGTAGAATTCAGCTGTAGAAGCCTGTCAGCTGATCCGGGGCTTATGAATTGTTGGAAAAAGTCATGGAGTGTACATGGCAAATAGAGCTTCATAGTGTGAATAGAGTAAACATTAGTATAGGAAAATTATAGATCTGGCCCAAATTTCAATACAGAACACAATAAGTGTTGAAAGTTCCACCGAGTCTCAATTTCTTGTTTCAAGATAACAATGACAAATGATTTAGAACATGAAATGTAAATGGAGAAGTCGTTTCATCTCTTCGTCATGTTGAAAATTAAGCCAGCCACGGAAGTTCCAAATTACTGAATCCAATCAGAAATTCGAGTCTCCTTTACCTGGTGGAATTAAAAGGAAAGCAAACTATATTCGAACGCCATAGAATACACTACTAACCCCAATTACCAGAGATATATTGAAGAATACGGGACGAATTCCAATTAGAAGATAGAAATCATTAAACGAACCTCCACCATACCATTCGGGACAAACTCAAACTTTCTATACCCCCCTCCCCCAATAACAACCTTTGAAAGAGCCCGGTGATTTGGATACAGGAGCATTATACTGTTTTTTTGATCGGGGATTATTTTTTGTGTTTGAAAATGTGTTCAAGGAGGAAATTCGTGCTAAAATTCATGATTAGTGTAATTATTTGATTTTAACCCTGTTCAATGGTCTTCATTACTGTTCAAAATTTCATTTCAATTTTCTAGTCTGTTACATCCAACACAATCATTTACGTTTGTTATCAACAATTCAGAATTTAATTATGTTTTCATTATAACACTAACACTTTTTAAAGTTTTTGGGCTTTATTTCCATAATATTTGAAAGATAAATACGTGACCGAATGTCATGTGCTCCAAACATAATAGATCATTGGAAATTATTATTGACTATTACAATTTCATCCCGGAATACTTTTCCCACGAGTTTTTGGGAGTAAACAAAAAATAATTTTTTTAAATCTTTATATTGGTTTATTATTCAATAATAAACCCTTGTAATCGCTCTTGAAAGAAAAATTCTAACCCCACCTGAAAAATTCATGGCTTACGTTTCAAAGGGTGTAGAATCCGAATCTGCAATAAAATTTGTTCAGTCCACCCGCCGTACGTCGTACGCCGAGCGCACGATTTCTCCAAAACGGCTTGAGCAAAAGATCTGCAATTTTCATGAAAAATCCATGTTGGTCCGGCGACCAACATTCTTGAGCCAGCTCTCTCACTTAATTTAAAGTGCCCTTTAAGGGTTCTCAAAGTTTTGTAAAATCCCTAAAAACCTCAGAAAAAGTCAAGGCGGCCTAAATTTGTACTGTTTTTGAAGAACACTCCACGAGGAATCGAATGAGCCCCTCCCCAGGTCCGTAGATCAAACCATTCCCGGTCTATGGCCCGATTTATGGTGCCAACATTCGCGTTCTTTTGGTTTATTATTGTTTTTGTGTTGATATCAGTAACCTAGTGAATTAGTGATGGAGTAATGTGGATACTGGAGTGAAAAAATTTTTTGCAGCCGATACACGGGTTGAGCATTCTGATGACCAAGCAAAAAAATTCTTTCACTGATTTTATTATTCAATTGGCTTGCGTTCATGTGCATGAATTTATACTTTGGGGAGTGTTGTTTCACAAGTGATAAAGCGATTATTGAATTTCAGGAATTTGAAAACTCTCTCGATCAACTGATCAACTGATCAATCCAACGAGGTATTTTGGTCGAGAACAGATTTACGGGCCCTATGCATATGTCCTGAAATTCAATAATCACTCTATCTGTGAAACGCGCACACTCCAAAGCTTAGTAAAAATTCAAATAATGAACGCAAGTCAATTGAATAATAAACCCCAGTGAAAGAATTTGCAGCGTTTTTTTCTTTTTTTTTTTGCAAGAATTTCAAATATTATATTTGACCAATCGCAAGTAACACTAACTTTCTCATTTTAAATGGAAACTCGAATTTTTTATTGCAGATTCTGATTCCACCTAAAATTAGAAGGGAGGGGGAGGGCCACCTCTTGGGACACCCTGTATTCAAGAAGGGTGGCAGTTTACCGCAAATGTTTTGAATCCCGAAGACCACTAAACATCTACCTAGAGAACAGAAGTACGTGGCATAGAAAACATTGATAGGCAGTTCAAAGCTAAATATACTGAGACTTAGGATCGATGTTGGAAGTCACGAAATATCAACGACGCTGTCCCTTTCTCTCCCTCACTTCTCCCCTCTCAACCCGGCCCGTTCCCTCTTTATCTTTCTCTTTCTATCTCACTTCGCATAACCCTCCGGCTCATCCTTCCGTTTTTTCTGCCATCTCGCTCTATCTATATTCAGATTCGCGTTTCCCCAGGAATTTCGTTTTTTCTTCCTTTTTTTCACCTTTCGTTGTGGCTTTAGACTGTTTCTCCCCCCCCCCCTCACTGTTCACTTTTTGCGCTCATTCGCAAAAGTTCCAGTGTTTTCGAATCGTTCAGTTCAGATGAATACATTATCATCATTTAAACGGAGTTGAACGGAAATTGGTGTTTACCCTTCCAGCCCGAAACCCGCCGTTCGGTTCATCTTCGTTCACCCAGATCTAATGGTAGAAGAGCGTCTACTTCATGTTCGTCATATTTTAAAATTACGAAGAAAAGCGGGCCATTCCACTAGCTTATACAGCTGTGTAATGTTGTAATGTAATGTAAGTTGTGTAATGTTGCATACATCTTACGTAAGTGGTATGAATGTTAAAATTCAACTCTCTTTGAACTATTAAAATCTTCAAAGATCAATCGTACAACTTATTTGCATTGGGAAATCCAATATCATAATAGCATTAAACGCTGTCGTAAATTTTACAAAATTTCATACTTAGATGTCATCGATTGATTATACTATTGATATTCGGTAAAATATTCAGAGATATGTTCTCTTTGAGAGGAAAATTTATTTGCAGTGGTACTTGATATGGTGCTACATTTTTCATAAAAATGTTGAGCTTTCCGAACAAACTTTACAATATCTTCTTTTTTAAACTGACTTTTTATAGCCCCCTCAAATTTTGTAATTTTATACATTGGGTATATTTGATCCTAACTTCTAACCTACTCAATGTGGTCAAAAACATGGTGGATATGTCTTTTGGCTGGGGGTCAAGGAATTTTTTCGCGGCACTACTTTTTCTCCTTGCTTAAAGGTAAGGTAGAAATCAATGAGGTTCATTTTTCTATGAAATAAACCGTTATTTTTCTTTTGATTTGCACGTTTCCATTGATTGTCTTGTACAACAATGTGTGATCCGCGTTCAAACAGAAAGCAAGGTGACTGATCATCATTCACCACGAAATATTCGTTGCGCATGTTCAATATTCAGAGTTTAAGAGTTCTTCCGGAAGATTTAATATCTGTTTTTGTCAAACCAGAAGTTAAGATAATGGCTCGAACAGTTACGTGGGTTGAAAATGATGAACGAGTTGATTTGCCTGGATATAAACCAATTCCTCAATTCAAACGTAATACTGCACGCGCTGGAGTTGTTTGCATCAACGAGAAAGAGGAGCGTTCATCCGTTGGAGCTTCGATCCGAAAACCATGACCTCCAGAAATTTGATAGAGACAGAGCAACGCAAGCAAAGAGAATACCAACATCATATGATGTAGTTGGTGACATTTGTCCAATGCAAACTGTAATCAATGCCAGAAGAGCATTACTCGTGTCCGTTTGGACGACAAACTGGAGCAATTTTCTGCACTTGATCTATTAGCCTACAGCCCCAAACTCGTGGGAATCATAATGGTACTTGATGAACTTGAGTTAGGCACGATTCCAATAAGAATTATCCTATGCGGTGATCTCACTGTGAATTTGAAGACCACAAAAGGTGCAGAAGTTGTAGCTTCCATACGTGAAACATTCAATCTAGAGATGATTAGTGATCCGTCTATCTCTACAACCCAAAACAGTGCTGTATTCACACAATATGTAGACTATATGGAAACAAGACATTTTATCTCATATGTTCCTTACCATAAACCATTATTGAGCATTATTAACGCTACCACTAATATATTCAAATTTTGATAATATCGTTCATCAATGTTCAACACCATTAAATTTTTCATAAAATATCTTATGTGCATTTTATTCATTTCATCATTTTAATTGCATTTTTAATTACACTTACAAAAGTGGACATAACCACGATCTATTGGCCCTCCAGGGAAAAATTTCTTCAAAACTTTGACTGGGTTTTGTGAGTTTATTGGTTAAGGGTATTTTCTACGTTTTTACTTACAGAGCAAAGTGAGGTGTCATTTCCTAGTAAAGGTAGAGGCAAAATCGAAAGGGATAGGTTTCAGATCCGTAGAAGTTCACTTGCAGCAAATAATCGCTATTTCCGAAGCTAAAAGTGTCTTCCAAATGACATGAGCAATCCCACATTTTGGTTTATTATTCAATAATAAACCATTGTAATCGCTCTTGAAAAAATTCTAACCCCCACCCTGAAGATTTCATGGTTTACGTTTTAAAGGGTGTAGAATCCGAATCTGCAATAAAAAATTTTCCGTCCGTCCGCCGTACGCCGTACGTACGATTTCTCTCAAACGGCTGAAGCAAAAAATCTGAAATTTTCAGGAAAAATCCATGTTGGTCCGACGATGCCCCAATTCTTGAGCCAGCTCTCTCACTCAATTTTAAAGTGCCCTTTAAGGGTTGTCAAAGTTTTGTAAAATCCCTAAAAACCTCAAAAAAGTTGAAGCGGCCTAAATGTGGACTCTTTGAAGAACTTTCCATGAGGAATCGAATGAGCTCTTCACCAGGTTCGTAGCTCAAACCATTCCCGATATACGGCCCGATTTATAGTGCCAACATTTGCGTTATTTTGGTTTATTATTGTTTTTGTTTTGATTACAGTAACCTAGTGATGTAGTGATGGAGTAATGTGGATACTGGAGTGAACTCCTAAAGGGCTTTGTAGCCGATCCACGGGTTGAAGCATTTTTATACGCATGAAACGCTGCAAATTCTTTCCCTGGGGTTTATTATTCAATTGGCTTGCGTTCATGATTTGAATTTCTACTAAGCTTTGGAGTGTGCGTGTTTCACAGGTGATAGAGTGATTATTGAATTTCAGGAGGCACACAAATATGATCAACTGAACAATCCAAATAGGTATTTTGGTTGAGAACAGATTTACGTGCTCTATGCATATCTCCTGAAATTCAATAATCGCTCTATCACCTGTGAACACGCACACTCCAAAGCTTAGTAGAAATTCAAATCATGAACGCAAGCCAATTGAATAATAAACCCCAGTGAAAGAATTTGCAGCGTTTTTCAAAAAAAATAGTAAAAAATGGGTTGGAATTGATATTGTTTCTATCCAGTTTTAGTGGAATTGAAGTACATTTTTTCGAATAAGTTTGTGCTGAAATGTTTTATGTTCCAGTGCTCACAGTAGTTATACTTTTTACAAGTACAAGTTTTGCTAAATAATACAAAATTAACGATTTTTGGCTGTTTTATTTATTTTTATTTATTTAGTTACACCTTTCGAAATGTGACCATATTAATGTGCCATACGTTTTGCAATCGTCGTTTTTGATTAATCAAAGTAAAAGGGTATCCTTATAAATCTGAATTTGGGTAAGAAAATATTCTTAAAAAACTCGACTTTCCTTACTTGCGCTAAATCCAAAAATTGAATTTAAAAAAATCCCTTGGTTCTCTTTTCCCCAAAACTACTGGACCAAGGGTATTACTTGACTGTTCAACCTGAGTGAGTGTGATACTCGATACTTGGCCCTAAATCAGCATGAAGTTCGAGCAATCCTCAGGAAATAAATAGAAATAGACATTAAAAAAACCTCTATGAAATAATATCCTCAGTTTCTTAGTTTTGAGGGTTATTAATTTTGCCTTTAGATGTTGGTGATGTATTCGGAATTTATCGAACATTTCTCAACTAGAAAAGTCTATCAAAAAAAGTTGATCGCTCAAAGTAAATCCTGACCGTCTGCCCTTGAATCCAATATTTCCTCCTACAATCCGACAACTAAGCTCAGTAATCAATTTAGAACCGTTAGACTCGACTGCGTTGGGTGGAACTAGCCTCTTCCTAGCTACCAAAGTATATAACTGGATGATGGAAGACGCACTGTTCCAACTGGTTTGGCGGAAAATCTTTCGGAGCTTTGGGGAGGCGAAGAAGATTTAGGGGAGTCAGCAATACCTTTTTCGCCGAGAGTTGGACTCGGGACGGTGGAAGGAGGAAGGCGGTTTTTACGGGATTCGCCATGTATCAGGGTTAAAGTCTTGAGAAGTATTGCTTCCGATAGCCTATACGAGCGGGAAACAGCCTGCATCGCGATTTACCGTCCTATTCACGGTAAAAACGAACTGTGGAATCCCATTTTCTTCTGTATGGAATCGTGCGAATGCAGTCGAGTCACGGAAAGTAGCATTTCGATAATTCGTCTGTCTGTTCGAATGAAGGGAGAATCATGTAGTGGATATACAAGGTGATTGCCGATAATGAGAAAACAATTATTATACAAACGTTTATTATTTCTGTAGTAGATAAGTTCTGTGAACCACTAATCTGTGTTAACCCTCTCTCCCTCTCTCTCTTTCTCTCTAATCTCTAATAAGACGTGCTCTTTGGTGGATTATTCAACTTCGGCACCTCGCTCCTCCATACCCTGCAATTGTACTCTAGAGGCTTTAAGGGTTACGGCTAAATACCTAGATAAAGGTGAATTTTATTGTTTTCAGATAGCTGTTAATGGTGCCTAGTTTACACCACGTACACAGTACGAACAACACTAGGTCAACGTGCAGAAAAACCAAGCGACTTGTCGGTCAAATACCTTTTAAATTACATGAAAAAGTACTTTTTTCATGCAATCCGAAAAGTGTCTCTTTTGAACCCGAACTCTAACCATCCGGCTAATTGGAAGATATTTTCTTCCATTATCAGCCAAAAATTATATCGTCTCGCTACAATGAACAGATCCTGAAAATCCAGGACCTACAACTAAGGGAAGGTAATTATCCAGGAGAGCATTTTTTCTGTAGTGTGCGCCTCCACGCATCTAAACACAACTTTCAGTTCCCTACAGGATACATTATGGCGTAAGATGTTTGAGGAATGAATAATATCATTGCGCTGATGTTTTACCACCCGGTCTTACTTAATTTTCGAGTATCCAAGCCCCGATATTTATTTATTTAATAATTTATAATACGGGAAAGCCCTGTACAATATGATTAGATACATTAACATCATATTTTTTTGTTTAATTCGATAATACTCGTATCACATTGTTATAAAAAAAATGAAGTTAATTAAATTAAATGAGGCTCTTCACTTTATTAATAAAGACTAATTCCGATTGGCAGAAAGGATCGGCTTCTCGGCTCTCGTTCATTAGTTGATAGAATAAGCGGGGGATCCTGGAGAGTGGACGACGCTGGGGATAGTTGGTGGTTGAAAAGGAAATCCAAAAGAGGCTCTCAGATCGGGAACCAGATCGAGGAACAAGGAAATTAAGCTCGCCAAGGAGTGCCATTGAATCTACATCTCCCCGGATCAATCGGAGAAGAACTTAAGGTCGGCCAAATCTCTTTGTAAGGAAGGACACATCAGACCGCACCTCCTGCTCAAGACATCACAATCCAATTTCTCGTGGGTTATGTAGCTTGTATAGGTAGCTTGTATGCCATATATCGAAGAAATCTTCGGTGGGCCCTCAACTTGTTGAATGTGACACTGATAAAACGGGCTTCACACTACAGAGGCGATATAGCGTTATCTAACCGACTTTGCTTGTTTATCCATTGTACGTAACCCCATAGAACTTCGTACTGATTCTCGATTTGCCCAATTTCTCTTAATATATTTCTACTCTCAGAACTTTCGACAGAATGGGGAGAACCCGAAAAGGGAAACGTACGTAGGTTTTGCATTTTATCGCTGTAAATTTCAGTTGTTCCACTCGCGGGTTTCAACGTCCATGTCGACGTGTAGTATTTTTCATCATTGTAGGTATTTAGAAATCAGCTAGTCTTACGTCCTAAGATATTAGGGAAGCTTTAGCGTTCAAGGCGTTATATTTATGAGGAATTCATCCTAACATCTGTATAGGTAATATCTAGAAGTCATTCACAAGCTGCGGATACAAATTGATCTGCTGAAGGGCTCTTGTCGCTAATTTGTTTCCCACTCGATCTAAGAAGGTGAAATTAAATTGTGCTCTTTTTAAGGCATCCAGATATACAATAAAAATGGATTAAATCTCCGATGATTGATAATACACCAGAGGTAAAGTTCAATAAACAGATCGGTGATGTGCTTAGAAGGAAATACATAAATATTAAACCTTTGAGAGATAAATTCAGTGTTTTGGATCCTACCCCTCGTGAATCTTGAACCAACAAATTTTGAAGGCGTTAAATTTATTTTCCTTGTCGATAACAAAAGGTTCATTATGGAAAATAATGAATCAATATTATTATGTGCATGAATAAGAAGAAGTCCAATCTGTGCACCAATCTAATTGATCGATTGAGAAGTAAATAATAAACCAAATTGAGCATGGTTTTTAAAAATATAAATTCAAAAAGTATATAAATCGTACATTTTTAGGGGGAAGGGCTATCCGTTTCAGAGGCAAAGTCATCGAATCTGCTACAAACAATGTTCACAAGCGGTTTAGTGTTGAATTGACTTTACTCCTCAAATCTCTTAACTGCCGACACACGGTTCACCGCTCGTCCGGAAAACGATGATGTAGGAAAATGAGGCGAACAAAACAAACTTCGCAGCTCACAAAGCATAGAAACGCCTTATCTGGCGGAAAGCTCAATACCGAAACCTGAAAAACATTCTCTGTTAAGAAAACAACCAACATTCAAAGCGCCAAACAATTCCACGAATATCTTGCCCATCGTAGTATGAACATTCTGCGAAGCTATTCATCCTTAGACAATGATCTTCGCTTTTCTCTCCGGTTTCGGTTTCAGCTTTTTGAGCCGTAGGGCACCCTCGTTTAAATGTAGATGGGCTCCAGGCATGAGGGTTATGGGGGCGCTCACTGAACTTAAGTCGACCGTTTAATCGGGAAACTGCAGAATCAGATACCTTTGTCAGCGCTCTTAGCCAAGTTTTCCCCACTAACCGAATGAAAAGGTTCAAATGCCGGAGCGGACAGCAGCTTTCCATTCATACTTATTTAGTAGCAGCTGTTACTCAGCGTGATGTCCAAAAGTATCTGTGGTAAATCAAGATTCTCCATTTAGTTAGAACTTGGAAATTGTTTATTTTTAGTAACTGCCGTGATAGATTACCCCATTCTTGACAATGCTAGCCTCTGAGTCCACCCTAAATTGCAGCTGGCGACTAACGCGACTCGTCAGCGCGATCAAACACTACAATTTTACAGAGGTGTCTAACACCGCGGCATCGCGCTAGTCGCGGCAAACGCTCGTGTCGGGCGGTTAGATTTTCATATCCGTTTGATTTTTGCCTCGCAGTTCCGTAATCGCGTTAACATTTGTTTACACATTGTAGGTTAACCTTCTTCTGTTGAGATCATTTCGTTCTTTGTTAATGTTGTATTTTTTGTGAATTATTGCGTTTCTGGTTTATCTTCAATGATAATGATTTTCACTTGAATGATGTTCAACAGTACGAAATGGAATTCAATAGCCCTTATTTTGGTTGATTATTTTCGCGTGGCTGTCGAAAGCCCAAGTACTTATTTTTTTCTTGAAATAAATTGGAAGATATAGAGCTGCGAGACGACAAGTTTAGATTAAGGACGATATACTGCGTCTAATACAGATAGATCAGTGATTTACGTATAACTGCTCTCTAATGTAGAAATAATGGATCTCCATTTAACCCTTTGAAGTGCGGGTGTTCAAACATAACGCTGGAGGACGGGTGGCGTAAGGAGTGCGCCACCTTCTGTTTTATATGGTTACTGCAATAAAATCGTCTGTGGGACATTAGTAACATTTGAAATATTGAGAGAGAAAAAAAATTTAGATGCCAAAAATATTAAATTTGAACGTTTAAAATATTAAATGTAACTAACTAGAAGGTACCTATATATAACATGCATAAAAGTGCAGTTTTGTAACGAAAAAAACACAACGCAAACTTTTAAAAAATGTTCAATTGTAATACCTACAACCTATTGGACCCACCTACTTAAACCTAATGAACATAAAAGGAAAAAAAAAACTTTCTTCTGCTCTAAAATTTTTATTTTTTGGATTGAAGGTAGAAAGTTTCGATAATGAAACTGGAATAAAAAGTTGTATCTATATTAAACTTCAATATCAAAAATATTTTCAATGTATTAAAAAAAACACCTTGAATATTACTAGATTATCAAACTCGAATTCGAAATACAATATTATGTCGGCAGCATTTTTTGTAACCACTACTATTCTTGGCATTAGGGTTTCCCTAGACCCCAGTTCCAGTGAATCTGCTTTTCGTTCTGCTGCATGTGGTTCAGACTACCATCCGATTCGGAGTCATTGTCATGCTCACAGAAGGGCACTAGTTCTTCAGCGGCATTTTCTGACGAATTTCCCTTGTCACGGACTTCTTCCCGTAAAACCGCCTCAAACTGACTGGTAGAGACGATTACGGGATTAAGATTTTTCGCCCACATTGAAGTACGGGTGGCGCACAGAATACGCCAAACGCGCGAAGACACGTATTCACATTAAAATCAGAAACAATACTGAAGTCCAGCAGGAAAGTTAAGGTGGCATCGTGTGCAAGAGATCATGGTAAGAGGGTAATTGGAAGGAAAGATACATTCCATTTTCTTATTCTGTAATTCATATTATTTTTCCATCTACAGGCGCACGCAATACTAGCCGCACCTGAAAGGTTTGATAATTTTCAGTGTGTTCTTAATATTGGCGTAATAATATTACGTCAAACGTATTATGTCAAAATGCTGTTCATACTCTGATCTCTTGATGAGGTCCAAGGTGGCTCACAGTGAGGCAGAACTCCGGCATTCCTTGCCGTCTGAAGACGTACGGCTGAAAAATGGACGTCACTCGAAAATTCTGTATTTCATCAGTTAGATAAGTAACTCAAGAATCAGATATTGGAACCGTTCTGTTGACTGAACAGACCACATGACCCTTACAGAGAGAGCGCCGTTGATGAAGCAGAAGGGTGTCTTGATATTTCGAGAGAAGCATGGGTTTCCTGCTATCGTCTAACTATGATTTTCAACAATACACCGACAAATTACCAGATTGGCCTGCGAGGTTTTCATTCAAGTGAAGCTGATATTGCCTTCTCTTGTGGTGACAGTGTTCCAATCTTCTAGGTGCCAGTATAAATTCATAATTCTTCTGATGTCTCCGTGGTTGACTCCCTGGTTATTCATCTGGTACCCAAGGTTTTAATTTGACATTTTGGTGTGAGCCGTTGTGGAAAAGCAGTAACGCTAGTCCTTATAAGAAACTTTTAACAATTAACGATGCCTTTTTGATGCCGTTACATTTCATCATAACTCTGTAACATTCAGCTGTACGCAGCCAGTATTCCACTAGTTTAATGTAACACACTTCTCTCACAAACATGTGGAACTTCTTTCAATCCTCTTTGAAGAATGCGTTCGTACCTAGGTCTAATCCAATCTTAAAAGCGGTTGAGATACTTTGTTGACTCCTCTCTGCAATTACTTTGAATGAATTTCACGGTTATTGTTACGGCGTATGTCAAAGGAAATTGTCTGTCTACCTTCTATCCAACCTGAATCTAAATGAACACTAATCCGTCCCATCTTGTGTCATCTAATCTTTTCCTCCCTTGTGACCAGAACTCCTCCATTATTTCAAATAGAATCCTTTAATTTTACAACATAATACCACAATGCGCAATCCATTACTAAATAAACTAAAACCTCGAGACTTCAAATTTACGAAGAAATTATATCTAAAAACCTAGCTACAATGAGTCTGATAAGTAGGTTCGACCACAATCATCAAACAAATACCTTGGATTACCATACATATTGCACTTCAATTGCAAAGGAATGATAATTATTATGAACTCGATAGACAATAGTCATCAACAATTCTCACCGTATTGCCCCTCCCTTCGCCTCCTTTTCCTCTGTATCGCCCCCTACCTCTCCTCCCATTTGCAGTAATGCCCCCCTTCAAAGCCGTATCGCCTGAACCTGAAACTTGTATTGCGGATTCGGATTTTACCCAAAATTTCATGAAAATTTGATCCCTCAACCAATTTTTTTTATTGCTCGCGACCGGTTCAGCGAGCACAGAAAGTTGCCCAGCCCCAAAATCAAATAGTGGATGATGATGAACTCTAAAGTGTGGCAAATGAATTTTCATTGTTTTTTAACGCTGATTCACGTGAAGCTATCCCTTTCTTGATTCGACTCAATTTTTGCGGAAAAATGAACGAAATTTGTTAATTTTTTTTAAAATAATTGTTATTAATTTATTGTTTACTCCCGTTTGGATGATTTTGAGAGGAGAGGGGGGGTACAACTTGTGGGACACCCTATATTGCACATATAATAAGGAAGTTTATTAAAAATTTAAATGGAAAATATTTCGATGATTTATGTTTATTTTGCTGATATTTTTGTGTATCGTTAGACTATGTGGAGTAGGTGTAATGTTTCTCTGAAGGTGCAGATTATATGAGACGGGTGAAATTAGGGGAAGACGAGTAGATCGGGGGGTGGGGGGATGTCGCGAAATGTAATTACTACATTTTGCAGTAGCGAGGGAGCAGTGGAGCGCCGCCGTTAATCATTT
Source organism: Creontiades dilutus (assembly GCA_031894815.1). NCBI lineage: Eukaryota > Metazoa > Arthropoda > Insecta > Hemiptera > Miridae > Creontiades > Creontiades dilutus. The sequence goes on along the minus strand of JAVIWC010003559.1, from coordinate 435,065 downwards.
TAGTGTTGGGCTGGGAGTGTGGCGAGAAACTAGCGAGGGAGGCGATACAGCGTTGAAGGGGGGCATTACTGCAAATGGGAGAAGAGGTAGGGGGCGATACAGAGGAAAAGGAGGCGAAGGGAGGGGCAATACGGTGAGAAGTGTTGAACGGGGTTCACTTCAAGGGGTGGGACATTACTCCAGGAAAGGGGACGGATAGGGGAGGCATTACCAGGGTCGGTACGGAGATGGGTGATGCCGAGGAACGCAGTTAATATCCGGGGGTTATTACGACGCTTAAGACGGGAGGAGGAAGATGTGAAGTATGACGGTAACGAGTGCAGGAGGCGGGGGCTAAATGAGACTTGCGAGGACGTGGGAGGGGACTTAATTCAAGGATCGTGGATGGAATGGGGCTTAATTCGAGTACCAATCAAGTCCCCATCTTCAGTGTTTTTAAGCGACTCGCGGATTTTCAAGGGCAGCTCCATTGCTCCTAGGTATGGAATGAAGAATGAACCTCCTGCGATGACTTGAGTAACCGATGTAGTTAAACAGACACTCCCGCACGGTGGCTGTAGTTTGCCTGGATTGGATATCCCCCATCACCAATGCAATGTTTGGGATCTCTCAGCGGGCACATGGGGATAGCACCTCTGGGGCTCATTAACTGGATCGAGGTTGTGCGGGACTAATCCCTCCGCCTTAGCCCTACTAGGTGGGAGACGACATTCCACCTAGGTGGTGGACGAACAGGGAAGGTGACGTTGGAATTCCACCTCGTCCATATCAATCCTTCTGAATGAATCCTCCTAGTAATGTATAGATCAGTTGGACGAATAGATGAGAATAGTTTTAGAGTTTTTGGAGGGGACTTACTTCGACGATAGTGACAGGACAGGTGCTCAATTCGAGTGCCAATCAACTCCTTATCTTCATTGTTTCTAAGCGACTCGCGGATTCTCAAGGGCAGTCCCACTGCTGCTAGGTATGGAATGAAGAATGAACCTCCTACGATGAGGTAATTAACCGATGTTGTTAAATGGACACTCCCCCATGGTGACTGGGGTTTGCCCGGATGGTCCCTGGATTGAATATCCCCTATCGCCAATGCCTTCTTCGGGATCTCTTGGCGTTCGCCTGAGATTCCACCTCTGGAGCTCATTAACTCGAGAGTGATAGTTCAGGGCTGATCCCTCCGGCTTGGCCCTACCCTGATATTCCACCCAGGTGGGGGACGAGCAGGAAAGGTGCCATTGGAATCCCACTTTGTCCGTATCAATACTTCTAGTCATGTATAGATCAGTTGGACAAATGGATTGGAAAAGTTTAGAGTTTTTGGAAGGGACTTAATTCGAGGACTACGGAAAGAGAGGGGTTTAATTCGAGTGCCCAAGTCCCCGTCTTCAATGTTTTTAAGCGACTCGCGAATTTTCAAGGGCAGTCCCATTGCTCCTAGGTATGGAATGAAGAATGGACCTCCTACGATGGGGTAAGTAACCGATGTTGTTAATCGGACACTCCAGAATGGTGACTGGATGGGGTCCCGGATTGGATATCACTAAAGCTTGGAATCATGTGAAAGAAAAGCGCCCCTAATTTGCGACAAGAAGTAAAAAATATATGAAAAAAAAACCGAAATGTTTCAAAAAATGATCCATCCTTCATAAAAAAATCATTAGATTTGATGTAAATGCATAAGGTAGATGTAGGCAATCAAAGTAGATGCTCAAGTCATTTTTATTCACATCATTTAATCAAGATGAGTCCAATCAAAGTTAACTTCATGAATTGAACAATCATGTGCCGCTCAAAATGCTTAGCTGTTAGAAAATGACTGTTCTACGTCCACTGAGACAACAGGAAGATAATTCATAGCAGCAATATCGTTAAGCAAAAATCCCAATGGAGGAGAGGAAATCCCGCCCTTGTAAATTTTGCCAAGTTGACAGCGCCTGTCAAGCCTGGTTTCTTCTTAAGGGCTTCGACTTTAGGGCCTCGCTGACTAATCCTGGCCACTCGAAACTCTAAGACTGTACTCACCACATCCTGGAGTTTCATCCTTCCCTTTTATAGACGCCTAATTAATGTGGCAAGCGACTCAAAAGAATCTCATGAATTTTCCCTAACATTTCCAGCAGATTTCCCAACATATGCAAATTTAAATTTGAAATTTTTAACCAGATTTGGGCAAAATTTATCCAGAATGTCGGATCCCAATGGTAAAGACCTATTAAAAAACACAGATGCAAATATTCAAAATTTCAGGCTCTAGATATCACTTATCGCCAACGCCAACTTCGAGATCCCTCAGCGTTCGCCTCGGGGTCCTCTGGGGCTCATTAACTGGAGGGTGATAGTGCAGGGCTTATTCCCCCTGCTTTCCACCTAGGTGGGGGACGAGCAGGGAACGAGACGTTCGAATTCCTCCCAGTCCGTATCAATCCTTCTGAATCAATCCTTCCAGTGATGTATAGATTAGTTGGACAAATAGATGAGGATAGTTTTGGAACTAGATGCTCGCTATGCTCGCATCTCAAAATAATATACTAAAAAATACATTTTTATTCAGTATCAATCCTTCAAGTTATATGCAGATTACTTGGACAAAAAGATCGGGATTTGTGTTGTAACTGGTGTCTCTACGTTTTGATGTAAAAACCTGCATGATGATGTTAAGAAATATAGACCTAAAAACTATGAAGTTCCTTCTTGCCCTTGTGGAGTTTAGTCTCATGGTGACCGTAACACGATGTTTATGGATGATGCGGAATCCCGGAGATGGATGTGGAACTCCAATGTATTCCTATACCAGTCAGAGCTCATAAAGAGGGTCCGAAGTGAAATCAGAACCCCATCTTTTCAGCTGCGTCTCGTGAGTCTTAAGAGATTATTTGTCGTTGATAAACTTCATTGCCTACCACACCCGTGGAGTGACAGCTACATATTCGTCCTGATAGGTGATAGCCCATACCTTCTGAGTTCACAACAGAGGTACACATCTTTATCTTCCCATAACAAGAGACCAACTGTAACGGGCTTGTAATTGGGTCGCTGGGACGTCAGCCGTCAGCAGTTCATTGCCCTAAGCTTTTTATAGTAATAGCTGCTCTTTTGGTCAAATCCATCAAATGTGAGTTGGGAAAATACTTATGGGTGAATTCATTTGGTACTTATAAATTCACGAAACGAATCTGTGGAACCCGAAAGTCAAATTTTGAAGCAAATTATTTCTGTGTTAAATAACCTTTATACGGGAATCAAGCGCTTATATCTTTCAGACATAGTCTATGGTAGATTGGTTTAATATCTTCAATAATAAACCTTGGTAATTGACGAAGAAAAACAATGTTTTAAACCCCTCTTCCCCACCCATTAAAAATTCAGTGTTTCACGTTTCAATTTTATGAATTATTTTTCATTATTGCTGCAAAATATTGTTTTTATCATAGCTACAAATAATTACAAAAAGGTTTATTATTTCTGTGTTAGATAACCCTTCTACGTAAATCACTGATTTATATACATTACATGAAGTCAGTGGTACATTATTCAAACTCGGCGCCTCGAGCCTCAGTATCTTGTTTCTTCCACATAAAAACATTTATAAAAAAATAACCATTCATATTTCTGCACGTTAGATAGATAGATTCAGCTGAACACTGGTCTCCTACCTCGTTATTGACCTCTGGATGTCCGCAGGCAGGTGGATGGCTCTGGCTTAAATATAACTCCGTGAACACCAAAGTTTAGTAGTCAATTTGTACGAAACTGAGGCTAATATCAAAACATAGCTCAAGAAGCTCTGTACGCGAGACTGTGGGTCATTCCTTGGAATGTGACATGTTGCGATGTAAAGACCTCAATTCAACTATCTTCCATCCAAATGTTAGCTTACTAGGTTGGTTAAGACTGAAAAGAGCCCTTTCGAATTAAAAGTCTTCGATCAGGTATTACAGTTATAATCTAACGATAGACATGTGAAGGAACGGTCACTGTACATTCCTAGTTCTGTAGCCATAGAAATAGGATCAAATGTCTCTCAAACACACAACCATTTTGAGTAGGTAACATCTGTTATGATTCGGTTGTTAACGTTTGATAACTGTCGCCTGTCGCTATGGTAATTGGCGGAGTCCGGCGCGGGATTGACATTCAAGTGACATGATCATCACGTCTGCGGTCACTTGAAACTACGTGAAGTCCGCCGGCTGTAACGGCGACCGGGTATCGGAGGCGCGGGGTGATCGAGCTACATAACATCAAAGCTTCCCCTCCCCTGCCCTCTCGGGACAAATCCGCCCTTTGCCAATTCCAGAGCGCTCTCAGGAACGCAAGGAGATGAAGTGATCATTACAGCCGATTAGCAGAATCCTCGGTGATCCCAATTCAAGTGAATTTGAGTAAGACTCAATGTTTATCAATTCGAGGTAAATTTTAAGATTACAATTTCAGGGTTTCAGATATGACTAATTAGCCACGTTTGGTTTATTAGAGAGTGTTTGGCACCAACGTGTGATGGTAGCTTCGACGTCGTCCTAGGACGCTCAACGCGATGCTTAAGATCGAGAGAGATAATGGGAACTAACTGTAAAGGACTGTAAAGGACTAAACCTTTGTTGAAATTTCTTCCAGGTGACGTTCATAATGAATTGACCTATTAAATTATATCCCCTCATTATTATTATTTTTTTCAATAACTATAATTATAAGTTGCTTTGTTTTTGATAGACATGTGAACTGAACAAGTTCCATGTGTTACAGAACGTTCATTTTTTGGTGCCTACCTGCCTTTCAATCCGTTAGGTGACGTTTGTATGCCAAATCGATAACGTACGTGTTTTATGGGATATGGAGAGATTGAAGAGGGAGTCTGACAGCGTGATATTATTGGGATGAAAACTGACGGAGTGTCACTTCCAGAGCAACATTTACGCGCAGTTTGCTTTCCACTTTTCGTGTGCTACAAATATAATATACTTTTTTGGTTGACGTGTCACAAAGACAAAATGCCAAAGTAGTAATACAAAGATTGTTCGATCTTTTGATTTTGTGAAGATACGATTTTCGGCGATCTGAGAAATGAGGGCAGCAACTTTTAAAATCCGGATAAGTACCTACTTCTATAGAAAGAAGTCATCAATTTGTACTTCAATAGAAATTTATTGTTTACCCTTCCTGTGTTTTATCCATTATCTGGTAAAGAGGAATTTCCTTAATTTTGTACAACTACACAGCACATTGTGAACTGGATATCATTAGAAAGTTAGAATTACAGATTTAACTACCGTAGTATTACCTTACCGGAAGGTTATACATCTGAAGACCCCCGTAAGAGTCTCCAGACGGGCGACGTTAAATGAGCCAGTACCGCGGACTCGTCTACGTGACGATAAGGGCCCACTAGTGGTTACCGAAAACTCTCAGTCTTTTGAATATAACAAGCTTTTGTAATAATATAATATACATTTTGCATAACCCCTTCCCAAACTTTTGTCATTTTACATTTCAACTTGCATAGTTTCTGCAATGTCTGTCCATCATGAGCTGTCTGCATTGAAAAGAGCGTCAAAATTCCTATCTCCTTAGAGCGAATTGGGAAAATTTCGACGAGACTAGAAAAGTGACAAATGAATACGAAGATTTAGTTGTGAAAACTCATGAAAAAAAATTTTCAATTTTTTCACTTGCCCATAACAACCAGTTTTGCAACTCCCACAACACTAAACGCTTACTTAAACATCCAGCTTTCCAAAGGAATAAGCATGAAAAATCTTTTCTCATGACATTTTCCTTAAAGAAAATCACGTTTGAATAGTGAAAAATGTTGGTTTCCTCCGTGAAATTGACACTTTTCAAGCAAAACATACTTGTTACCAAAATGAATTTTGTATCGAATTTAATGAAGGTATCTTTTTTGCTGAATCGTATAATGACCTCCCGGGTCTCCTCGCGCAAACAGATTTACATTCACTTTCTTCTCGTCGGAATGGTTGAAACAACAGGAGTGAACAGTACCGTGCGGACAGAAGTTTTCAGCTTGAAAATCTCAGTCTGAATTCAACTTTTTGTAAATAATATTCAGCTACTTAAACGAATGCATCGCCTGGTAGGACAAAAACGTACATACATCTAGAGATTCTATCAGAGTGACTGGAAATTTTTGGATCCTTTGCTTCATTTTCAGTGAAAATTTGATAAATGTTAGTAACTATAGTAATCTAAAAAAGATTAATTGTAGAAATGTAGATGTTTTAGACTTTTTGGTACAATATTTGGTAATTAATTTTTAAATAAAAAAGGTTGCTCCTGTTCAAATAAATAATCGAAAAAATTCTTAATTGTTTGAATAATTCAAACCAATCATTGGTAACGGACAACTAATTGCAGTGAAGAGAGATAATGAACTGAGGAATAAATTTAAGGTTTATTAGAAATTAACCCAACGAACCCAACCGAGCTTTACGTCGACTTAAGAATAAGGTGTGGTGATTCGCTCTCAATAAAAGATATCCGCAGGCCAACAACCAACTGCGAATCTCTCTGCCTGCATAATGCAGTTGAGAGCACAAAAGACATCAGCATCCCAAGGCAAAGACATAAAATTCCCGCCGTCCCGGGTACGAGAACGGAGTCAAGCGGAGTCTGGAGAATGAAAACGTTGGAAATATCAACCGAAACTGTCTTTCCGTGACGATACAACTTTTATGAGCTGGCGAGGGAACGCCCGCGCCCTAAAGACCCTTTAGGGGCGAGCGATGAACGCCTAAACGAACTATAAATCCTCTCTTACATTATGCGAGAAAGAGGATTAAAACGTAACTAGAGAGGATTCAGCAGAGAGAGGCTAGTCTTTCGAGCTTTCAGCTGTATTCAGACAGACAACTCCGTTCTTCATTTTACGATTTTCGTTGCCAGGTTTAATTTTTTTCTCAGTTCTTGAACAACACAATCTTCCACTGTGAACTGTTGAACTTCAATTCTTCCCAAAGTGGATACTTCTCCGAAGATATTCGGCTACACTTTAAACTTTTGTCCTGGAGCAACTTCATCAATCCATCAATTATCGCCTAATTGGGCACCAATTTCTAGTACATCGTGACCTCTTCCAACTACTTCCTTGATTACCAGTGATAGATATCATGTATTTGAGTGGTAACGTGTTGTGGGTGGTAGCGTTGAAGGAATAACAAATTAAAGATGTGGCAAATATTAACACAAAGGTTAGTTATTTCGTTATAAGGTAGCGCAATGCGGATGACTTGGGCAGAAAGAATGCTTCATGATAAACCGCTTGTTCTCCTCGACCTGTTACTCCAGTGAATTGAAGCTTGGGAGACAGTGTTATGGATAGCAGTTGCCCATCATCCACCGTGCTCAGTGGGCTATTGACAGCCGCTCGTCTACGTCCACTCTTGGACTTGAATAAAATCATCCCGCTTCATTCAAATGGGGAGCGATAGAATGATCGTACAGAAACCCAAGTGGTCTTATTCATTTCATGTAACTTATTTTTATCAGGTTGAAACTCAAAATTTACCCTTGAAGATGGAAAGGTTTTGATATTTCTACCCTCAAATATTATTCCTTCGGGTTAATTGAATATGCCGCCGAAATGGAAAATTTTGGAGTCAAATTTCATAACTTTGATCCTGCAATTCCTGAAAAAAGCTTGCTGCTCGATTTTTAAAATCTACTCACCATGAAATGTGAACCAACAAATTTTGATGGGTGTTAACAGAAAATGTTTTTGACCGATTAAGAGAATAAATCGGATGAGTCTACCCGGATTTCTGTAATTTCATCTGCTTGTTTTTTTAAAGAACAAGAAAAATAATATCAACAAGTGTGTAATCGAAATTACTTGTAGACTTGGTGAAAATGCCACCTTACGCTATGACAATCCAATTTATTGATATAATTTCGTTATTAGAAATATTATCTTTTTTTCACAGGAAACCGATATTGTTATCATTTTTGTTGGATATTGATGAACGAGTGATGCTTAGGTAGATGTGTAGGTGTTCACTGTATCAAACACTTTTTCTCAATCTTTTGTGAACAATTTTGACTGAATGGGAACCACTTAAGGTCTAGTTACGAACTAGGGAATGAACCTACTTTTTGATATGTTGGTGGCATCGATAGTGGAAAAATGTGAGGCAGCGTAAAATAGGGACATTTTGTAATAATTAATCAAACAATCATTTTAATGGCGGGAGGTATGGCCCATCTGAATTACTTCCCAAAAGCATGCTTACCGCAAGGTTTCCACAAACGAACGGTTCAAACAACAATTGTCCTTAATTTGAGCTATTCTGGAATGTGATTCGGTGAATCGCAAAATTATTTATTCATCTATCCATCTAGAAATGAGATTGGATATTCCGGTTTCCAGTCAATCGGAGGTGAGAATTTCAGGTTAGATGAAATATTAGCGAGAGCGGTCCCGATAAAGCTACATGTGTGTACACATTAGAGCTGACGTTTGGTTGTACGAAGAGGCAGAATAGAGCGATTATCCAATTTCTCGAATTCAAAGCAAACAATCACCTCGTAATCAACGAAAATCAACGATATTGTTAATTAAATTATCATCAGTTATCATTACCGTGGAGAAATGTGGCAGTTTCAAGCAGTCAATCTAGTGATCAGAGAGGAGCCTCGTTATCTAGGCAAAAGCAGTCACGAATCAATCAATTTAATCCATATACCAACCGCAATAGTTCACTACTTAATTACTCACCATACAGCTACATTGGTAAAGGTAGGTTATATCGATGTTTATAATAGAAAGCAGTTCTGGCAGATATCTGGTGTGTAGATGATCATCAAACTTAGCCAATGGAATAATACTAAAAAGGTATACATATTTAAACGCCTCCATCTACGGAAAGAAATTGCATGAAATAAAATTAAACGTCTTCCTTAGCTGCTCATTACATAAGTTTGATTGTAGTAAAAATAAATTTCCTAATTATTACACAAAGATTTATTATTTCTGTACTATTTATTGCGTTCGGGTCTTTATCTACAATCGGCGCCCAGCGGATCCTTGAAGTTGTATTTCGTATGCCTTACAAAGAGCTTCATTTATTTATTATTTATTTACTCCATTTATCAACTACTAATTCCACAGGGGTTCTTTAGCTGATCAGTGACTAACACGCCATGAATTTATCTCCGTTATCTCCAACACATAACGCCATCTGATACAAATAACTACTATGATCCTATTTACTATATATCGGCGGATAAGTTGTAATCCACGATTACAACAACTTGAATTTAACGGGATAAAATAAAACATCTAATCGTCCGCAAATATATAAAAATAGTAGATTTAGAAAATAGAAAAACTCGATTTAAACTATTTATAGCATTTTTACGTCAAATTGGAGGTTTTCCATTTCAAATTGGAGGTTTTACACATCAATTTGGAGGTTTTACATTTCAATTTGGTGGATGACAGAAATACATGATTTAATTCTGGGAAAGCAATAGTAATAAATTAGCAAGTGAAACGTAACATTCAACAAGTAAGAATGAACATGATCCTGATCTCCGGACAATTTCCTTAAATTTTGGAGATCAGTAATTGCCAAAACAAACATTTTTTGTTTGTTTTGTTACTCACATCAATATAATACTTTATCTTTTGAATTTATGTTTTATATGTCAATGAACGGCAATTTTTTTTTTTTTTTTTTTTTAATAAACATAATGAACGGAAAAGAAATAACCAATTTTTCAACGAAAGTCTCTCCTTGCAAAAGCAGCTGTCAGGTCTATCATCATTCTCATCACATTATTCGTGCAGTCCGATGTGGTGACACTGGCAACGCTTCGGGTTATCGTGTCACACAGGTCGTGGTTTGTTTGACGCTCATTGAGGATTTAAATTGCTGTTATCTTGATTTTTGAAAAGCTGTGCCAAACTCAAGGTGGATGAGTAGGGGGGGGGGGGGGGAAGGTATTTCACGATGAACCCCAATTCGATCATCTCACTGGTAACTTGTCCAGCTCGGTAAATCGCTGTGGTATCCATTATCAGGTAGGTACGTGATTGCTGGGGTTGCCACTTTTTCGTGCAGCTTTTCCATTGCAGTTGCCTCGTAATTAACCTGACAGCCGCTGCTGCAGGGAGAGACTTACTTTGCGAAATTGGTTAATTGTTTTCCGTTCATTATGTTCATTCATACTTGCTAAGTGTTACGTTTCACTCGGTGATTTGCTGTTATTGCTTTCCCAGAACTAAATCTTGTATTTCTGTCATCCACCAAATTAAAATGTCAAACCTCAAAATTGATGTGTGAAACCTCCAATTTGAACTAGAAAACCTCCAATTTGACGTGATAATGCTATAAAAACGAACTGTTGGATTGACTATTCTATTGCAATTACATCAGACTGTCACAATTCCTGGGCGCTCTTTTTTCAATTTCGACCTGATCGCATTTCAATTCGTTCTTAATTTTTCCATCGAAATCCTAGGGCATGGGAAGAGCAGACGGATAAACATAAAGCCGAGTGGGATTGGCCTATTCATTGGATTATTACTCGATTTTTGGATCACCCGTATCTTGAAACAGAACTACAAATTTTGTTGGTGGTGGGGGGAGGGGTTAAAAATTGTTTTATTCTTGGTCAATTACTATAAAGGTTCATTATTCAAAATATTGTTCAATAGACTTCTTCAACAGTTGACAGTTTGACCGTTGAATCATATCACCTGCTTCTCTCTAACCCGCACATTCTCTGAAAATGTGATCATAGTCGTTTGAAATCTATAAGAAGAAAGCTTGTTACAACCATAAGAGTATACAAGGGTAGAGAAGCCCACTCACAGACAGACATGATACAAATGTTGCTCAAATTCGTCTAAAACAAAAAATGCGAGAGGAACTTCTGATTCGGTGAGAAAAAAAAAATGTCTACGAATTTGGGACTGGTACTGAACATCTTAGGTAACATGAAAGTGTAGACCTTTTGAAATTTGTTGGATGATCTCGAACACATGTAGAATATGAGCTTGTTACAACGAATTTGGCGACGAAAATGGCGCGGGACATGTTCCAACAAAAATCAACGCCTTTGAAACGTTAGGGAACATGTATTGCGAGGCCCCGTCGTGCGTTTTGCGTGAAGAGCGATAATGCAATCGAGTTGAAATTGAAATGAGATTCTTTCTTCTCCAACTCGAAAATGTTGGCGCTATCAAACCATTAAAACCCGAGAAAATTATGGATTTTACCATCGCGTATGTACAGATCTGTGTATACATTTTTGTGACCAATGAAATTCATAGCGGACCATCTACATTCTAACCCACACATTCCATTAAAATCTCATCAAAAACTGTTTCCTTGAAGGAATCGAAAAGGGAGAAATAGAAAATCGGAAGAAGGATTGTTTCAAGGGCCTGTCTTCAAGAAAGCAAATTGCTCGTAGCATAATTTCAGAGCACAATAAAGTTTTATTTCGGGGGAAAAAATGTCAATTTCCCGTAAGTGAATATAGAGCTACTGCCACCTGCATATAGACTAGGAAGCAAAATCATACTTCATTACTAAATGTTATAATTATTAGGGAAAAGTTTGTTGACCATAAATTTGAACAACCATATTCATCAATATTGGATTTCCACACAATGAGCACATCAGTTAACTCCCGAAAGGGGGAAATTTCTACCATTGACTATACACCAAGCGTATGGAAATATTACAGAATGTCTTTCGTACAGAAGGGTAGATTTTTGTGACGTAAAAACACGGTGGCTCGGTTATACCCCACCGTCACGACCGAGCGGTCTTGCGGGAAAGTATAACCTCCCGAGCGCCCGAAACAGAAGGAACACGGTAGCCACGGAAATTGTCAAGTAAAAAACCCATTGGAAGGTTCTTTTCGCCCACTGATTTGGCAATTCATAATTTCTTACCCCAAATTTCTAACTATTAAATGGTAATTTGATAACGTTTGAAAATATTACAGAATGTCTATCATTCAGAAGGGTAGATTTTTGTGACGTAAAAACACGGTGGCTCAGTTATACCTCACCGTCACGACCGAGCGGTCTTGCGGGAAAGTATAACCTCCCGAGCGCCTGAAACAAAAGGAACACGGCAGCCACGGAAATTGTCAAGTAAAAAACCCATTGGAAATGGGGAAATTATTAAATGATAATTTAGGCAAAATTCTTTAATAGGACTGATTTGAATTAATCATTTTTACTCATATTTTGATCTTTAACTAAATCTAGATGTTCATGCTTTTAAAAGTACTTAGGGAATGGGAGAAAGGGGTATCTCTACTTATCCCAGTAACTTAGCTAAGAAAGCCGAACACCTGAGCAAGATGCTTAATGCCAAGCATGGGATTGTATAGGAAGGGAACGCGATGCATTCTAGAGACATGAACAATCTTGGGTCCTAAATAATGTATTGTAGTAAGATAAGTCAAATCTATATTGTTACAAGGTTACCCGGTGCAAGATGTGACAATGGGTCACCAGTTGTCAATTAATCAGCTTATTGGGCACAAAAGTTGTTGGAAGGATCCGAAGAAGAAAGTGCGAACTCTTTTATGTACGGGTTCAAAAGAGATGGGAAGGGGAAAATAATTCTATCAACTTCAATATCCATAAGGCTCAGTTTGGTTGGTGTTGCATGTACTCACAGTAAATGGAATCCATTAACAAATAAAAGCTTGAAAAAAGTTACTACAAATGTAGAAGCTATACTGCCTACTCCACTTGGAAGGTTTTTTTATTGCTTTTCGCCGAACGTCATGCTCTCAAAAAGATTAAATCGTATAATAAGTAATAAATACATTGACGTTCGCAAACGAATAATGATATAATCCAGTAAAGTCCAATCCTCCGCCCCCGCCGATAGATCGGCTTCAATCACTTTCTTTTGTATCTTTTGAGATGGAGGTATAGACCGATCCAACCGAATCTGACCTTTATCCGAAGGAAAGGTAAAGTGCTTTGTTGGGTCTCTATTATATCGCAAAAGACTTCCGCCCTCATTGGGTATACGATTACGCACAAGGGGAGAGAAAATTGGCTGTTTGCAACGAGTAGATCCCTCGGTTTCCTCCGATGTTCCCCCAGACCGCCCAAATCGCTTCGGGTTTTCTCTCCGTCTTTTCCTCCCACGAAACATTTTCGGTCTTGTAAGCCTCGCATACTAATTCCAACGGAAGACGTCGTACCGTTGAGAAATCAGTCAAATCGAAAAACACCGCTACTAACAGGTGGAATGAGTTAATTAAAAGCGTAATATGCATACTGTATTATAGTAAGTCTTTCGCATCAACAACACTCTCAACAAACAATCCAATTCATGGAATTTACCCTGGGGAAGGCAGGTAGAGTAAATAGTACAGGATGAGTCAACAAAACTTGCTGATTTGAAAGGTCAATTTAAAAAAAAAAGTATCCAAGATATCCACGAATAGGACGATCCACGTAAACAATGTACTTGAGATAGGCCCAGAACTTCCGAAATCGAGTGTTTCAGTGCATTGAAAATGGGGGGGGGTCATTTGAGGGATACAATTTTTAAAACCATGTGAAACAAATTTGGAATATCTTGTTTACATAATAAAATTTGATTCGCATTGATATCTTGGATACTTTTTTTTCAATTTGACCTTTCAAATCAGCAAGTTTTGTTGACTCACCCCGTAGAATAGATATTTACTCATTGAAATTTGAGCAAATACATAATGTATGGATGGATGGTATGAATTCTGAATGTAACCTACTAAAATAAAAACAGGTTAAAATTGGACTTCTGAGATTTGATCTTGTGCATCGATAAGCAGCTTTCATATGACCCTCAAGCACTCTGTGGATAATGTAAATGATGAATTTTGGAGTGTTAGTTGACACGTTAATCACTGCCATGGCCGCTACATAACTAGTTGTAATCATTGAATTACGTTCTGAACCTAATATTTGAGGAGCCTCATGGAATTGCACTACAAAATTTTTAAAAGAAGAAAGAAATTGTATGCCAAGTTTTTAACAATTAGAAGTTCTATAGTTTTTGTTCTTCAAATTGTCTTGACATTGCTGCATAATTTCAAGAAAAGGGTTGTTTGAATACAAAAATTAGTTCAAGTTTCAACAATATATGCTCACAAAATCGCTGAAAAGATTCAAACGGGCTAAACCAAATTCTGTCTCTTATACTTTTATTAAAAAAAAATGACCCAGCCACGTTAACCACAACACTATGTGACGCAGATGGTCATGAAATATTGTTATGGATTTTCTTTTCTTTAATGCCCTTTTCTAAATAGTGAGGGGTTGGATTTGTCATAAAGCGTTTTGCTTGTCAGATTTAATAAAATAGAGTAACATCTGGTAGTCTAGGCGAAGCCTCCTTTGCAAGACGTGGAGCCAACTACACCACTTGTACTTGTAATATGAATCATATTTTAACCCATTGTACGCCTTGTAGTTATTGTATGCTGTCCGACAACTGTCGAGTAAGATCAAACGAAACGTTTAGGACGTCTACACCAATAATAGGCAACCCAAATGTGAAGAGAGAGGCCCGACCAATAAGTGAATTACAGAAGACGGAATTACGCGTTGGGGAGGGCATCCCAGCGTGCCCTCTCGCTCGGGAGATCAGAGGGAAACCTGGAGTCGGCAGTTGGTAATTTGCTCTGAGGTGACTGACCAAACGCTTTCATCATTGGTTGATTTCGATATTCGAAGCGATAGAGGCGTTTGAAGTGTGCATGGGTCCAACGCCTGTGCAGGTCCATGCGCTGTTTTGAGTAAATAATTCGGATTGAATCAGTTTCCATTATTATAAACAACCTTCCTTCACCCATTAGGTATTTAGGCTACATACCTACATTCCAAAGATGAAAACTTAACGTTAATCCAGTTATCGCACACAATGCAGCGGGGAAGCTTGCGATGTATGAGAGCCGTGGAAGACGGTTACGTCATCATCAGCACCTGCGATGGCTCCCCCAGTACAGAATTTCTCAAGTTCCTAAGAAAAGCAGCAATTTAGCAGTAATCATTTAAAATTGGAGCTATCCTGTTCACAAATAGCTTCTTGATTGCGAATATAAAATCAATTTGCCACCATACGCGCTGTAGGGTTGAGACTTGAAGGGACTCACCAAAAGTTAACGAGCCTGGGAACGGAAGTAACCTGGGCCATCCAGATATGGAAAGACGATTAGTTAGAAGAGAAAACTTAAACTCCCACATATCAACTTCGGTACTTTTAAAATTTTTTTAAGCTCAAGATTGAATAATAAATACTACGTATATTATATTTTAAAAACCCATAATATAATGTGCACATACTGTTCATCAATATGTGCCATTAAAATGTTTACAAACAACAAAATATATTATATTCATAGGTAATAAGTAAGGGTCAGTAAGGGTAAGAAGGGATTATGTAGTATGTTGTAATCAAACAAATTGTAAGGGTGCGATTTAATCGTAAGACCGAATAGGGAGTCAGCTAGTCGAGATATGGGGGACAGTTAAAGTAATACAATGACAAGATGAATATTTTGTACGATTTGAAGAACGACGTCAATTAACGGATATAGCGAAGTTAAATACTTAATGCTTATAAGGTTGGCCGAATCGATTAAAAAAAGGTGTGAGATCAGGATTGTCGGTTTCACTTTTCACAGCTCTCTATTGTTCATTGTCCATTGGTTTGGCTCTGTAAGTATCCCATGGGGAGAACTTCGAATACTAACAACTTTTTGGTACGAATAGTTTGGTTTGAATGAGTTTTTTTTTAATCTGGTAGTTGGCATCGAGGAGTTCAACACACTTCATAGGGGTGCAACAAGTGGCGGGAACGTTGGCATTGTTTGTAGTTCCAGCCAGTTATTTTACGGTCCAAGGTGCCTGTTGTGCTGACCCAATATTGCGGAGTTCATTGTACTTTGACCTTAATTTCAATATCAGATCGATCCCATACTATTGACGGTAACCAAAATTTGTTTTGTTGTTCATATTTGGTTGATAGTTTGACCACATGTGCGGGTTGAAGTTAACTTGATGCCTCAGCTATCATATTGTATACATTAAGGTAGCGATAAGCTCCATCATTGCCCGGACACTATCAACATTCAACCCCTCTCCCGTCTTCCCCGTTTCGTCATGAATCCGTCATCCAGCTCAGTTTTCTGCCACGTCCTTGCCAGGTTCATTACCTTCCGGCTACCTTGTTCTGCTTTTCGATTGAGCTCCATTTTTAATCCACGCGCGGAATCTTTCATTTGGATCTTCCGTCGTTTCAACGGATCCAATTGCATCCGCCAATCCATTTTTTGGCTCTTCGACGGCCCGAAGACCACGTCTTCCGTGTGGTACGCGATGTGTCGCATTTCCGAACATTTCGGCGTATTTGGAACTTTACCAAGGTCAGTCCGTATATTGTCCATTACGAAAGGAACCTTCAGTCATCATCATACTGATCAACGGACCTTCGAAGAACTTAATTTAGCCGAACAACCATCCTTATTATATGGACTCTCAGCTTTAAATGACAGTCCTCTTTCCGAATCATTGTTGCTTTTTTGCTGTTTTTGATTTATTTTAACCCGGCGTGTAAAGGCATCGACGTAAATAGTTAGAAATTTAGTGTTTCTAAATTAAGTTTTCTTTATTTACCCGACATAACTATTTCATCAGTTTCGAAGGGATTAAAATAATTAAACTTAACTTGTTACCACACAATACATGTGAAAATGTTTCGTTTACACTCTTGCTCTGTACACCTCATTTCACTTTATATTGGTAAAAACGTTTTCCTTAACTACTGAAGTAAGAATAATTATAATTTACCTGTTATTATCCATAGTTGGTTGAGGCAGGCTTCGGTGTATTTGGCGACGGGGTGTTTGGGAGGAGGCGGAGGAGGCTCGATGAGTTGGAAGAGAAGGCCGCCAGCCCCCAAGTAGCCCACCACCACGAGGACCACCCACAACCGCTCCAGCATCGGTCACTACCCCACTAGCACATCACCTGCAACATATTTTGAAATGATATCACTATTTGTGCAACCATGTTTGACAGTTGTGGTTTCTGAAGTGAAATGGAAGTAGCTTAGATGGCATGAGAAGTCACCTCAAAGAGTGTCACCACAGCAGTTGTCCACCAAAAGGGCCCTAACATCACCCTTTACTACAGAAGCATATCTCAAGTGACACATTTTACAGCAGTGTCACCAAACGAACTACTTTGATTGACCAGTTTGTTATTGAAATTGAACTTCCTGAATGTCCCAAAATCCAGCCCACACAACGAGGACCATCCAAAGCAGCTTCAGCATCGGTTACTGCCCCATTACCATATTCTGCAACACCGTTTGCAATGATATCACAATGAATGCAACATATTTGACATTTATAGGGATGAAATGAAATAAAAATAGCTTGGATGACCTGAGAATTCCTTTAAGAGAGACCCACAGCAATTGACTACCAAAAAGGCCCTAGCGACAATCATTAGCACATGAGAACACATTTTGCAGTGATATCACGAAAATGAGAAACTATGACTGAGCAGTTTAGCATAGAAAATAAACTTCTCTGAATCCTCCAAGAAGCCCACTGTTACGTGGACCACCCACGGCCGCTCTAACACTGGCCACTACAGCAGTAACACATCACCTGCAATACATTTCATAGTGATCTCACAATTTATACAACAGTGTTTGACGATTGTGTGATTCAAATGGTATACAGTTCGCTTGGATGGCCCGAAAAGCAACCAAAAGAACCTCAGCTTTGGTAACCCCACTACTAGTTCAACATCTGTAACACAGTCTACGTAGTTGGTATCGATATTAAAATGTATGCAACCATTGCGGCTTAGAAATGAAATAGAATCGTTTGAATGTTCCATCAAAACCAAATAAGCATATCATTTAAAATTTTTAGTCGTGATATCACAATATACTGTGATGATCCTTTGGACATCACACGATTTGTAAACACAATCTCGAAATCGTGGGGCGGGGGTCACCTCGAAGAAACGCACGGAGGACGGGAGAGGGAGGAAGTGGATTCTACTAGTCGACCCCGTGGGGAAGGAGCTCTCTCGCTACATTTTCTTCTGTGCATCCCCCTTTTTTTCTCTCTTCAACTTTCTACAATTCCCTTTAAACTCGTTGGGAAGTCATCATAGAGTCTCAGGAATCTGCTCTCGCCCTGTGACCACAACGAAGCTGCAGCATCCCTTTTTTGGTTGAGGAGGACATACGCCTGAAATATTTCCACCAGGACCACGTGCTCTACCTCCATTCACACTTTCAAATTTGGAGATGTCTTACCCATGAGTTGGGAGGGCATTCGCGGTGAGTTCTCGCATTCATCACATTCAATATTCATCTAAAAAAAAACCCTCTCGAAATAATAACCTCTTCACTAGAAGTTCATAAATTCTGCAAATTATTGTAATAAACTTGAATTCTCTTGTTAAATACCATCAGGCCATACACTAATTTTGTTTGCTAAAAAGAGGTTTCCTTTCCTCAATTAAAAAATTTTCGAAATCAAACCACATTGTATATGCATTCCCACGCCCTGATTCTTATTTTTAGCTTATTTCAGTAAAATTTTATTTTCATTCATAACTTAGGAATAAGAGAATATCACAATACTGAACCATGCTTGACGTCCAACCCTTCAGGTATATTAACGCAATGACACTTATCTAGATCCCCCCCCACGTATTCAACAGCTTGGGACCGACTACAGCCCAGTAACATTCATAATTTTATCCACACATCATCTATAATACATTTCAACACATTTTGAAATAAGAATTCAATGGCTTTAACAGTTTTGTAATTTTCTTAGATGACTACTGTAGAAATAATGTTTGCAATTTTGACAACTAGTTACATCATACATGTATACAGTAAGTAACTGTCAAGTTATTTAGCTTTAACATAATTTCGCATTTTTATGGTGAGAGTTCACTACCTAGCACCATACTACACTATCACATCGGTATCAGCATCTGAAGTCCAAGGGTTTGGTCCTCTTCAGGCGCCGAATAGTACTGGAGTTGTGTTGTGTGTTGAAGATATGTTGTCAGTTCATATCTTCGAGCTAATTTTTTCGCAGTATCTCTTACGGTTTCCACTCTGAGATCTGTAAGAACGTCGTCATTTCTGATGTACCTCAGTAGTTTATTTTGGAAAGTTTGAATCATTTGTATGTTAGATTTTGCTGTGCATCCCCATAGTTGGATGCCATAAGTCCAAATAGGCATTATCAATGTCTCATACAGAAGAAGTTTGTTGTAGACGTTGAGTTGCGAGTATCGCCCCATAATCCAATAAAGATTGCGAAATTTGAGTTTGCAATCATTACATCTTTTGCATTCCACCAGCAACAAATTTAATAGTGATATCACAGCATCTATAACTTTGATTGGCCGCTATGGTGTTGAAATAAAATATATAATTCGTTCGCATGCCCCTCGTAGGCTACTGGTACCAACCACTGCCGGCCCCTGACATCGATCGCATAAGTCATAACTTGATTCGCGCATCATCGACAATAGATTTCATCGGACATGTCATGCACTTCAAACATTTCATATTTACCATTATTCTAGAGGGCTGCTCCGAAAAAGCCCACAGGGACCATCAACAACTGCTACAGTACCGTTCACAACTCCAGACTACAAGAGGGTCCCCTCTACAAATTTTATTTTGTAGTTGTATCACGAGTTTAGGAAATAGCAAAAGCACTTGTCGGATTTATAGATCCTACTCCGGGGTTCAAAATGTATGGTGCATTGTGCATCTTATGTTTTTGGTCGCTTTTCTCTTCCACCATTTTCGGTTTCATGTCTATCTGCAATTACCATTGTCTGTCAATATGTGTGTTTAAGCAGATTCATAATATGCCCTATAGTCAGACTTGTCCTGAAAACGGAATATGCTAGTAAGGCTCTAAAGGTAAGCTTTAAACAATTCTTGTGTACTATATTCGTAGTAAAATAACAGCCACAAGCATGTAGGAACAAACACGCAACATTTTAATTCTCATAACATCAGCCTGCTATTCACTACATTCCTCTGCTCATGCGTAATCCTGAAATTGCACCAGGCTCAACTTCCAACATTATGATGTATGCTGGAGAGGGAACCTTGGGGCCTTTAATCTTGACATTTATGATTTATGTGGGTCAAAACCGAAATGCTCTCCATGAAATGTACTGCTAGAGGATCAATAGTGTACTAAATCAATTTTATCTGTTGTTTTCATCAATTGAGGACTTGAGAACCCCCGATATACGTTTACCATGCGAAAATATTTTATCGGTTCCCGCCATTGGAATGTTGGGTTCTCCAATTCATTCTTCCCGGAAATACCGACCGAAAACTCACATATCTGGTTTTAATTGGTAGCTGAAATCGGCTTTTCTGCTACACTTCAGAATAAAACGTAACAACCTCACGACTCCCAGCTTTTACTTACAAGGTTCGTTTTTTTTTTCACAAGTTAACTTTATTGTCGATATTGACATTACAGTTTTGACCAAATAGATTAATATAGTAGACAAAGCCTAATTGATATGCTATTGTTTTACGTGCATCCATTGGCTGTCCTACACCAGATTCTTCTGTGATAAATTAAACAATTTATTTACAATAGATGATTATTACAATTTATAATTATGAGATGATTATAATTTAAGAAAATATATATTTAAATAAGTGATCAAATAAAAAGAACTTCATTCCAGAATGGAGTCTTGTGGTATTTTCCGTTTCAGGCGTCTTCTTTCAGAGGGTGGTGGGGGATTCAGGGGGATGTTTGCTATCAATGTGTTTTCTTGATCAATCATATTGTTATTCAGTCTATTATAAAAAGTATGGATAACTTGGTGAACAATTGGTATATCCTGGCGTTGCGGACAAACCGGAGGGCCGAAGTTATAATTCCGAGTACTGCAGGGGATTATTCAATAATAAACCATTGTAATCGCTCTTGAAAAAAAATGTTAACCCCCCTAGAAAATTTCATGTACACCGTACGCACGATTTCTCCCTTTTTTTAAAGAACTTTCCATGAGGAATCGAACCCCTCCCCAGGTCCGTAGCTCAAACCATTCCCGATGTATGGCCCGATTTATGGTGCCAACATTTGCATCCACATTCACTACATCACTAGGTTACTGCAATCAAAACAAACACAAGAGTTTTTTCTTTTTTTTTAATTTCAGTAACCTAGTGATGTAGTGAATGTGGATACTGGAGTGAACTCCTAAAAGGGTTTATAGCCGATAAACGGGTTGAAGCATTCTGATATGCATGCTCCGTCTTACGAAATTTCAAATGTTCAAATAAACCATTTTTCCATTGTAATCGCTCTTGAAAAAACGCTGCAAATTTTTCACTGGGGTTTTTTATTCAATGATTCACGATTTGAATTTCACCTAAGCTTTGGAGTGTTCGTGTTTCACAGGTGATTATTATTGAATTTCAGGAGATATGCATAGAGCACGTATGATCTGTTCTCAACCAAAATACCTATTTGGATTGATCAGTTGAAGTGCTCTTGTATCTCCTGAAATTCGATAATCGCTCTATCACCTGTGAAACATGCACACTCCAAAGGTTAGTAGAAATTCAAATCATGAATCATTGAATAATTAACCCTAGTGAAAGAATTTGCAGCGTTTTAACGCTGTGACCCCCTTTTTGGATTGAGAATGTTGGCGACCCCCTTGCAGTTTTATCCTAAAGTTGACTTCCGAACATAAGAAGACGGCAATAATTAATTATTATAATATTTATTTTACAATAATGAAAATTACAACACTATTCAAAATATTTATAACAAAACGTTGGCAAGCACTAGTTTATTAATAACTAATAAATTGTATTGCATTGGTTACAATCGATAATAATCAAGCAGACTCAACTTTTAACTCAGGTTTTAATAATAAATACGTGGCTATACTTAAAATCCGCCGCTCGTATGGCCTGAGTGTTTTTTATTTTAATGTTGTCATCTTCCCTTGCCACCCCTCCGGACCCGCTCCGCGCGACCCACCGGTTGAGAACCAATGGAGTACTGCATTTCGAGTTGTCTACAGTTGTTTTCCTTTAAGTCCAGCTGAGAATTCCCAGACAGATCGAATGAGAGATAGATAGAGAAGGCGTTTCGAGGCTTAGTGGAGATATGTCACTTAGAAGTGGGATCAGTTGGTTGATTGTTTGTCGTATTATGGACACTAAATTTTGTATATGAATTTTCCAGTCTAGATAGACTCCGAGGTAGCGGTCGTTGTAATCCTGAGGTATTGGACTGCTATCTATAAAAAGGGTGTCCTGGAAGACCATTCTTCCCTTAGTGAATGGGACCACAACTCACTTTGCAGGATTCATCTTGACTCTCCGTCTTTTGCACCAATTGCCGTACAGTGAGGCAGATAGTGAATCTAGCTGGACAAAAGTCTAGGACCGATGATATTGATAGTGTATCATCATTTTCCATCAATACTGACTTCTAGTAGCTAAAACAAGGTGATAGAAAGAATACTAAACCATTTCTTTATTATAATCAGTAAATTTTTGTAGCAAGTACAAATCACCTGTACTTTAAATGTAATTATCGGACTAGATGTTTAAACTAGACCTGGGTACTTGAAACATTATTCTTGTCTGAGCGTCCATTGTTCTTTTAGGATAAAAACATCTTCTTTCTGTGTGCCTAAGCTAAAAATAAATAAATAAAAGTGAAACTTTATATCCTGATACTTATCCTGTAACACAGTTTTTATTGCTACAATTAAACGGGGAAGAACTGGGATTTGAGTGTAGTGTCATTATTTACTTTTCATTTTTCTGAACGCACAGAAATAAAATTCAAGTTGCTTCATGTTACGCGGCAGCAGCGAGGGTGATATAACCGATTAAATGAAAGTTTTCTGTCTAAAGTATGGTTCGAAATATTGAGCAAAAAAAGTCCTTACCAGTTTGATTAAAATCCATTCTAGGGAACAAAAAATGAACCAATCAAAATCTTTTCTCCAAGGAACAGCGCGCACGAAGCAATATCGAGTACTGACCGCAAACTCCCTGCTAAAGGATATAAAACCAGATGTTGACTAGTATGTTGATTATTGTAACCCTCTGTTGACCAGGTAATTTTCAACGTTTTCAATTGTCAAGCGTTTTGTCTCTCACTAGCATCACACCTGTTGGAACAAACTCTATTTTCGTCAATATTTCTAACTTAATTTTTGTACTTTTGTCCAGCCAGATTCACTATCTACCCCACTGTGAGCCGATGGCTTCGAGATCGGATCGAATATTTATAGTGGCAGCGTCGAAAAATTCTATTTTCTCATTTAGTTCAATCTATAATAATCGATAAACATTTATAAATCGAAACATCTAGGTAGTTGCTTCAAATTTACATATTTCAACTATCTATACGACGAGATGATGGATTCAAGAAATGTTATTCCTCACACCCAATTTGGTGGACGTTCTCTCACATTAATCACACGATCCTAAGGGGGTTTTAATGTAAATCCGTATAATTTTACATTACTTTTCTTTTTATCCCATTATTTACATCCGGGTAACCCGAACTAATGAGAGGAAGAAGGCGATGATGTGTGTAAATAACGAGTCTGGGTCATTAGAGATTTACCTAGAGCGGATTTTCGACGTTCGAGACGGAAAAGGGCGAAGACCTTCACGAAGATTTCATGTGAGCACCCGTCCGGAGCAAATTCGGAAATTCGAGCGACTCCAGCCAACGTGATTTCCGATTCACTTCCTCATTCTCGGTTGATCACTTCGTATTAGTTCAATCTTCTCGTTCATTTGTGTTTCTAGTGAAGCTGATAACAACCAACTTACATTTTTATCAATCATATCCACCAGGAAATCAGGTGATGCTTCAAGATGATTGCATTCCATGTTCCTTTTTCTTACTTACGTTCGTTTTTCAACTTTCACAAATTATTAAACGACAACCTTAGAAGATGTTACTAGGTAACAAAGAATAATATTGATTTAGGTTGAAGACGGTCCCGAACGACCCGGCTATCTGTTGCCCTCTGATCCGTAATCGGATTAAGATAACGCACCAGCGTTCCGGGCGGCCGCTGTCCACCTTCCCCCCTTCCCCTTCTGCACCTGGTGTTCCGCTCCGGACTGATTCAGTCGAAGTCAAGTCTCCGTGTAGATGATTGCAAGCCCACGCCTCTGTCTATCAGGATTTCTTTTTGCACGTAGAGCTCAAGATTTTTGGTTTTTCGTACACCAAATTGTGCTGGATATTACAGGAAAGACTGTTGTATGATACGGTATACGAATATTAGTGCGTATACTGCATAATCTTGTGTGGATTGATATATACACGCATATCTTTCTGCAACATAACCAGGTTTGGTTATTTTTGTATGCTTCTTGAATGAGCTTATATTGCTTGGTTGGATGGAAAATTGATTATCCTTTGCTGTGGTGGATATTTGTGAAAGATCCCATGAATGGGATCTTTTCTTTATCTCTTCTTCCATTGCTACCCCTATACATGCTTCACATGGTGTGGCTATTCTTCTTCTTCTAACTACTTCTACCTGTTCAACTGCCTTTGTCTGGTGTCAGCCTTCGGTCACCCTACTCTTCGGCCACTTATAATCAAGACTTATTTGTTAAGTTAGTATTGAGTTAGTAGGTTCTCAAACTATAAAACCTTATGTTAGGGCCAAAAGTTTAGGAACTGCCGGAAGGATCACCAGGGCTTTTCAATAGATTGAGTTATGTAAATAATATACAACTGAAAATTTATTTCAGTGTTTCTCTCAAAACACCCCTACCTCCCCAGTATCTCCTCAACTGGTTAGGTGACCCTCATAGGGTACATTTCATGAGGAGTGGCGCCCAAATTATTTCCGATTTAGCTATTGCACACCATAACCCCTCGCGTCAGACCCATGCCGGAAGCTCGCCGCTGACCTAGCTAGCGTGGGCAATGTTTTAGGGTTTCCACCCGTAACAGAGATACGGGAACATACAACATCCATTCTACCTAAAATATTATTTGAGATTATATCTTGTATAAAGGTGATTTCGTTACACCCCAGTCTGTTATAACGAACTTTCATATATTAAATTTTACGCTACGCCTTGACAAAAGTTAGAATGGACTATCAAGTCATCTCTGATACCTGAGAAAGCATTGCAATTCTCTATGGGGAGAACCGTTGAAAATTACTTCTCGGGAAAGCATAATGATGGGAAGCACTGCGGCAAATGTTATTGAGAATATTGAAAGGATAACGAACAATATGTTTGAAGCTACCTCGGTCTTGGTAGGAGTATTGCCATTTACCACGAATGGAGAAAATTGAAGACTTGTGCTATAGGATGAAGGTAGGAGATGGTGTTAATAAGCCCCTGCTCGACAATTCTACCCCGAATTTGAGGTCGAGAACATTTATTGATCCCTACTTCAATATATTTATATCAGGATAATTCATCTCTATTGTAAGCTTTAACAGGAACTGTCGAATCATGGAAAGCACCAGGGATACTCTGACCTGCTTCGCATTATTGATGATGACACCTGCGAATGTTTGTGAACTGAGGGACAGACACGAGAACACAGAATTGGGAGATGCTCCCATTTTGAATACCAACCCTCATAGCTTCCATAATTATTCTATTTCAGCTCAGGGTTGCGTCGAGATGTATCACTTAATTGATTGGCCGCTGAAGATTGTATTGCGTTTTCTATTGTTTATTTCGTACAGAACTATTGGTTATGTAAGCGGTTCGTATGTGCGGGGTGTCCCACGAGTTACCCCCCTCCTAAAATCATCCAAATGAGGGTAAACAAAAAATGTTTTTTCCAAATCTTCATATTTGTTTTGGAAGGATCTCAAATATCATATTTGCACAATCATGCGCAAGTAACATTAACTTTCTTATTTCATATGGGAACCCCAATTTTTTATTGCAGATTCGGAATATACCCAAAATTTCATGAAAATTGTATCCCTCAATCAATTTTTTTTTATTGCGCGCAACCGGTTCAACGAGCATA
Organism: Creontiades dilutus; assembly: GCA_031894815.1. NCBI lineage: Eukaryota > Metazoa > Arthropoda > Insecta > Hemiptera > Miridae > Creontiades > Creontiades dilutus. The sequence goes on along the minus strand of JAVIWC010003559.1, from coordinate 408,992 downwards.
CACAGTTGCGCAACCTCAAAATTGTCAAATAGTGGATGAGGATGAACTGTAAAGTGTGGCACATGAATTTTCATTGTTTTTTAACCCTGATTGACGTGGTGCTATCCGTATCTTGATTCGACTCAATTTTTGGAGAATAATGACAGAAATTTGTTTAATTTGCGTGAAATATCATCATTTATGCCAACTTTCAACTCTCAGATTAAGATGATTTCTCTCGTAATCACTGTCCAAAGCCCAAAAATAGATAGAATATTCTTCTTCAGTAAGGAAGATCTTTTGAAAGTTCCTAAATTTAATTTATTAAGTACAAAAAATGGATCGTCCTGTTATAAGGATTACTTTTGAAAAATTCAGTTCAACAAATCCTTTTGACTTGCGACACTCGAGTTTTCCAGCAGAAACTTGTGTAGCGCAAGTCAAACAAGCATTTCAAGCAACCAATTTCGCATGGTTTTTGGTATGAAATTCTAAAATACATTATTGTGACGAGTTTTAAAACCTGGATGATGCCCAGAAACTTGGCTCCAAACTCAACCAGCGACCTCCGAAACTTTCCAGACTTTTGTTTCCCTCGTAACTCTTCCAGTTCGGACGGCAAGTTGACAATTTTCTGTCAGAGCCCTCGGCGCATAAAACACGCGATCCGTCCCGCAGAAATCGAGTTTATGGTTGTATTTCCCTCTCCGGAGAATGACTTTAACCTTATTTCGAGCTGGTTTAGTTTCAGTGTTTGAAGAAGTTTCATCTTTGTCCCGAGAAAGAAGTAAGTCTTAGGAAGCAACAATTTACGCCTGGCTAGGTTTTTTTCGGTACTCCTCTTGGAAGTTTGCGTTGATCGCCAAAGGGTATACCGAAGGAAAGAAAGAAAGATTTGGTTGGATAGAAACCTTCTATACCCATTGATGAACTTCATTGAGCATTTGACCCAGGAAGGAGCTAAAATTATGAATATTTAGTCATTTGTATGATTACAACCGTACTACATTTATTTTGTAAACTACAAACTTACTGAGTAAAGCTTTAAACCATGGATATTTTTATTCAAACGAGTGACGACATTATCATACATGTATAGCTCATAAATTTAGACAAACCTTTGCAATCTATCAAATAATTTCGGTAGATAATAATATGGTCTATAATTTTGTTGAAAAATACTGTTGTTTCTCATTTCAAGAGAATAAAAATTGAATAATAAAAAATCCGACCATCAGGCGAACAGCACGCCGCACAGTTGTCTATTGGTGGTAACCCCAACCAAAAAGCATTTTCAAATCCATTGAAAACCATTATTATTCCATTTAGTAGACGACATATCAAAAGTTCCCTGGCCAAAAAGTCTTTAAGCTGACCCGTAAGGCTTTAGAATCATCAGGTTTTGGTAAAACAACTAAGCTATGCGAGGGAGTTTGGGACCTTTTTAGAAAATCGTAGCAGCCTAGTTTTACACTTTTAAAAATTATTTGATCGTGGAATTTGTTCAGCACAAACTCAGCTACATGGAACCATTTTCCTTTTTCACAGAACAGTTCTTGAATTATTGCTTCTTGTTTTCAGCTCAATTTTAACGGATTTTGAAGTGAAAAATATTCATTTTCTTAAATTTGAATGTATCTGTCCTCGAGCTTGCCACGGTCTGAGTTTATTTTTCGCGGGTAGTACTTTATGTATTGAACAACTCCTACAAGTTTCCCATCCACATCTGCCTACTTTTTTCGTTTAGTATTTTCAATGATGAACCCTTGTAACCGACCAAGAAAAAGAAAGTTAATGTCCTTTTGCTACAGAGTTTAATGTTTAAAACATTGGAACTATCTAAAAAAAAAGGTGTCATCGGAAAACACGGTGGTCGTTTGTGGATTCAACACAGCGAAATACATGGAGTATAATGATTATTTTAGCGACATCACACAATCAGATTAAACCTTTGCAATTTCCCCAAATTTATAACTTTTTCCAGCATGATGAATTTTGTTTCGACCCTGACGTTAGATTCTTATTCAGCGTGAACAAATCATAAACTATCCCATTTTCAGCCCTTTATGTTGGTGGGGAGAGGTTTTTTTCACAAACGGCTATGTTGAACCATTTTACAGTTTCAAAAGTTTTCCTCTAAAACCTCTAGACCGATTTGATGAAACATAAATCGAAAGGATCCAGTCAAAACTGTGATCTCGCCATCATTTTTTTAATCAATCCCAAAGAGTAAATTAAAGGCTTGAAATGTTGAAAAATGTTTATGAGTTCTCATAAACTTTTAGAATAAATTCACTGTTTTCGATTTGTTATTCATTGACAACTTCGATAAGTAAAAAAGCTCACCATAATCAGCGTACATTCATTCTTTCTCCCCCTAAGAGCTCAAACTTTGACAGAAAAAAATAACATCAAGATGTATGAGAATATGAACTGATGGGAATAGGTAAAGGAGCTATGTAATAAAGAAATAATAAACCTCTGTTGTCATTTTCAGCGTTTTCTCTCGGTTGATGAAACAATTCATAGAAAATCCTTGTTCCTATCCAATCACGTTAATATAGATCAGGGATTGTTTGAAATTAATTTATAACTTTGCTCGTAACATAGCTTGTATTTCAGGGGAAATTAGGCAGCGTTAGAGTATACCATAATGGGATATTACAGCGTAAATCATATTATGATTTAAAAGCGTGTTACTTCAAAATTAAGTTATATCGTTAGGAGGATAACCGAGTAACATTTCGATTTTAAGCGGAAATCATTAGAAAACGATTTTATTTAAGCTCATTAATGTCTGAACCTAATGAATTACGTACATAGCTCTGCATAATATGATATTATCACATCCCGACCTTTGTAATTAGGAGCCCATCAACGAATGTAGGTTTCCACGCAATGATGCGCTTGCATTAGTTCATAGAGTACACATTCTTTGAATGACAAGTCCAAAACTGACGGAAATCGAGGGACCCCAACTCTTCAGCTACTTCTGAAATTATTATGTTTATCAGTTGGCTCTTTGACTCAACTCCATTTAGTTTACGCGTGGATACGACACAATCGCAATACAGAATTCCAGCCGAGTCCACGATCAAACAAAACATCAAATCTTCCCTCTATATACCTAATGTCAGTTTCGACTGATGGTTAGCAAGTTGGATATGAACAGTGGTGTTGTGTTGAAAAAGAAAAATAACATTACATTCAACTGGTAACAGGGAACAAAACACAAGTCACTGATAGAAAAGTTCCATGCCTCCTGGGACGCATTCACCTCAAGAAGGAAACGCCATCAGAGAGTTTTTGCTTTCCTCAATGTTCGCCGCCCTTGAACACGAACTTGGGAAAACAGGAGACCGATGTTAACTTGAAAGCCCTTTTTACGGTCTCTCCCTGAAACGTCACAAGGCCTTCCCACGTCGTTTCATAAAATAACTTGACGTATGTCATTCTATCCTTCGTGCTCATGTATTCGTATTATTGTTATACTTGTGGAAAAAGAGTTAAGCGAATGTGTTGAGTTTAATTCAATGTATGAAGTAGCTGGTGTCCAAGAAGTCAAAGCTGGATCCCAGTTTATCTTGACACAAATTTTGAGGAACAAACAATCTCCTTCACGTGAGAAATGACATGGTAAACTTCAGAGTCTGGTGCGTTACGGTTTGGTATACATTTGGTCTTTCGTGTGTTTCTTGATCCCAACCTGTATGGAAAACAATTTGGACCAACCCGAGCAGAATCGGTTAAGAATTTAAGATCTTCAGGAGCAAACAAACATACGTACATAAAAATCGTACCAGCGGAATAAAGTACCTCCCTGTTTTTTGAATTCGGTAACGATTTATAACAACAAAAGCTCTGTTGCGACTATTTTCGGGAATGACACATCCATTATCTGAAATTGTTCAACTAAATGCTGATTTTACTTGTCTGCATCACCTCAAAATCACAAGAACACATCTCCATACAATTTCGGAAGCTCATCCCGTCCTCCATCTTCAATGCATCCAATTAATTGTTCCACAGATGTTTCCTTCACTAAACAGTATCCGAATCCAAAACATTGAATGTTTTTTCCTATTTCGCCTATGATTATTATTTCCAAAAAAACGAGTAAATGTCAATTAAGTTCCCAGCGAGGGAAGGTTCCCCCGACATATTCCTAGCACGAATCAAAACAAGACTGGCTGTGGGGACAAAACGTTTTGCCCCGGACCTCAGTTGAAACAGAATCAATTAGAACCACAATTTTACAAGAAATATCAATAAAATATGCTTGAAAATTAGCTAAAAAGAACATAAATGGCTAAAGGCCCCTGTAATTTGCTTTTTTGTAATTTGCGCCCGCAATTTTCGGAACTGTTGGTGAAGAAAACAGGTAACGTGTTACCAGCCGACCAGCCTCCTTGGGCTTTGAATATGATCACCAATTTTGCCTTCAATATGCCGTTCAAAAATGCACTGCATAAGTTGAATACAATCTAGACGGATTGATCTTACAATACGAACTGAATAACGAAGATATTTCAAATTTATTTGAGCAGAATTCTGAAAATGGTTATTAAATTGGTATGATCCTCTATCAGTTGACTGTTCACAACACAATACTTCGGTCCAGGGATGCAAAAAGGAAATATTTATCAATTGCTACGACAATAACCAATTGATCGATTTGCACATTTCCTCCATTTCGATTTACTTACTAGATATTTCAAACTAAGAACTCGATATGGGATCTTTTAACGTATAAAAAATTTCAAGAACCTGTACAATTGTTGCTAATACGAGAAAGATATGTGCAACACTAGAAGTTGTTTACGTTCTGTCCTCCGTCAAACGGCGAACCCCTCCTCTTGTGGATCTTAAAATTTCACCGATGTAAAAGTAATATACAAAAACTAGTACATTCCTCGAGCTGAATAATTCAGAACGAGTTGTATTTGCATGGGCCGTCGATCTCTAACTTGAAAGGTGGAAAATTCAATCGATGGAGGTGAGGCCACGAGCTTTGTTACGCTGATGTAGCGATTTCATTTCGGCATACCTTTTCCGGGTCGTTTCAATAAATAAAACGCTACAAATTATTAAGTTATGGTATATTATTTCTTTTGGTTTATTATTCAATAATAAACCATTGGAATTAAAAAAAATGCTAACGAAAATTTCATGGTTTAAATTTCATGTAGAATCCGAATCTGCAATAAAAAATTTAGTCCGTCCGTCCGCCGTACGCACGATTTCTCCCAAACGGCTGAAGCAAAAAAGCAGAAATTTTCAGGAAAAATCCATGTTGGTCCGACGACGCCCCAATTCTTGAGCCAGCTCTCTCACTTAATTTGAAGTGCCCTTTAAGGGTTGTCAAAGTTTTGTAAAATCCCTAAAAACCTCAAAAAAAGTAAAGGCGACCTAAATTTGTACTCTTTTGAAGAACACTCCACGAGGAATAGAATGAGCCCTTCCCCAGGTCCGTAGGTCAAACCATTCTAGATATATGGCCCGATTTATGGTGCCAACATTCGCGTTATTTTGGTTTATTATTGTTTTTGTGTTGATATCAGGAACCTAGTGACGTAGTGATGTAGTGATGTAGTAATGTGGATACTGGAGTGAACTCCTAAAAGGCTTTGTAGCCGATACACGGGTTGAAGCATTCTGAAAACCATTTAAGAAAAAATAATTAAAAAACGCTGCAAATTCTTTCACAGGGGTTGTATTATTCAATTGGCTTGCGTTCATGATTTGAATTTATACTAAGCTTTGGAGTGTGCGTGTTTCACAGGTGATGGAGCGATTATTGAATTTCAGGAGATATGCATAGAGCACGTAAATCTGTTCTCAACCAAAATACCTATTTGGATTGATCAGTTGATCATATTTGTGTGCCTCCTGAAATTCAATAATCGCTCTATCACCTGTGAAACAAGCACACTCCAAAGCTTAGTAGAAATTCAAGTCATGAACGCAAGCCAATTGAATAATAAACCCCAGTGAAAGAATTTGCAGCGTTTTTGGATAGCCATCACTGGACGTACTGGCAAACATAGTGCGTAACGTTTTGTTCCTGGACTTGCTTTTGGGATGATTTGAAGGTCGGGAGACTGCGTTAAGAGTAGTGTACTAGTCCAGTATCTGTCGTCCTCAGAGAGTTACCGCCAGCCTCTCATCGTCGATCAATATTCCCTTGATAGAAACCCTTCCAATTCTTTCCAAATAGGTACCTAGGGGACGGATGAGAACTACAGCTCAAGTGTTCACATTCACTTCACGGAACGAATTTCTATCAAACAAAAAACTGCCCTGTTACATACAGTGTTTTGAGATTTTGATTTTTTAATACTCCAACCCTTGAACATTATTCCTCAGAAAACATGTCTCCGAGATTACTGGACGATTTTTGAGGCAAATTTCAAAAACTTTGGTTCAGCAGCTGCGGAGAGAAGCTTTGGAATGTGGATCGGTGGACAACAACGGAAAAAAACGGTACAGATTTTTTTTTTTTTTTTTTAGATTTGGAAATCTTCTTATTTTGAAACGTAAACCAATAAAATCTCAGGAGGGTAAGATATTTTTTGTTTATTACAAAGGTTTATTGTTTAAAATACTGCGGAAACATGGTTATCACGTGAGTTTTTTGTTTTTTCCTAACCACAACATTTCCTCACATTTTGAATTTTTTAAATCGGTTTTTAACCGTGCGTCATCGATTTCTTACTCGATACCTTCTCTTCAACCTTATTTCCCCAGAATGAGATTGAAGGATATAAATAAAAATGGGTTTTTAGCCCACTCTAAGACCCAATAGGCATGATAAGTTGTCTCCCAACGGTTGTAATCGCTTTTTTCTGCTTTCTAATTGATATGCTAGACAGCATTAACTAGGATGTCTCTCTTCCTGTTCCGTTCTACAACTGTTTCGTTGGAACGTAAAAAACTTATTTCCGAACTTTTTATGCTTTAGAGTCATTTATATCGTACTTGACACAAATAAAACTCGAGTTTCACCAATTTCTTCTGAAAAATTGAGAAAATCACATAAATTAAGGTAACTGTAGGAAACCATGAGTTTTGGGTATCTCAGAAAGGGATCCTACAAGATACATATAAAATTGAATTTCATCATTCATCCTATTTAACATAAATGATGAGTTCGAAGAAAATTTCAAAAAAAAAATAAAATAAAAGAAAACGTGGAAAAAATTGGAATTTATCAAGAGTTTTGGAACTTAAGATATTAAGGGTTGATAAATTTGGTTCCGTGTATTTCTGTTCGTCAATCTGTCTGATTTCTCTTCTTGTAATGGGATAAACGTTTTCAAACAAAATCATTTCTATTTTGATTGTTTTCAGGAATTCTGATTGCGAGTCAAGACGTTCCCCTGTGAGTTTGTCATTACAGTCGCCATAAAGTCGCGTTAAGTTGTTCTCAACTTCTTCAATTTTGGTGGAATTTTTGCCAATTAGGTTGTTTCATTGTAATCAACTTGAAGAATCTTCTACTATTCCATATTATTTGTTTGAGCTATTCAATCCTACAAATTAGGATCAAAGTCGATGAAATGATTCAACCCTTCTGTACAATCGTCTATACTTTTCTCTTCGAATAAATGTTCCTCACATTTTGGAACCTTCATGGTATGATAAGTTAAAATTATAACCAATGCTCAATATTGGAAGACTAGGAACGAACCTACTCAGAGAAGGAGGATGTGTAACAACAATATATGTTAATTGGTTTTCTCTTTGATAATATTTGTATTTTATTGTCTGTTCAATAAGGATGGTGTCATGATATTGCACAATAAAACGTAGTCCTGAGTAATCAAAACAACGTATGGAAATGAAAACTGCATGTCTTGGGATTTATCGGTTTCTCGAATGGGCGTGCCAGTCCCGTCCCGTCTTCATCTTGGCCGGTGAACCTTAGATCATGACGAAATACGGTTGTATGTATCATAAGGTAGAAAATAACGGCCCGACCCAAGTGAAAGATATCCCTTCTCCATGCGATCTGTCGGGGTGTGAAATACAGAAGCGTCTCCTCGGCGTGGAAGCCTCACGCCCCGTCTGCCGTCGGCGTGACCTCTTCTGCCGTGATGCTCTTCTGAAAAGTCTACCGGGGAGGAAAAATATGCATAGTCCCGCTATCTCACGGAATACACACACTTCAGGGAGCAATAAGCGGAAAATCCAAGTCGGATGGAAATTGGAAAAATATTGTTAGAAGGCGCATATGAATCATTTGTGAGAATCCGTTTGACATGTGTACACTACCTCAGGGAGATGGTTTCTCAGCCTAGCAGAAGTCCCTATTTAATTTAAACTAGTTAATTTCGATATTACATTAATTTGGCTCGCAGAATCAATTCTCAGAGAGAAATCTCTGATCTTTTTTACTCAAGTTTTAGATGTTAACAAAACGTTTTCATTTAGGAGGAAGAAATCCTTCCTATCCTCAAATGAAGCAATATATCACAGCAATGTCTTCCTAGCCATTTTTCATTCTTCCTTCCGCATAGGGCTTCCATTAGGTAATTTAACGAAACCAACTGAGGAGGCGAGTTCGGTAAGAAATACTTGATTAATCACTATTCCTCTAACACAGGGGTTCTTAACCTTTTAAATTGGGTAGGACTACTAAGAAAGAACCAAAATGTCCAAGGAGCATCTACTATTTTTAAGTCAAATTAGCAGTGATTTCTAAAAATCGCTCAGTTGGCTTTCTAGAAAACAACTTTATATTTTACTGAATTTAAGGTTAAGTAGGAACGTAATCATGTTTGGAAAATTATGTCTGGAAGGTGACGGCCATCCTTTTGATTACGGTGATTAAGTCTCAGCTGATGTTGTTCGTCACCCAGGGCAGGAGTTATTGATCGAGCCAGCGCACTTCTCCTATGGTATCGTTGAAGGCATTTAAATTTTGGGGATTGCGGGTATGAACTAGTTCTTCAAGCAACCCCTACAAGAAAAATCGCAATACCACCAGTCTGATGAAATTGGGAGCCATGGTACGTCACCGGAACGAGAAATCACGGTTCCAGAAAACATGTCCCTCGGAGTGTAGATGGATACTGTGTTGGCTGTCACCATCTTGCTAAAAACAAACACTTCGAATAACCATGAGATTCTTGCCTTGGAGCATGTCATCACGGAAGGAGTACGTTCAATCGTTACCACTATCACTGGCCGGGATGATGAACGATTTCCAAATGAGGTTATTCTCAAGAAGATATTCACCACCTTTAAAAAATAATTTGATGCTATAATTTGTACTACAAATCCTTATATTTTGTAAACATTTAAAAAACTGTCTTCTGTAAACTGAGTACTGAGAATTAGAGAAACTTCCGTTTCCCGTGGTCACCCTACGAATACTACTTTATTTATGGTAAAAGATGAGTATTAAACGATTACATGATCATATTCTGCGATTCCTTCTCCCCTTTCGAATCAAACTAAACATTCTAGTTTGTGGTAAGACCCCCACAAAAATTTATTTTATTTTTTCCCAATATGTCTAACGGAAAATTTCGGTGAGCCTCATAGACTTCATAGTGTTCTATTTTGATAAGCCTCATTATGCTTCAGAACCTGTGCTCTAAAGAAAAATGGTTACAGTAACTCTTCCATGATCCTTCTTAAAAAATTACCCCAGTTGATTAAAAAAAAATATTTCTTTCTTCAAAATACGTACGAGAAAAAAAAATTTATTTTAATCTATTGAAAAAACATAATTTCAAAGTTATGGGGTGTGGGAGCAAGACGGACTGAAGATTACACGTTTTTCCCAAGCTCTGAAAAGAGATTGATGGAAGAGTCAATCGATAAATTAAACTTTAATTGTTATTAACGATCGGAGGAAGTAGATTATGAATGATGAAAAACGGATCCTAAGGCAAACTTCCGTGAAACTAGTTGATAGTTTATAACAGGTTCAAACTTAGATGTTGACTTTTAATGGAAATTAATTGAAAGGTTCATCGGAGATTCATCTCCGTTAAAAAATTCCCAATGTGAAACTTCCGAACTCTGATCTCTTTCATCCCTACCTGTATATTGTATCTTAACAGTTGATTTTGAGGATAGGAATTGATTTGTGGCCTCTTGGAGACAGAAAACGGACCTAGATAAAGGCAATTTTAGGGGAATGTTTATAGATAATTAAGCTATTAAGATTTAGATGTCTTCAAAAGGGAGTTGAGCTGCTTGAGACGTCAGAAAAATGAATTCTAGATTTTAACGATTTGTCATGTCCACTTTTTTTGAACATTAACGTAAGCATTTTACTGGGAGCAATCCAATACATTTCTTCGTTAACTGAATGTCATTTTGGAACTCCCCACGTATCAATTGATTTTTTTTAAACTTAATCGTCCAATTCTATTCTGTTCCATTAAATCAACTCATTTTGAGTTATTGTGTTCCACGAACCTTTGAAATTGAACCTGTGGTTCAAACACAATACCAGGAAAACAAATTTTGTTGGAAAACTGGGAATCCTCGAGCAAGGTATTTAATATCAACATTAACGTGAACCTACTCAGGTGGATGTATTTTAGAAAATTCCACGAAGATGCCCCGGAGATTCGAAATGCTTCAGGAACAGTCAACCGAGCCGTGTGCATAACTGGATATTTTCATTAAGAAAATCCGGCTTCGTCGTATATCTGGACTCGGGGTGGGGGTTTCTGCTCCGAGAAACATTTTAACCCCCTCACCTCCACCTCGTCATTCGTTCACCTTCCCCCTCCCGTGATCTTCCTCATCACCGCCCCTCCTGACGCATCCACCGTCCAAGGCCAACGGGAAGAAGGCCCAAGTGTAGAAAGCCATAGTAGATGAATCATGCAAAATAGGGATGTTCTTTCTATTTGAATTGATACAAATTAGTAAATTCATTCTCTGGACTTGTAGCCAGTGAAAGTATACATACTCTTATAGCTTAATCTACTCGCCATTGTCATCAAACTTGATACTTTCAATTTTGATAATCACGTTCCCCAACGTTAGTCTCCATTTGAGATGTTTTCGAAAATTTTGATCGAACAAAAAATGATAACCCTTCCCGCAGGAGTGGCAGCTGATAGGAGCATAGGTGCATGTGCACCTCCAACCAATTAGCCACAAATTATTTTAAAATTCCTCCATTGAATTAAGTGAAGGCTAAATATGCCATACCCTGTTTGAATCAAGGCGCGAAATATACCTTTGAGGGCTCTGGGTGGAATGCAGTTCAGAGGAGGCACCTGATTTTTTTAACCTTAACAAACCAATTAACAAACAAAAAATTAATTGACGTAACAGTTTTCCTGCATCATGTCCGCTGATAAATAGAATATTTGGTCTGATAGACGGGATGTGGGTGGTTAGAAATGCTATGTAATTCAGCACAGTGATTATCTGTCGTAATGCTTATGGCACCCGAAACACCCTTCGAAAGCTCTCATATTGTAAAAATGAGACTTCAGAATTCTAATCAAACCCCTAATCATTCCATCATTCCACTTATATCTGTTGCCAGCAAGAAGTGTTCCCTCTCTTGAATGGAGTCATTACTTGGATTACTAAGTATTGAAAACAATCTATTCCAAGTCTTGTACTATAGATTGCATTCAATCTTAAGAGAAAAAACCCATGTCTTTAGATTTAAAATCAAGTTTTTACGAGGTGGTGGTGGTGGTCTTACCATTAGGATGCAACTTGAATTTTAGTCTTTTAACTTTTTAACATTAACAATATCCCACTATATTTTTAAGCGATCTGTTTTTACTCTCTCGATGTAAAAGGTAATGCACATTGCCCACACCCACATCTTCTGTAGGTCATGTCACGTCTCTTTTATGGTCTTTGGGGCAAGGCTTCGGAATTAATCTCTTGTACCCAACCTACCTCAAGCGTTTTGATAAACCCTAATCTGAACCTAACACCATCTGATCATCCCCTTTTTCCAATTCTTATTTCATCAATCATTTCCAACCCTTCTTTTTTTGATTTCTTCCCTGATATACCTTATCTCGGTACTGCATTTTATTGGTTATTATTTTCAATAATGCACCTGTAATCTTGACCAAGGAAAAAATTGTTCAACCCCCCTCAAAAATTGTTGGTTTACATTTCAAAAAATCCGTCCAACCGCCGTCCGAAACTACTGGAACAATTTTTAATTTGATTTTTTCTTTTTTTACAATTTTGTAGAATTTTAGTTGAATTTTCAAGAGTGATGGGTTTTTACGAGTACAGACCAGTTCTGTTAGTCCGTTGATCCACGTAGGAGGGTTATCTAACGCATAAATAATAAACCTTCTTAATAATTGGCAGTGTTCTGATTGAGTAATGGTTTATGTGTAATTCTCATGGTCAGACATTTTCTCCCCCTTTCAAATAGGACTCTTCCTAATCCAACTACTTTTTCAGTCACAATCGATTTATTAAACTATAAAATAAACGTCTTTATTCAGGGAATCACTTTCTGAATTACTTCAATGTCTAGAAATGTTAGGATTACAAAAATGGTGTAAAGCCCTTTGAACTTTCTCTTTGACCGAGCCAGACTGCGCACTAACAGTTTTGGGATACTTCCTTGCGGACACCATGGGAACTATGCCCTTAGGGTCAGGACAAAAAAAATACATTAAGTTGTCTGTCTTTTAATTTGTTTCAGTAAATATATATTTTTTTAAATAAAGTATTAATCTTAAATTTTTATGTCCAGGAGGTTATTATTTTATCACTTTATACTCATCCCCTGGGACTAGTTTCCTGTGTGTGTATTAATAAATGAGTGTAAGGCGTCCGTGCTCTACTTAGGAAAAATACAGCAACCCCGTTTAGGGCCTTCAATATCGTTGGCGTTGCTTCACCTCACCCACCGCCCAAGTCTAATTACACGGAGGTCTGGCACCGGCAACTTTGCGACTAACCCCCTCCATCCACCCCTTCACAGAGCTCTTGTATCTCCAAACACCCTCTGCGGATTCTGGAAAGATACGGTTCCTCAGTTCGCCCCTCTCTCGCTTCCCGTTTTGTCGGTTTCCCCCCTCCCTATTTCCTCTTCAAATCCTTCCTGTTTGGACAAAAAAAAAAACGGTAATTTTTAAAAGTCTTGATTTACGACGTTCCGCGTTACGATTTCGGCGGAAGATGAAACATCCTCTTTTGTGCCGTTGAAAAAAAAACATCGGAATGTCCTAGCATTTGAAACATCTCAGGAGTAATATTTTAATTACATTGCGCGCTATAATGATTTCAAGAATGCAACTGTAGCAGAGTCTGGATATTTTACTCTACCGATACTCTTGCTGTTTCCAGAACTCAGTTAGACAGGGAAGAGGGGGGAGAGGCAAGGAGGCAATGCTGATTGTTTTAGAATTGGGTAGCTATTGAAGTTTTCATCCTAGCTACTATACTAATGCAAAAGACTTGAACAACTTGGAAACTAATATTTATCAAACTGCAAAAAAAACTGACCATTTTATATTGAAATTTCAATGCTTGTAATTTTGTTCAAAAATTCTCATTCTACCAACATGGCATGATATGTAGTTTTGCTTAGCGTTTTTGGTAATGAACGATTGTAAGCGTACATTTTAAAAAAAGTTTACCGAACAGGTTTACTGTGCTCTCGTGCAATAAATTGCATTGTGTGGCTTACCCATGTGGGGGGAGCTCATATGCAATTGTCCTAACCAGCAACATTCTATTCGTGCTATCTGCGAAGCCCAGTTCAGAACCTACACGGCTCCTTTGTTCCGGGAGCTAAAATTGAACGAACTTTAAGAAAGAAGTGGGGTCTACCAGCTATTAGAAAGTAATGAGTTCTCTTTACCTTCGCACGCTTTCAACACTCGTTTTTCGCCGAGCAATTTCCTCACAGTTCCTTAAGTTAAAACCTCAGGGGCTCAAAACTTTTTCCTATGAAATGGTATTATTGCATTCCATAGTTTCCCAGCTAATGTAAGGTAGTAGGTAAAAAAAAAGTAAAGTAACAAGGAATTTCACCTTGGATTTTCGTCCGACTACCCGGAGGTGTCGCGGACGTCGCCAGCTGTCCTCCACAGAGGATTGGAATTGAGGTCTGACGATTTCGCTCGTGGCAACCCATTGCCTCACGCCCCTGGGTTGGGAGCGTTTTGGATTCACGTGATATCGAGAGCAGAGGTGAACTGTCCAACGACAGGACAGGTATACAACACTTGATAGGATTTTGGCCCTAATCATTGGTACATTCGAACTGGGGCAATCAGTTTCCCAGCTAATGTAAGGTCTATATTAATAAAAGAGTCAGCGACACAGTTTGTGGAAATAAAATAGAGAAAGAAGTGGAGTAGAGTGGGAAAATAAGAGTCCCCGAATACAATAACAGCATAAATAGAAACCCTTAGATTAAATACAGTTTTAGGTACATGTTAAATCACCATACTACTAGGTACAAATTGTACCGCACAATGTAACCGACTGCAATAAATTAGCATTCATTATAATCCAAGATAATGATTTCCCATTGGCAGTGCCCAAGTGGAGAATTAGGTTCGTTTTCACAATAAAATGATATTGCTTCCATTAGGTTTGTAGCTTATTTTATAAGGTTTTCATTTTTATTTATTGATTTAAACTTGAATGTAAATAACAAGATTTTTAAAACTCAAGCATCGGATATAATTTTTTGTTGCTATAGCAGCTACCAGTCAACGTCAAATTTATACTTACCTGTATACTGTAAATACTTGAGTAAGTTCTTCCTTTCAAAAGGGTCATTCACTTAATTATGACAATAACGATAAATTCATTTCTTGACATAATTATTTTTAGAAACTTCAATTTGATTTCATTAAGTTCCCAGTAGACAGAGAGACATTCTCCTGTCCGGCGTTTCAATTAGACTGTATTAGGGGCTGCGATATGTTCTAGACACGCACATATGATTGAGAACGGCAATGCGTGTCATTTCTAATGATTTACTTAGGAAATGGGGCAGCCTCATGATCATTCAAATTAAATTTCCGTAGGCTGGGGCTTGGGGGTTTCGCAGACCTGAAACTAGATTATCATGCTCGTCATGGTCTCATAAGACACATTTCTGGAGTGAAATTGTCCAATGGATGAAAATTTTAACTGTCACTCTCCTCTACCAATTTATTGAAGGCTGCTCCTTCACTTAGCCCAGTTTATATCACATCAAAAAGAATGAGAACCTTCACTGACAGAAAAGTTGCAATACATAGAACATGCTGCAGTACAGCCGTGAGATAGAAAACATCGACGAGTCCTCAAGTTTCCAAAAAAATTAGAATGCATCCTTTTAGGCCAATTGTAAAGTTCGTTTAGAAAAATCCTCATTTCCACTCGGGCTTATCCTTCTCCCAAGAGATTTATAGGCAATTATCCTCAATAACGTTCGACAGCGACAGTCGAGTTACTGTATTATTGAGCCTAGGGAAAATGGAATTACCTTCCTGAGTTACATTTTCGTAACGTTATGGTGGCAGGAGTGGGGTGAGGAGTGAGGAAGTGAGGGGGAGGTCAGACCTCCCGGTCTCATTGATGCAGATTTATATCTGGCACGAAGTTCTCCAATCTTCAGTTCCAGCCATCCTTCACTGCCAGGCTCCGACCACAATCAATTTCCTATTGGATTCCAACTACCCCCAACACTCCCGTTCGGCTCTTGATTTACAATCTAATTTATATTATGTGCGGAAACAAGAACGCGGAAACGTGCCGTTTGGTTGGAATGGTATTCACGGGAAGAAATGATAAGTAGTGAAAGTGAGAGTGGTTCCATGTTTATAAGTTAACCATTGTAGGTCCATTACACATGACAGAGAAATAGCACCTAAAGTTAACAGTGAGCTTGCAATGAGTGGCTGTGAATTTCGGCAGTAAAAATCCAAGAAGCGGATTTTAGAATGACATCTTCCAGTCTTGACAACAAACAATGCTCCAATTTTGCCCATATCTATCAGATAAATGTTTATATCTGCTTCCGATATTGCGATCAGAAATCTCTCTGGAAAAAAACCTGTCCTTGCCATTAGAAATATCTTAAAAGCAAGGGAATGGCTTAAGTCAGTCGTGCAATATACTGAAACATCCCTCCAAAATGGTTCTACACGAATTGTGGCAGGTCCGTGGCTCGAGAATACGAGGAGTGTAAGGCAAGGGGATCCCCTTTCTTCCCCTCTTTTCAATGTAGTTATGGATTATGTTCTGCTAGCTGTTTCCAACAGAGTCTATAAGGGTCGGCGGACCTCTTCACCCTTAGAAGATGATGTAGTGATAATTGCTACATCTAAAGCTTCAGGCTCATATCACGACCTTTAAATGAATGAATGAAGCCTTGGTGAGAGTGGGGCTAAATCCTAAGGTCAAAGAGTCTTTATACCTTCTTTGGCGCCTAGAGGAGGACGAAAAGTTTTAGCACCCAAAGGAATTACATATAGTCTCAATGAAAAACAACTTATGGTAGCATATCATAATGTTCGACGGATTTTTCTTGGAGTACTTTTTGCATCTCAAGGAATTTTTAGTAACTCACCAACTAAAGTAATCAGTATGCTTGGCGTACAGACCAGACACCACTGAAACCTCTGCAGAAACTTTTGATACTTCAAAACCGTGGAATGGAAGGTCTTGGAGGTACACTCATCTCTTACATACACCACAATTGTGGGCTTTTAAAACGTAAATTCCCACAAATATACGCGATTGGGTTTTTACTTGATTGAGATCATGTTTTTCGAGACAGAAATTAGATAGTGATTGCTTGGGGAATCCCAATTACCGCTTCAGATGAACGGGAAGGAACGATCTACTCTACAAATATTGGCAGCAGGTAGGGGCACCCAGTTGTCATGGGACTATATCATTCGTGCCATAAACAATCGAAAGCATTGATGTTTCGCGGTTTCAAAATGATCCCTAACCAATACTGACGTTACCTAGAATATCTTGGGGGACGTGCTAAAAGTGTTTGAAGTTGTTCAATAGTGGATACTCATCAAACATTGATTTCCTCGTTAATTTTCTATAAGCAGTTTCTTTAATATGCTAGTTGTCTTAATTCGATGTATTGTACGAATCGTTTTGCTTGTACTCGACCACTAAAAATGATTTATGCTTTTCATTGTGATTTACAATGGTTAGGAAACCATAATTGGTTAGTGTGATAGCCCTTTTTCAACCCAGAGATTTCCATGTTCGTTTCATTTCTCTTGGTTTTGCTGTTCTTGTTCTCGTTTTTTGTTCTAAACTGACTTGTCAACGAAAAAACTTGCAGGAAGCTACTCTTGTCAGGTGAACTCTTGGCCTCCCTAAAAGGCAAATGGAGTTTTGATGGGTTCGGTCACCAGTCACCTGACTCGCCCAAACTTCCAACTCCGGTTGATGCATTTTTCACAACAGAGTTAGACAGGATGTCATTGAGATTTTCAAGAAATCAAGAACAATATTCTTCATTCAGATGTCAACAGTTTTAAAGTGCTTGACTGTGTTCTATATCAATTATGACTATTCGTTACTTGTCCGTCCGAAAACAATATCGTCTCAAATTAAATTAAATTTTGGGCCTTTTTTAAGAACGAGTCGTACTGATACTTTATTTTCTGCCGAAAAAACGGAGGATTATTTGACTTAAGCATAAGAAGAGTTATCGTGTTTAATGATAAATGAATATAAATTTAAAAAATAACTCTAACATCTAACATCTAATAGGTAGCACACAAAAACCGTAAGGAACGATATCCATTATTTTAATGGAAGAAGTTGTTAAAATCCATACATTTTCAGAAAGGCTCAAAATAAATTTCTAAAAAAAAAATTAACATTTTTTTTTTTTTTTTTTTTTTTTTTTTTTTTTTGGTTAATTTTTTAAGCTATTGCAAGATTTTTATTTTGGTTTATTATTCAATAATAAACCATTGTAATCGCTCTGGAAAAAAAATGCTAACCCCCCTGAAAATTTCATGGTTTACGTTTCAAAGGGTGAAGAATCCGAATCTGCAATAAAAATGTTTCCGTCCGTCCGCCGTACGCACGATTTCTCCCGAACGGCTGGAGCAAAAGATCTGAAATTTTCAGGAAAAATCCATCTTGGTCCGACGGCGCCCCAATTGTTGAGCCAGCTCTCTCACTCAATTTAAAATGCCCTTTAAGGGCTGTCAAAGTTTTGTAAAATCCCTAAAAACCTCAAAACAAGTCGAAGCGGCCTAAATTTATACCTATTTGAAGAACATACCATGTGGAATCGAATGAGCCTCTCCCCAGGTCCGTAGGTCAAACCATTCCCGATGTATGGCCCGATTTATGGTGCCAACATTTGCGGGTTTTCGTTTATTATTGTTTGTTTGTAACCTAGTGATGCCGATAGCGTCGAGTTGTAGTGAATGTGGATACTGGAGTGATAGCCGATGTGGATACTAAGTATCCAAGTCTTGTAGTTTATAGCCGATACACGGGTTGTAGCATTCTGATATTCATGAAACGCTGATAATATATAGATAATATATAGGTAAATATTATTCAATATTATTACTGGGGTAAATAAGTATTCTTTCACTGGGGTTTATTATTCAATTGGCTTGCGTTCATGATTTGAATTTCTACTAAGCTTTGGATTGTGCGTGTTTCACAGGATAGAGCGATTATTGAATTTCAGGAGATATGCACGGAGCACGTAGATCTGTTCTCAACCAAAGTTCCTATTTGGATTGATCAGTTGATCATATTTGTGTGCCTCCTGAAATTCAATAATCTCTCTATCCTGTGAAACACGCACACCCCAAAGCTTAGTAGAAATTCAAATCATGAACGCAGGCCAATTGAATAATAAACCCCAGTGAAAGAATTTGCAGTTTTTTTTTCCCTAAAACTCTGAAAAATACCATGTAATGAATCAAATATGATAAGATTTATATGGCCTATTCCTTTTCTCAAATGTCAAGCATATGACGAAAAAAAAAGATGATGATTTGAATAACAGACAAAAACTGCGCATATCATTTTTCTTGAGTAGAGCTGGGAGAAGAAGTCTAGAAGGTATGAAGTATTTAAAATGGATTCATGGTATTCATTTGACAAAGTTCGCTTGGTTCTGAAACAACGAACTATTGTCGAATAATGCCAGAGGAGTCATTACGGTATAACTACCCTCCTGTAGTTAATATTTGAAATTAATTCGAATAATCTGCAGTATTCGCTAGTATATACTTCACTAGTAACTTTTTCACAAGTTGACATTCGTTTTCCATAGTCACATCTGAAGTCGCTTCACATCTTAAGAAAAACAAAAACGATTGAACATATTCAACACGAGAATGAGTGACGAATATGGGTTAGTAAAACACTCATATACGAAGGTTAATCTATTTAGTTGAACACTAAATCCCGATGGAATAATTAATAGGGCTATTGATCGGCAGCAGAAGGAAGACGCCGATTCTCAAGATTGAAAGATTAAAAGTAAGTAAATGCTTTTGACCCGAAATTACTCACGATTGGGCTATCACCACCTTTGTGGGGAGGGTTAATAACAGTTTTATAAAGCAAAGTAGAGTTTCCTCAGTAAATACCAATTTATACACAAACGATAAGGAAGCAATTTTCCAAATCTTTTCGATGGTTGGAGATTTGGAGGTAGTGGAAGTAATTTCTTCAGCGGTGGAATATTACGGGTTCTAACACTACTGAATATGTATGTTCCGTCTCCCATTCGCAAATTATGCGTTCAGTAAATGTGATGTCAATGTTGGATTTCTTCACAGATTTGAGGAAAAAATCAAGAGCTTCAAACATTACATATTCTGAACACTTCTTCATCCGTAATTAGAAGTTGCTGAACATTGTTCATCTGAAGCTAATCACGTGTAGGGACATTAATGATAAATGTGCGGTTAATACAGAGTATCCCACGACTTGTTCCCCTTCCCCCCTCCCTTCTAAAATCTTCCAAATGGGAGTAAACAGAAAATGTTTACCTTGAATCTTCATTTTTTTATAAGGATCTCAAATATCATATTTGTACACCCCGCGCAATTGCGTAACCATGCGCAAGTGACACTAACTTTCCTATTTTATATGAGAACCCCAATTTTCTATTGCAGATTCGGATTCTACCCAAAATTGCATGAAAATTTGATCCCTCAACGAATTTTATTTTATCGCGCGGAACCGGTTCAACGAGCACGTAACGTTGCGCAAGCCCAAAATTGTCAAATATTGGATGATGGTGAACTGTAAAGTGTGGCACATGAATTTTCATTTTTTTAACGCTGATTCACGTGATGCTATCCGTTTCTTGATTCGACTCAATTTTCGCGGAATGATGACCTGAATTTGTTCATTCCGTCCGTCCATTTTTTTTTAAATTTTAGGCGGCTGTTTTCAGATTTTTAAGGGTATTAATTTTCGAGGTCTGGTTGGAAGTGTAAAAATCGGTGATTGACACCTCTTTCAGTGATCAAATGAAAATTCATCTTAATCTGAGAGTTGAAAGTCGGCATAAACGATGATTTTTCACGCGAAATAAACCAATTTCGGTCATTATTCGGCAAAAATTGATTCGAGTCTAGAAATGGATAGCATCACGTGAATCAGCGCTAAAAAGCAATGAAAATTCATGAGCCAAACTTTAGAGCTTACCATCGTCCACTATTTGAAAATTATTGGCTGCACGATTCTGCGCGCTTGCTGAACCGGTTGCGTGCAATAAAAAAACTGGTTGAGATCAAATTTTCATGAAAATTTTTGTAAAATCCGAATTTGCAATAAAAAATTGGAGGCCTCATTGAAAATAAGAAAGTTAGTGTCGCCTGCTCATGGTTCCGCAGGGTACGCCAATATGATATTTGAGATCCTAGCTAAAAATCTGAAGAGTCAAGAAAAAAAATGTTTGTTCGCTCCCATTTTTACGATTTTAGGAGGGTTGGGGGGGGGGGACAACTCGTGGGGACACCCTGTATGCTATAGGGTACATAGATATCTATCCCAGGCCCGGATATTCGGCCATCCCTAATTCATTACGTTCGTACAGCTTTCCCTCCATTTTGGTTCCCTTTGTTAGTGGGATTTCATAGACGTACCAACATCACTTGCACAGGTATCAAGGAAAAGTGAAAAGCGTCTCTTTCCGGGGATTTCTGCGGGCAGCACAATTACTCCTTATTTCAGCCCGAAGAATTTAACTCAGCCGATTCAATTAGCCGGAAGACGTCCGAGTTTCTGGGCCAACGAATAAACTCGTTAAATTCCCCCAACTGTAGCAGGTGGGCTTGGAGGTAGCTTCGGAATCTTGTAAGAAGAGGTTAAGGAAATGAAAGTGCTAGAGAAGGGCGCACATTTTTTCCTCGCCTGACTTTTTCTGTTATTTGAATCAGGATTAAAATACGTTTCATATCATCGACATTAATTTGGATCAACTTGATTATTATTTGGATTACGATATAGACATAAAGAGAAAAAATTACAAGGTACTTTTCCTTTTACACGTTTTTCTTTTGTCAAAAATGTCACTCTCCCTTATCGCTTACCGTATTAATATAATTTATCTCCAATTCGTCCGACATAGAGAGGTGACAAAGTCACCGATAAAGGTTTGTCACCAATATATCGTGTGCTGGGCAAAGAATCTCCTGAAAGAGTTGCGAACTCCGTAATACTGTTATCAGTGAAACCTTCCTTGAGACTACACGGCTAGAGATGTTCAATATTTCTGTACCCGTTACAAAGTTTTCTTTGTCACCGGTACAGAAATATAACACGGCCCGAGCCCGGCTTCGCTTCCACACAGCTTCGAGCTCTGAGTTCCCGGTGCGTTCCCGTTGCGAACGGTCTACGTCACTCGGCTACCGCCTACAATACTACATCTATGTGATTTTTATCACCAAAGAAATATTTTGTGATGTAATAGTAGAAATATTTGTGTTAAGTTTTTTGTTGTTTTGTTGAATTTAATGCTAAAGCAT
This sequence comes from Creontiades dilutus, assembly GCA_031894815.1. Lineage (NCBI taxonomy): Eukaryota > Metazoa > Arthropoda > Insecta > Hemiptera > Miridae > Creontiades > Creontiades dilutus. Next base: position 387,054 of record JAVIWC010003559.1, on the reverse strand, counting down.
TTGTGCTATCATTCGGCATTTATGTTACCATTCATAAGTTCCTTAAAACATGACATTCTTAAAGGGATGAATGTGTTTTTTTAATTTTCTCTCACTCTTATTCAGAAGTTTAAAATTTAGTAAAACATTTTTTTACATATACAAGAAAAAACAGATTATTATTATTTTAACTTGAAGCAATCTCTCTTTAATCATAAAAATGTATGTTCAACATCTCTTTTTATGCTTCCTTCCTTCAAAAAAACTGTGACAGCGCCAAATTTCATTCATTTCCACTCTCTGTCACCGATATGCCAGTCACCGATATTTCCTTGTCACTGGAACCGAAGTCGCCGATATTTGTAAGTCACTGGATCGCACATATCTAATCCGATATGGTGTTATGCACGCGTTCCCCGGGGTTCTTCGGCAGCAACCCATATTAAACGAATACAGGTAACCCAGAACCGGGATCTACGGCTCATCACGAACGCACCGTGGTGTGAAAGAAACAGTAAGCGCCACAACGATCTAAATATACCAATGGTCAACGAAGTCATCGTAGGAATGTACGTCTCCTTGAAAAAGAAAATGGAAGGAAAGGAAATCGTACGGTAGCCGGAATAAGAGGAAACCCCACCCCACCAACAACACGAACAAAGGCTACAAGATTCTATCATTCGGTGAGTAAATTTACACGACTGCGTCATATACTTTCTCAATGTATATCCATCCATTGTATATCTTCTGTTATATCCATTTATCTATGCGCATCTATTTATTCTGAAAAAATGAACCTAAATGATTTATTTCAATTGTTACTTATCTATATCTAAAATATTCACAGTTAAGTACTAATTTATTCTAGAAGAAGGTTCTACATTGATTACTATAATTCTCATTTATTCTGACTACATACATATCTATATGTAATTCTTTATTCCAACAATTTGGAAGGGAAATTTGATTTCCTGAAACTGAGCAACTGATTATTGGACACTCACTGAGGTATACCCACCATCATAAATGTATCTAGTCGATCTAGTCAATCAGGCTTGCATCCTACTAAGTATATAGTTTATTTAGCTCAACTGTAAAACTTATGAGGCAATAAAGTTACATTATTAAATAAACAAATAATGTGTTGTGTGGGGTAGAAAACGGTCATTATTTCTGCGTTTTACACCGCATTTACGTTGGTCACTAGTCTTCGATTATAGGATGTTTCTAAAATATTTCAGGACTACTTGAATTACAATATTTAGACTAGAAAATTTCGATATCGCCTATACGACTTGAATAGAAGTTGAAGAAGTGGTGAAAAGGTTCGAACTGAATGTTAGTTGGTTACTCGTAGATTCTGTATCGTCCGGACATCAACGTTTTACGGAGTCCACATTGACCGTGGAAACCTGTTAACCTGATTTCACCTCTACTGATGCGAAATCAATGACAATACCGACCCGCCCGCTGTTCTTCTCTGAGGCGTAGAGCCATTTTGTTCGGTACGAATAGACATCTGTCTACAACACGTCCTTCTCGCCCAAAGAACAGTACTTTCTTTAGTACGTCACTAGTTAGCGGATTCTTGTAAAAGGAGAACCAGGATTCTGAAAGTTCCTTGGTGGGTGGAATAGCTTCCTTGTTCACTGTTACATATGCAAGTAACCAATTGGATATAGTGAAAATAGCAAGAGGGTTCAGGACCCGAACACTGAACCCAACTCCTTTCAACAAGGTTTTACACAGATCTTGTCAAGTCCACTCATTAGAAGACCTCCACGAACAGAAGCTCTCATCTAAAGCCCGACCGTCAACTATCTTCCCGAAACGAAGGATCTCCTTTTATACGAGCGGAACAGATTTTGAGTCCCTCTTCCGCACGATTTAACTTGTCAACACAGAAGACGGTTTAATTTTCGCTTTTCCACCGCCCTCCCGGCTAAATACGACACGTTTATTCTGGCAAAAGGAAGGCAGCGGGATGAGGGACTCAAATGTTTGCGTAGGATCCGAGAAAGCGCGCTCTGCGAAGCCCGCGGCGGAATTTCAACGTTTATAACCCGGCGGGTTGATTATTTGCATTCGACCTTCGTCCCGACCTCCCCCCGGGGCTGGATATTTATTATCACAGAATAACATAGAAATGGCCTTAATAGGGGAGTAGCAGGGAGGGGAAGAGGACTCTATAGTTGTGTTTGCCCTGGGTGCCTATCTCGGACGGACTATGAAACGGGTTTTGTTTATCGGGGATACCTCCAAATTTATGCGGGCTCGCTCCGGCTGGGGTTTATTGCTAGGTATGATGGAGAGATATTTGGGCTGCAGTTTGCATATCATCGGCTGGTGATTTTCCTCGACTTGCCACGGGTTTCATCGCTAACCCGTTCCCTGACACAGTACCTGCACTTGCATCACTGATTCAGCGTCCCCTTGTGTTGGTTTCATCAGTGGATAATATCTCTGATCATGCTATGGGAAATTAGGTGTGAGAGAGAACCAAAATTAGATATTCAACAACAATAATACAACTTTTTTTAAGCTGTAAGTTTTTTAGGTAATAGATTTTCAAATCAGTATCCATTAGCATAATATGAAGATTGTTTCACGATGTGAGAACAAGGAAAAATGGATAAAGGTTTTTAAATAAAAAGAATATTTGAACATTTGAATATTTGATCTATCGTGGTTGGGTTTGGTTTTTCTAATTTTTAGAAATTGAATAAAAAACACTTCATGGGAATAATTTGACGAATAAGTGAGGGGATCCACTTCCAAATCCGACAGCTAAAATAGAAGAAGGAGCCCTATGCAACTTTGAGTACTTACAATTACTTACGGAAAATTTTATGTCTCATTTTACGTAACAATATTTATTTTTGATAGGTATTTTCAATATCGATTTTCTATTCCCAATAAGGGAATAACAACGACAAAGACAAAATCTTTAACGGTACTCAAAAGTTGTAGGTTAACGTTTCAAGATATTGATTTCAAAAAGCTACAAATATTACACAATTATTTGTTATTTCTTTATTAGTTAACCCTAACACGCAGATTAGCAGACTGCAGATGATTAGATCAATTTGAGTTTCAAGATTATGGGCACATCGCCAGGAAAAAGGATGATTGGACAAATTTTGTAGACTTTGGTATTGTAGTTTCGCAGAAAAGCTTTGGGTCACTCACGGCAGATGACGGATTTTTGGTACTATAAGCTTTTTTTATAATGTACACATCTTGAAATGTAAACCAAACAATTTTGAGAAGAGATTTAGCTTGTTTTTGAAAATAATTAGACTAACATAGGTGAAGGAATCGGTTGCGCTACTTGTGAGCTCCCGCCGGCACCACCCGAGAGCACATTTCATCTATTTATCAAAATCAGCCAACTTTTATGACAAAATATGTACACTGCTTCTTGCATCTATTAAACGCGGATCACTGGTTCCCACAGGCACAAGGAATTTTCTCCTCGATCTCTTCGACCTGCTACTCTACTACTTTGAAGCTCGGGAGACTGCGTTATAGACAACAAAATCGTCCAGTATCGAATAGATAAATTTCCTATGTATTCGCAGGTTTTCGCTGCTGAAATCAACAGGGTTTCTTTTTGAAAGTACATAGATTTGAAAAATCAACAAAACAAGCCGTACCACTATACAGTTTTGTCCCAAATAGACATCATTATTCAGTGTTGCTCGATATTATTCATTGCTGGCCGAATTGCCTTCAATAAAATCAATGCTGTATAGAGCTATTTCAAAAAATACCCGTATTTCACATTTTACATAAATTTTCAACTTTACGTCATTTTGAGAATCGCTAATCGAAAAAAGGTCTTGACAACTTGATTCAACGACTAATTTACTATTAGCGGCAAGTTTTCAATAATTAAACATTTCGTTTTTACAAAATCGAGTTTTTTCCGCGTTTGCCACGGGGCATATGGCGGAAGGTAGACGGATGTTTTTTTAATTTTTGGGATTCTAAACATCTTGAAACATAAACTATCAAATTTTGAAGGGGGGAGGGATAAAGTTTATTGTCGTGGTCGATTATGGAGGTACATTAATGAAACTAATAAACCGAAATCACCCTCTTACATCGAAAGTTTTCACGATTTCATCCCTCAGCGTTAATTGAACGTGACAAGATTGCAGCCACTCTCGGGATTGATGGAGCATTTTTGAGCCAAATTTCAATTATCAACACAATCATGTAAAAGATACGAGGAAGCATCACAACACCTGATTAGGAAGAAGTTCTATTTAATTCGTTTACTCTATACGTAAAATACATAGTCAACGCACCCGTGATTGTACTTTTGTTTATGAAGTACCTATATTCCGTAACATTTTACAAAATTGAAGATTACATAGAAGAGCTATTTAGCACATCGAAATAAACATTCGTGAAATAATATAAAGTGTTTGTGTGTGTTTTGTGATGCTGAACGAACAAACAAATATTCCAGGAGTTTTTGAATGCAAGTGTTCCATGCTTGTGTGATCAACGTGGGGTGTGGTGGGCAAACGAAGGAAGCAGTGTCACATAAAATAATGAAAACAATATTTATTTTCTCGAAAAAGCTGATGTACGCTTCAGCAGGATCCTCGTTATTCATCACCGAGTGAAGCCAGAGAGAGAGAAAAAACAAAAAAAAATCTGTTCACGCTCGAATATTTAGAATTTAACTATCTACCTTTTGATTTCAATCGCCCGAACTCAGTAGGACGTAATATCACCGTTTGGACGGAGCAAATATTGAAAAATTATGGCGCTATACTCGCGCAAACACAAATAAATCAAAAGGTGACGGTTGACCGCATAAACTTCGTGTTTTGACGTTGATGCCTCTTTTGACTGGGGATCGATGAACATTTCACGGTATGGAAATATGACCCTTCACTAGGATAATTATCTTTCTAATCGATCAAGATCGTTGCTGAAATATGGTTCCTGTGATCAGTCTCGTTGAAGGTGTGCAATGTGGGCGTCCCAGACAATGAAGTTCATTTTCTCGCAATTTGCCCTGTGCTCAAGGAGTTGAGGATACGTCACTTTGGTTGAGGGAGTCTGTGCCACGAGAAAACACTGCATTTTTAGATTAAGGTGATTGGCCATCACTTACAAGGTATAGAGGTGTGATATCTAAATACAGAAGAATGCTGACCGAGGAATTCAATTGGTGAAAAATAGAAGAAAATTGAGGAAATTCAAATTATGAATGCAAGCCAAATGAATGATATTGAATAATAAACCCCAGTGAAAGAATTTGCAGCGTTTCATGCATATCAGAATGCTTCAGCCCGTGTATCGGCTATAAACCCTTTTAGGAGTTCACTCCAGTATCCACATTCACTACATCACTAAGTCACTGCGATCAAAACCAAAAAAAAAACCCTGTTGTTTTTGTTTTGATTGCAGTAACCTAGTGATGTCGTGAATGTGGATGCAAATGTTGGCAGCATAAGATCATGCCATACTTCGAGAGCGGTTTGAGCTACAGACCTGGGAAGGGGCTAAAAGACATCACCTTCTTTGCTAACCGTGAGATTTGTGTCCCATCGCGAATCCTCGTCTAACATTACCCCCAAATACCTGGCAAAAGAGACTCTCTCAACCTCGGGGCAAGAACAATCTGCGTTAAGCTTGTATCTACAACTGTGAAGCTTTATCGCATGGAGCATAATATTTTGTACCCTACTCCTACATTTAGAAAAAATGAGGTATTTCGTCTTTGCTATGTTTAAACAAATCGTATTTGCTGAAAACCAATCATAAGGTGCTTTCAGATCTCGATTTAAAGATGAAAAGACCTCTTCCGTGCCGTGTCATCGGCAAACAGGTATGTTTGTCCATTCAGACAGAGGCTCCCTATTCTGTTGAAAATGTTATTGTAATTTAACTGTAATGGCAAGGCGTAGCAGACTTTTTCGTGGCTCATGAGTACCTTCCACTAATGTGGAGGGAGTTACTCCCAAGTGGCTTGATACTGCCAGGTACCGATTCTAGACATTAACAAAAACCTTGTCATTCGCTTAGTTCTCATGTTAAGTCACTTACACATATTTTTCTTGTTTTCGACTTTACCTTCCTCGAGTCTTCCTGGTCAAATAAGGGATTTTCAGGACATTTCCTCTGGTTGGAAGGGCTGTAAAAGTAGTTCAACATTTCAAATAATAAAATAGCATTCTCTCGGACCAGAGTGGGTCCGACCAGAGGAAGGGCCCGAAAATTCCCTATTTGGTTAGCGTTGAGGCTCGAAAAGGACACCATTCAAATTCAGCGAAAAAACATACATGAAACCTCAAAGTTTTTTCGCATTCAATCGATCGCGTCAATTTCTGCACTAACTCCCAGCGTAAAATATTTTTTATTACACCGTTGGAAAACATGTTGGCGTAACTTTTAGGCTTACATGCAAAAAATTACCTATGGATCAAATGGACGTATGAGCGATTGGAAAAAGTCTAGATTTCCGAGATTTGGCAATTTTTAAGTTCATTCTTCATTAGTCTTGGCTATTCCATAAAATTTTGGCTTTCTATTATCGAGGTACGAGCTCTAATGCTTAAACAAACGGTATAATCAAATTTTAATTAACTCGATTAAGGGAGTTATAATCATTGTAGTGTGTTACAGTCGAAAGCACCAAACAATTTTATAACCGTCATAAATCGAAAAGTAAGCGAGATAGTAAAAAATTCAACTTCGATAAGAAAACTTCTAGAACTGAAAACCGGGAAACGAGCTGAAGGACAATTTAATGTATTGTCAATGATCTTCGTATAATGACATTTATAAGCAACGTTTTGATACCATGGGTTACATTGTTCCATTTTAGTTAGAGACCTCCTATTTTGAAAATATTATGAAGTTTATAATAAACCCACGGTACGCTGTAAAGATCTAGTACATATTTCTGATGGTGAAAGAGTTTTTAAGATCGGTAGAGAAGTTTTTGAATTTAATCGTAACAAAAAAAAACAGAAAAAAATCAAATCTTCCCCCTTTACAATAATAGTACAGATAAAAGGGCCAATTGAGGTATTGCTGAATTAGTTTCCGACCATTTCACTGAGCCATTCTATTCGGTAGTTTACGAAACCAATTCGGAGCTTTGACATGAGCTACGTTTACTATAAACTATTGCAACTTCAAAAGAAACCTACCATTCTGAGACTTGTCACCAAGTCAATAAATGAAGTACCCTTAAATTTGAAAGGAATCGGGCTGGTGACAGATCGTTATAAATCGATGTATCAGTCAAGGATGTCTCGATGTATGTCAGTCATTGATGTATTTACCAAGAAAATTAAAAGCTGACAATTTTAACAGGTAATTTGCTACGAGTGAATTCCTAGGAATCTGAAACGTATCCTAGTCGATTTCGCTTCCTAAGTTACCAGGAAATTAGCCCCCATTCGTGTGTGTCAGAAAAAACCTAGAAAAAACCACGTTTTGAGCAAGTTTTGTACCACTTTTTGGACCATAGCGTCTCAGCGCGTGAGGCTATCGGGATAGCTAGGAACTAGGGCCTACTAGACCGTGCGTAACAACTGATTTTTTTACATCATTTTCGGATTGTTAACTTAGTGGGATGACATTTTCAAGTAATTATAAACGCTATAGCAACTGGGATAGGTTTCAGATCTGTAGAAACTCACCCGTAGCAAATAATCACAATTTCTGAATCTAAAAGTGACCCCTCGAATTATGCAAGCAATTTCAAAAACATAATAAAGCCACGGGTTAGAATTGTCAGCGTTTTCCACTTGGAAATTAGTTTTTATCCACTTTTGACTTTTGATATTCTTTACACATACTTTATCGCATTGTCATAATGAAATCTAACTTCTAAGTACCCATATGCAGTTCAAACGTTCACCATCGAACTAAGAAACAATAACAAAAAATATGAAACATTTTTTGAAAATTTTTGAATTTTAATTCCGTTTCCGAAAAACTCATGTCATGGAAAAGTTCATGTTTGAAGGCAAAATAACGTTGGGTACCTTTTAAAAATAATAACGAGATACCACATTGATAAAAAGTGAAAACAACTCGAACAGTATTAACTGGGAAAATTATTAAATCTAGAAAATGATTTCTATAGTGTGAATTGGTTTATGAAGAGTACAAAATATTTGCATCTAAAATTTATGTACCTTCAACTAGGAGTCGGTCAAGAAAAAAATTCCAAATAGATTTAACGATTAGGGTATGGCTTTTTAATTTTGTGAAAATAGACGATATTTTTTCTTAAAAACTCCTTGTTTTTCTTGACATAGGTTCCCACTTTTCGTCGCGAGCTATTTAGCGACTAGGGGTAGGTGCCTAACCGACTAAAAACGGTACCTAACGTTTTAATACGGGTTGTAATACGTTTTCGAAGCAAGCTCGACATATGGATCTTTTGAAAGACATAAATTCATGCTTACAATTAACGCACAACCATATATTTGTTCGTCTATCCTTTCCTAGTTTTAATCATAAAGTTGTATTCCATTGGCACACGTTACGTTAGAGATTGTATGGAGTATGCTGAAAAGCCGGCGATCCAATACCTGAAAATTAATTCAGCGAAAGAGGAGGGAAATCAGAAGGATATTGAAAACTTCATTAGAGACATGGGATAGAGGCTCCATCCTTCATTAAACCTGTGGGAGGTAATAACTACCACGTGCCGAATAGCAAAGGTTTCAGAGTTCCAAAAAAAAAAACACCCTTTATCAATCTTTTAAATCAATAACTGATAAAACGTTGAAAATACTCGTATTTACCAATTATAAGTTGCTAATAAATATTAGCAATTCAACCAGAAAAAGCAAAATTTTATTTTATTTCAATTAAACACATCCTTTTCCTGAAGAGGTGTGCGGCTTTTGATTCCTTTTCTCCTTTCTGTTGATAAATTAATGTGTCTAAACGGATACATATTGGATAACTAAAAGGGTGAGAAATTAGACATTGAAAGAAGAAAAAAGTAGTGAAGAAATGCGGTGTGTTAATTTCGGACAGAATCTTGCGTATTTTATTTATTTTTTTATTAATGGATTCAGCAGATTTCCGAAACAAACGCCTCAAACGTAGTTTAATCAACAAATGGAATTAGGGAGACATTTCTGTTAGTCGAGAAATTTTTTTATAAACTAAATTTTTTTAGATTTCGAACTTTGTGTGGTCTTCATTTGATTTGAAAAGATTAAGGCTTAAGTACTGTGAAGTAGAACAGTGAGATTCGTAAAATTATTATCTAAGATATGTTTTATTGTCTTTAGGTTATACTATTAGTACTGGTCTATGAAAAAATATAAATAGAAAAAAAAAATAAGTTGTGCCTTTTGACTTTGATTTATGCAGATGGGGTCTAAATGGTAAATGAATAGGTGAAATTGGGTCCCAAGAAGAATAGAAATAAATTTAAAAAATGGTAGATATTCACCTCAATAATCTCGGGATTCCCGGCTCGTCGAGACCGCGTGACGGAGACGAGGAAAACGTGAAAAACCTGACACCCGGCAACTCCGACCGTCGAGGAAGCGCGGGGCAGACTGACGGAACACGCCGCGCCGGCTGGCCGCCCCCTTCTGCCCCCGTCTGGCCCTGCACTCCTCCACCCATCCTCTCCTCAAGACCTTCTCCCCCAAATCCTCTCCCAAACCACCACACAGTGGTAACTTTCCCCAATCTAGGCGGACACAAGTCTATTTGGTTCATTATTTTCAATAATGAACCTCTTCTAATGGAACTAGGTACACCTAGAAGTTTATAAGGACGGTGGGTTTTCTTTCGGTCCCCACATGAACCTCATAACAGTGGCGGCTCCTGCTCTGAAACCCAGGGGATGAACCGAGATCGTAACGGACAACCACGAAGGGAACGTGAGATAAAAACGCTGCAAATTCTTTCACTGGGGTTTATTATTCAATGGTTCATGATTTGAATTTCTACTAAGCTTTGGAGTGTGCGTGTTTCACAGGTGATAGAGCGATTATTGAATTTCAGGAGATATGCATAGAGCACGTAAATCTGTTCTCAACCAAAATACCTATTTGGATTGATCAGTTGATCATATTTGTGGCCCTCCTGAAATTCAATAATCGCTCTATCACCTGTGAAACACGCACACTCCAAAGCTTAGTAGAAATTCAAATCATGAACGCAAGCCAATTGAATAATAAACAGTGAAAAATTTGCAGCGTTTTTTTTTTTTCTTTTTTTTTTTTTTTTTTTTTAATGGTTATCAGAATACTTCAACCAGTATATCGGCTATAAACCCTTTTAGGAGTTCACTTCAGTATCCACGTTCACTACATCACAAGGTTACTGCAATCAAAAGAAAAACAATAATAAACCAAAATAACGCAAATGTTGGCACCATAAATCGAGCCATACATCGGGAATCGTTTGAGCTACGGACCTGGGGAAAGGCTCATTCGATTCCTCGTGGAAAGTTCCTTTGAAAATGTCCAAATTTAGGCCGCCTTGTCTTGTCCTAGGTTTTTAGGGATTTTACAAAACTTTGACAACCCTTAAAGGGCACTTTCAATTAAGTGAGAGTGCTGGCTAAAGAATTGGGGCGTTGTCGAACCAATATTGATGTTTCCTGAAAATTTCAGATTTTTTGCTACAGCCGTTTGGGAGAAATCCTGCGTACGGCTGACGGAAAAATTTGTATTGCAGATTTGGATTCTACACCCTTTAAAACGTACCTAAACCATTACATTTTCAGGGGGGTTTAAATTTTTTTTTCAAGAGCGATTACAATGGTTTATTATTGAATAATAAACCAAAATGAGATTTTCTCGCCCAAATACACATTGCAACTACCAATATGCAAAGGAGATCAATCTTGTCCGCCTTCTCGGCTTCAAATCGTGCAACAAACGACTCAATCTTACCTTTAAAAAAGGTTCACTAAAAGGTAGGTAAATATCTTTAAAGTTGTTGAAATGATTATCGAATTTCATAAAACCGTGTTTTGCAACAGTTGAAATGATATCTGCCCAGCAAGAACCATCGTGAGGTGAAAGCCTAATTCCATCTTTAACCCAAGCTTCATTCCTATTATTGCAGCAAAGAAGACAGAGGAAGCAGAAAAGTTTATTAATTACCTCACATCCGCAGATCCAATCAACCTTTTCGTAGTGATGAGGGTTGAACTTGGGAATCGTGGAACGATTTATGCTTGCATTTAAGGTTTGTTGCAGTCCTGTCAATAGTGGCATTGGGAGCCCTGCATCGCAAATAATCACTGTTTGCTCCACTGACTATTTAGCAAACTCACTTCATATAGCACTTCCTGTATTCATCACATATTTATACTTAACACAGTTCAGTCACAGGTTTTGGGGACAGTCAACTGATGACAGGATAAGAGTGTGTTTTGGTGATTCTAGCTTTTCTAGCGGCTGAGCAAACAATTATTTGTGCTCCTGTGTAAGCCCTCTGAAATGGCACACGCTTTATTTCGGGCCCTCAAGTTGTTCCATTCTTTGGACCCGGATCCAATCAACGCTGTGTTCCCCTGCCATTTGGAGCAGAGACGGGGTTTAGCTCCCAAACAGCGAACCACTAACTCCCCCTCATCAAACTCAAAACTTCACCATCCTCTCACCCATCCTGAGGCTCTGTTTGGCTCGTGGATTTGAAACTCTTCTACTGCTCAATGAGGATTCATGGGGAAAAGTTGGAAAACAGTAGGATAATATTATACTTAGAATATTATTATTATCAGGTATCTTTTTCATTTTGGCCAGGGGGTGCAGATGCGCTCCTATCAGCAGCTGCCCCTGCCGCATAAAAAATAAGTAAGAGGGCACTTGGTTTCACTCAACGTTCAGTCCACTCTTGGGATCATAACGCTCTAGCAGAGGCCTAAAAAGCAAAAACGAACTACATGTCCACATTACAGCAGAAATCCTCGCTGGTCTGCATTCTCCTTTTCTATCCAATTTGTCATAGCGTGTTAAGGTTTTGTTTTATTATTCTCGTTAAAAAGCATTTGTAAACGTATGGCAAACATATTTTTGTATGTTCCTCTTGAATTTTTTTGTTTTACGTTTCAAGGTGCGTAGAATCTAAAACTCCGTACATTCGTATCAAAGACCTTAAAATTGATGTAAAAGATCCATCCTTTCGCACATGGACTCAATCTGGAGTCCAGTTGATCTCAACTTCCCCTAACTTCCCGTTCGCCTCACACACATGAATGCAACGGGCCGAAAACACGTCAATAACGAGGCAAAACGTGGTTTTCCGAGCTTTCTACTGACATCAGCATGAGAATTGGGTCTTCATAGTAATTATAGACGCTGGATCAGCTAGGATAGGTTTCAAATCTATAGGAATTCACCCTTAGCAAATAATCGCAATTTCTGACCCTGAAAATGAGCCCCAAACCTCGCAGTGACACGAACAATTATTTCCAAGTAATCTTGGAAGCCGAATCGATTGAGATGGTTTCCGGACCAGTCCGAGCCCATTTGACTGTAAACATTGCACTTTAATTGTGAAAATGTAGAAACGGATGTAAAAACCCGGCTTTTTAAGTAATTTATTGTTATTATTATTACTTTATTTGTTAATTATTACTAATTTTTATTATTAATTTCCTCTTGGGGGGGGGGGGGGGGGCTTTTAAAGGTGCTGGATCTAATTTTTTTTTTAATTTGTTTACTCATTGGGAATAATGTATTACGGACGCTTACAGTTGGTAGAAGCCCCACCAATCCATGGGGTATTATTTTCCCAATGCTTAACGAATCCACATAAACGGTTGCCGACTTGGATATGGCACACGGCTTCCTCGTACTAACCATTGCAACGTTCTAAATAAACTTGAAAGTTTCTTAACTTTGAAAATTTTTGAATATAAGCGTGTTTCAACACGCTATGTTCATGCAGGCATCAACGCCTTCAATTGGTTAAGTCGACACGGCGACTCGTTTCTAATTCCCCTCCAATCCTCCAGATTTTAGCACGACTGGACCACAATCTCCTGAGAAAATTATGCTCCCATTCAGTGTAGGTTCTACGTTTCGTTATGAAAACTTCAGGAATACTTTAACAGTACAAGGGTGTTCATGACCAGACGAGTGAGTCCAAAAGCTATTCTTTGTCCCAAACAACCCAGAAAGCTGACTGGACGCGCTAGCCAAAAATGTTCGGTCAGGTTTAGTGTGAATTAAATTCCGGGCGCTTAACTTTTAAGTTACTACGGGAAAGCAAATAAAATATATTATATGTTGGCAAATTAATAATGTATATGATAACTCACAGTTGGTGACGGCTTCTGAAGATCTTCCCGGCCGGGAGACGAAGAACTGCGATACACGCGGTGGGAAGCACAATTTAATTTGCCAACGAATTTTGGTATAGAAACAAATTCGGTATTATGAAATAACAAACCGGCACTTGTACTACGATAGGCATCAAATACGGAGACTATATTGAGCGGGTTCACGGAATTTAACGGGAAAAACTGTTAATAAAGTTGCGGGTTGCACAATCATTCGATGCGGACTGACGATATGATTTTCAAGTGCGCTAAGTGCCCACCTCACCTGCAGGTGGCAGCACCTTCCAAGCGACGTATTAAAATAAATAAATAGCTAAATAAATAAACCGAAACACCGACATTTGAATTTCAGCATGATGTTCTGATCGAGAGCTTTCTAACGTAACATGTTGAAGGATGTGGAATGAGCCATGGTCTCGCTTGCAGGGTTTCGTACTAAGTAACTAATGAAGGTTGCTCTTCACTGAGTTATGTTCATGACGAAGTCATCCAACTGTTTTTGGATATCTTGAAGGCAGTTACAAGGTATGATATCAGTGATCAGCTGAAAGCCCCTGTGGGTGATTTTATACCTAATTGATCTAACGATCGATTATAGTCAGCCCAACCGATTATAAATGGGGTTCTTTTTATGGCATCTGCATTATACAAGACTGAAGTGGAGGCCGAGTTAAGACAGCGTCGTATCAAGCGGTTATTTTGGTTTCATCCTGATAGACTTTTAAAGTTTGGCGGATCCTCTCACCAGCCCCCTTTTCGATTGGTGAGCACTCTGTTGTGGCTTTTCTCAACTATAGGCTCATATCATTGTTATCTTATCACTTTTAATCACAACAAGAAACGGTTGATTTTAGAGTTCATTCTAGTGGAATTAGACATTTTGATCGGACGTTTGTTCAAAGTATCTACTGTATTCTGAGGACAACCTAGGTACTCCACTCTAACTTATTCTGGTAGGCTCCCATCTCCAAAAATACTTATACGTTTGAAACAGAGCGACGATGTTGAAGTTGAGTGAAATCAACAAGAAACACCTGAACTTCCTCGTTCAACAGGAAGAAAATGGTAACGTTGGTCACTATTTGAGATAAAAAATATATATAACTATACCCATTACAGTAGTGCTAAGATAGTTTACACAATAAACTCATCCGGGGCAGCTCTTGAACTGCATCCAACTTGGAATGTATTCCAAGGTGTACCTACTAGCTACTTAGAGACGTATGCAAGTACCTACTTATGTTTATAATATGTATCTTCTATACATACCTCAGACATATCATGTTTGAAGTATGCAGAGTAGAAGAGGCAGTAGTTAGGTGGAATTCATGAAGTTTTTTCATAAGACACTTTTATTAACAGAAAATTCTTTACCTCTAAAAAAAAAAGGCCTCTAATATCTTAGTTAAAGAATAACAACTCGGCAGTTCGTTATAGTTCTTGCATAAAAATCTAAGAGTCATTGTTTAGCCGCTTATGACCTTGCAAGAAAGATAGTATCATATTATTTCTGTGACATCGGTTGATTAAGATGTGTGGTAATTGCCGCACTTTTTCATTCAATAGTCTTTGAGCTGATTAATAAAATGTTGATGTAAATATAGGAGCCAATCCAGAGAACAAAATTGTTGATTTTGAGAGGGAAGTTGGTAGCAATATCGAGCACGTAATATTGATTTGCATGGTGCAGGCTATTGGTGTATGGTAGGGATATAAGTGAAGGATCCACGATCTATATTTGGGGAGTTCTCCCTGATGGACAGGGTTGAAATAATCACTCTGTTGTACCAACTGTATTGAAAACTTGTGTTCTTTTGGCCATTCACAGCTGCCAAACTTAATCCAAGTCAATTTTCTACCACAATGTTCTCAATTAACGAAGATGAGACGTTAATAAAGGAAAGATAGCTGATGGTAGGAGACTATCTCAACAAGGAAAGGTTCCATTTATCTCTAAACGACAAATTTAACCAAGCTTATACCTATTTGTTGCTGCAAATCGCAATGTTAATAACTTTCCTCGAGAACCCAGTAGAAAATAAGCTGAATGTATCCAGGAAGGCAACCCATGGTGGTCCTAATTAGAAAGGACATTTTAATGATCAGTAAGGGCACCTTAGCTAGGGAGGGTGCTGCTTCTCTCCCAGTGGGTCCAGAACCCTTCCTGGGCACTACGGACAGCGTTTTTTGGGGGGAGCTTTCCAAATGGGAGAGTAAGAGGAGTACTGCCTGCTGGCTCTGTGTTAGGGGGCAGAGGCAGGTAAAGCAATTCATTGATTTCTCCAGGAAGGGAGCTAACTAACTGCTTAGCCTAGAAAGAAAGGAGATACGTTTAGTAACGGGGCACTGTCCACTTTGATACCATCTCCACAAAATGGGCAAATCTGAGACTGGGGAGACTGCGTGTCATGTGATCTGCCACTTCCCTGTGCTGACAAAACAGCGTTTTTTAACCAGGGGACAGGCATCCATCGATCCTCGGGTTATTAAAACCGGAGAGGTTAAGGCTCTCCTCTTATTCGCCAAAACGAGGTAGGGAAGGGTGGACCTTCCAGCTTTGGCTGGGGTCGACGACATTAGGTCGTCACAACAGACTGGGATGTCAATGCCTACCCAGTAATTACCAAGCAGCTAGTGCTTGGGTCCCAGGCAGTGCCTGACGGTGGGTGCAAGTGCTGTACACTGGGCATATAGTGCTTGGTTCGGCAAGGTGCCCAGGTCGGGAAATGTCGGGTGCCAAATATGCCTGGAAAGTAGTTGGAGGTAACGACCTCCTCCTCCAGCCACAATAGGCTCACCAGGGCCTCAGTGGTATAAAAAAGGTCACTGTATCTTCCCCTGCAGATTATGGCCAAAGAATTTGAAGTGGATGTTTGGAAGTCGTATATGACGGATGAAACTTGCATTCAGGGAATGTCCTTATCAAAAGGACATGTGTCCCTGCTGCTCTGTGGTAGATCCAAATTATTCATATTTAACAAGCTTAACTTCTTAATAGTAATCTAGATACCTGCCTTGGATATTAGGTACCACCTTACCTTATTACTGAGCACCGTGGAAGAGAGATATGTATTTATTTTGTCTTGATGAGATGAGCAAGACAGGAAGTAGTAATTTCAGTTAATCAGAATCTGTAGCTTCTACAGAAACCCTAATAAAATTTCATCGTTGAAACCCGAATCAGAGAAAAGTTGGATACCTCACCTGATAGAGCAGGTATCAATCCTGACATACTCGTACATCTAAGGAAATTCTCTTTGGTACATGGTCCTTCCTGTATGAACTGTGGTACAAATATTTTCTAATTCAAGGATTTGTTAAAATAAAAAGCAAGTAACGTTTAGTCTCAAGATATATTTTTTTTGGTTGCCAATTATTTCAATTTAGATTGATGTATGTAGTCTTTAAACTCATTAGCAATCCTGTATCCTTATCATATGTTTGTGTCTTAGAAATCGCTAAATCTCCTTCATTCAATAACCAAAATTATTTAGGTGGTTTAGTAGTGTTTTTTCAAATTCTAAAACAAATGTTGTAAAATTTCGCGATCCATCTCTTGCTCTAAATTGTACACGCCATGGCTCTTAGAGATCAGTTTGGTGGACTAATCATCGTTATAAATGATTGGAAGGAGTTTTTGGAACAAGCTAAAACCAATTTCGAAGAGAAATTTCGAATGAAAAGCCCTCTCGATGTCGGCAAAGACGATTTCGAAACGCTGAGAACTCTCGGGACGGGGGCATTCGGTCGAGTGCTTTTGTCGAGGAAAAAATCCGACAACATGTACTTCGCCATTAAGGTTCTCTTGATAATTTCTACTTACTTCCAAATCCTACTACACGATTATTTTACTTATAAGTGCCAATTTTAGTTGGAGCCAACTAACTTCTCTTTATAGATAAACCCTAGATATAGTTTGGTTCACATCCTAGGAAAAGTAATGTGTCATAAAGGTACAGTTTTCATCTGATTCAAACCACTCGTTTTAGTGATCTTGCAAGTTAACCTTGAAATTGTAGTTACTGTGTTTCTCAACAAATGTTTGGGCGATTTTCTTGTTTCTTCTGAAACTTTTCGTAACTCGTTAACACTTTAAGAGAACCAAGCTTTGAAATACTGGGGTTTATTTGTAATTGGGAAGTTTTGATTAGGTGAAAACGCCACAAGAAGTTGCATTGCAATCGACCGGGATTGTCTGATAAACGCATTGAATAGTATTCGGGATTTTGAAGAGCACTGTAGGCAAAGAGTTAGACTTACGCAGCCTACGATCTTCATAAAAGTTAGTGTAACCCAGACCACGTGACGGAGTTCTCAGTTATTAGAGAACTCCTCTTTACAGCCAAGGTTTCGTTGCACTTTGATTGCATCAACCTAGATTCGGACAAATATTACATTTGAGATAAAATCTTTAACAACCTGTTTTCTATTGTAACTGCAGTATATTTAATAGTTTAAAAATGTTATGAACAATTTGAAATAGTGGTTATGTTTTAATTCGGCTGACTTTTGCTTACAAGTAGCGTAAGCATTGTTTTTTAATATTAAACTTTCCAAAGCGATGTGGTTTGGATAATCATCATGTTTTCCTCTTCCCACATAGGTTCTGGACAAAGCCAAAGTTATCAAATTGAGACAAGTTGAACACTCCTTGAACGAAAAGCAAATCCTTCAAGCGATCACGTTCCCATTCTGCGTCTACTTGGAATACTTTTTTCAAGACAACAGCTACTTGTATTACGTTCTGCCTTTGATTCTGGGTGGTGAAATGTTCACGCATTTGAGAAAGTTTGGTAAATTCGATGAAAACCACACGAAATTTTACGCCGCTCAGGTCCTTTTAGGCTTGGAATATTTGCACTATTTAGATTTGGTTTATAGGGATTTGAAGCCCGAGAACCTGCTGTTGGATCACATGGGATACGTGAAAATAACGGATTTCGGTTTTTGCAAACTGATTAAAGGAAGGACGTACACGCTTTGCGGAACTCCCGAGTATTTAGCTCCGGAGATTATCTTGAGCAAAGGATATGGCAAGTCGGTAGATTGGTGGTCTTTCGGTGTGTTGATCTATGAAATGGCGGCTGGGTACCCTCCATTTTTCGCTACGGAGCCCATGAAAATCTACGAGAAAATCGTGGCTGGAAAGTACAGGAACCCTAATGGTTTTAGCCCCGACCTTAAAGATGTTGTTCGAAACATTCTGCAGACAGATCTATCCAGAAGATTCGGCAACCTCAAAGGCGGTGCAAATGACATAAAAGATCACAGGTTGGTTAATTATTTTGGTTTCACTTTGAAAACATCTTTCTCAGGAACTCAGCGTCATTGACAGGTTATTCTTTAGAATCTAAAGTTTAGATAGTTGTGGCCAAGCCTGTTTTTCTCAAGTTAGAGTTGGGAATGAATATAGCTTGAGATAATTACGTAATGCCACCTGCTGAAGACTATCAAATAACTTCGGAAAACTTATCTCCATCATATCAATTATTGGTACTTGTTTTTCTCTCCAGAAAAACAATAAGTCACTAAAGATATTTTTTGAAAAACGTCGTATAGAAGAAAAGCTGGATACCACTTATGACCACGGAAAACGAGTTTTTTGCTGGTGCTTCACAAATTAACAAAAAACAACCAATACCGAAACAGATATTGTCATTTGGTTGGGTTCTTCCGGTATACTTGAAAACCTACTTATATTTCATCGGGTTGTCAAGATGTGTTTAACTTGAATTCTATTGATTCCTTAGAGAACAATTTTATAGATTTTTAATTTTTACTTCATAAAATCATCTTCATGCATCGACTCACCGTCAATTCATAGTGAATCCCCTTTAAAATATTGTGATTTGCATGGTGTAGATTGGTAAACATCAGAAGAGGAATGATCATTATGGAATGTACATCTAAAATAATGTAAACCCAACAAATTTTGATCTTCGTTCAATTAATCAATTTGATAGACTTACTAGAATTTAAATTTCAATTTTTAATGGTGATTTCAAGGTGGTTCAAAACCGTTCAGTGGATACCACTTCTAAACAAGAAACTGGACCCACCGTTCATGCCCAAAGTGAAAAGTCCTGGTGATACAAGCAATTTCGAAAAATACGACGAAGAGCCGTTGGTTGTATCTGCAGTCGATAAATTCGCCAAGGAATTCGCAGATTTCTAATGATAGAATAAACACGAAACTTTTTCTTGTCGTTCTGAATTCATTCTAATATTTAAAAAAATGATGTAAAGCGCCATATTATTCCAAATAAATTTCGTGTTATCTATTTCCTATATAAAAATATTGCAAGTAGCAACACCAAGATCATTGAAAGCTCAACAGTATCCTTGGTAGGTTCTTGGATCATCAAAAGACACATTCTTGCACTATTTTTTCTTCGTGTTGATAGCAGTTTCCATGTCATGTAGCTAAAGATCTTTGAAAAGCTGAAGTCCAAATGACGAGCCGTATAGCCAATATTCTGCAGTATATAGCTTACCTATTGGTAGTGGCGCATTTCATCCAGCTGTTAGTTGAAATGGTGCGGATCGGACATTCGTCAGAATTCCGCAAATTCATCGTCAAACGAATATTTGTCACCGTTCTCCTCTTCTGAAGATCCCTCATCGTACTTGTCAAAATTACTTGCATCACTCTGATTTCGTATTTTAGGAAGGAATGGTGGTGCTAACCGCTTGTTTAAAACTGAATACCACTCCATGTTTTTGAACCAATTCAGGGACTTGATGTTTTTTGGATCCGTAGTACCAAACCTCCTTGACACGTCCGTTTGAAGTGTATTGCGGACCAGTTGTACCATATCTGAACTAACCCCTTCTGGTATTCTGTACTTTCCCCTAATGACTTTTTCGTAGATTCTCAAGGCATCTTTACCAGAAAAAGGAGGGAATCCTGCAACCATTTCGTAGACCAACACGCCAAATGACCAGTAATCAACGGATTTGCCGTAGCCTTTGCTCAGAATGACTTCTGGAGCTAGATATTCTGGTGTACCGCACAGAGTGAACGTTCTACCTTTAACGTGTTTACAAAATCCGAAGTCTGTGATTTTCACGTAACCTTTCTCGTCCAACAGAATGTTCTCAGGTTTCAAATCCCTATAGACAAGATCCAAGTTGTGTAGATACTCCAAACCGAGGAGGATTTGAGCAGCATAGAATTTCGCCTGTTTCTCTGTCAGCATTCCGAATTTCTTCAAATGTCTGAATAATTCGCCACCCAAAACTGCCGGCATCATCAAGTAAAGATAATACTTGTCTTGGAAAAAGTATTTCAAGTTCACGCAAAAGGGAAACTTAATGGACTGTAAAATCTGCTTCTCGTTATAACAATGCGACACCTGTTTCATCTTGATTACTTTGGTTTTGTCCAACATTTTCATCGCGAAATGCTTCCAAGTAGTTTTGTGTCGGGCCAAGACCACCCGTCCGAAGGCTCCCACCCCTAAAGTCACCAGAGTTTCGAAATCTTCTTTTCCGACGGTGCATGGGATTTTCGTGTGAAACTTCTCTTCAAATCTGATTTTGGATCTTTTCAAGAATTCCTTCCAGTCAGTTATATCGTTAAGCTCTTCAGAAAAATGACGATGCATTTGTCAAATATTTTGGACTTTGCTTTTCTATGTGTAAATTAGCTGATTCGTATTCAGCTCGTCTATTGGCATAATAAATTTAGGAATCACTGTAGACAATGAATCTGTCACTTCTGTTGATATCTCTAGTAACCATGATTCTCAACTACTAAGTTACTCCTTTAATAATAATTGTTTATTGGTGGAAACCTTCAAATTGACATACCTACCTATTTAGTTTTACCTTTGTAACAAGGCCAAGCCACGAAGGCAAAAAATTACTTTACCTACATAGAATAAAACTGTCTACTCATTCAATATGCAATTAGCTTCAAACAAGACAGTTGTGGTATTTGTTCCAGAGTCCCACTGTATGAAAGTATGACATATACCTATTACGTTATGGTTGGTTTCCAGATGACCATTCCTCTTAGGTATTTGAATGATACACAGTTCAGAAATCCTGACACCATTTGTTTGTTTCATTGTTGATATTCATCAACTAATTGTAATAGCTGCTTGTCTTGATGTGCGCTTTCAGTTATTCAAGATTTCTGCAAGCTGGCGTGGGATTACGTAGTTAAAGGAGTGAATCCAAAGCTCTACACCTCTGCTTCAGGTATTACTTACATAGATGCATGTATATGAAACCATTTAAATTGGTTGAGCCTTCCCTACCTTCATAGAACCGCTTTGATACCTACTGTTTTGTTTCATAATTTACAGAAAAAATTGGTATCTCCCCCCAAGATTTGCAGCACATTGTTGAAGGCCTTGTCAGTTTGCTTACAGAATCTTGTAAACTCAAAGTATGTAAACTTCCTTCTAATAATAAAAAACCAATAAATAATGTATAGTTTTTTGTAATGGATTTTATTTTAATGGCTTTTAGACCATTGTACATTTTCATGTATTGTATTGTCCTCAGCTCTCCAGCGAAAAGTTTATTGATAACCTCAAAAGCCTTGGGTTCAATGAAAAACAAAGTCAAATTCTTGATGCATTCTACACTGCTAAGCAGGTTGACATAAACCACACTCTGTTGGCAGCTTCAATCAGGCTTCCCATGTTCAAGGATTTGGAATGGAGAGCACAAGCATCGGTAAGACAGCTATATCTAGCACTCCAATTAGCAGTTCCACTGTTTAGTTCACTTTTTCTTGGCTTGAAAGTCGGAGGCTCAAGAGAGAAGAATCCTTTCATGGGTTGAAATAATTTATTAGTTTTAGAACCGATATAATATGGAGCCATGTCACGAGGAGCTAGGCGAGTGATTATTGATGTTTGACATCGCCCATGGTTGGAGTTTGTTTCTCTGCATGGCTAACTTGTTGGAGATGCAACGAAGATTTTGTTTTGCCTATACAGTATAGAAATCATTAATATTTCACAACTCTTAATGAGTAACAAGAACTCATTGATTCAGCTGTGGACATTTCCCTCTATCACTTATTAAAAAAATATAGTAGATTTGTACACTATGGTACACATTTCAGCCCGTTATGTTACAATAGGCCTTGAAAGGGCACTATTTTGGCAATCATGAAAGCCCCGTTAGAGCTCCAAGCCTGATCAACAATCCACTAGGTAATATCAGTAGCCTAATGCCAAGACCGTGCACTGCTCTGTACTTGAGTATTTTAGAAGTTCTTTGGTTCCAGCTGTGCCGGTATAAGAGTGAGTTGATGACCTCAGTCATTGCCTGTAAATATTCGTTTTTTCTTGAGAATAGTCACGAAAAATCTTCATTTCATAGATGTAGTAGCCAGATGAAACATAAATATTTTGATTACTTTTAGATCACATATGGCAAATATAGTATATTTGTATTTCAGCTAGGATCAAGGGCACTTCCCGAGCAGATGACTCCGAAAGTCCTCCTCAATTTGAAGCTGGAAAATGCGGAGAACGTCCTCCTTCAAACTGACCCTGGTAATTTGGCGCATATCACTCGAGTCCTTGAAAGTGCCTTAGAAGAAGCGACGAGTGAGCACGCCAGCAGAGTTCATAGAAGATTCAACCCTACATAAGTCATTTTGGGATGTTGTACTTTACATGTTAGTTTCACAAAAGCAGGTTTGTGCTTTTACACAAAAGATGCTAAAAGCCTTATTGCTGTATCTACTTATTCCGTTATGTGGAGTAAAATAACACCATCTATTTTGTATTGAGGTTTACCTCTTTTCAAAACTCAGTGAAGATGTGTACATCTTACCTGAGAATATTCAGCACTGTAATAAGAACACCTTTACCCCTTTCCAAGGGATAGGTCAAAAAGTACAACCCTCTGCCGTTGATTTTGTGAACCATACTGTTGGTCCCTTAACAGTTTAAACTTAATGAGATGTTTTTGATCCGTTCTAATTGTGTAATCTTAGATCTACATTCTACAGCAAAGGTGCTGAAGCCTAATGTCTAGGAAGCTATCAATTCTAAACTTTGCAATAATATATTGTACAATGTCCTCTTGGAAAACATTGAAGACGTGAATTCCTTACTAATCTTAGAGGGAGGAAAGTTTCTCCTGGGGGATTTTCTAACTAAATCTACTGCAGCATTTCCATGGCTACTAATCAAAATATTATAATCATCATGATTATTATCACACTTTTGTGAGCCGGTTGTGAGAGACTTGAGATTCACCCTACTCTTCAACTCCCTTCTGATGTTATCGTTGAATTTATCATTTGTAAAGTCGTTGAGCTTCATTGTTGGTGGTATTTAATTTTTTTAGAGGTAGTTTAGCTCTCAAAGGGATTCTAGAACAAATTTAGCAGTGTAAATACGTAACATATCCTGTTAATTCATTTTCCCCCGTAGAGAGAAGTACCTAATGTATTAACACCACTCATTTACAAATTCGTCGGGAAATCGAATTTGCTCTTGTTTCGCGGTCTTTCTAGATGCTGAACTGTTGTCGGAAGACTTTGATATCTTAAATCAAAGTGTTGTTCTAATGTAACTTTTATTACCATAAACAGGTTTTATAATCAAATGTATCAATTTGATCCTATACCCAGTTGGATTACAATTTTCCTGGCAGATTTGATTAGGTTGTTATTGATTGAGTGATCGACAATTGAATGGGTTTTCGAACGCTGATGATTCTGGCCAAAGGTCAGTACTGCTTCTGGGGCGTTCACCCCTTTCGCAAAGTTGATATCTCCTTCTCCCCTGCACTGTCCAGAAACATCCTTTTCACGACAGATAAGATAGTTAGGTCCCCCAGGAAGGATGTCACCGATCGCGGATCATTCACCTCCCATCAAGTCTCCGCTGTGCAACTCATCTCATCACTATGCCGCCCCTAACTCAACTATGCGTCATCTTCTTCTTGAGTTTATCGGGAGTAACTATCGCTATTAATTACTACGAAGTACAAGAACTGGGTTCCTGCCCACACGTACACCCTATCTCGGATGTACCTCTTGAACAGGTAAGGGAAACACCTCAGTTGTACATTATTGTTCCCTGACATGATCTAATTGGTTAATTTTTAGTTGAAATACTAACGTAATCACTTCAAAGTGCAAAATCATTAGATTCTGAAGTGCCATTATTTAAAATGTTCTAAATGAGATAGAAGTTAAGGCGTTTCGTACCCGAGCGGACAGATTAATGTCTGGGCTGATACGTACTTAACTCATTTTCTAAGGATTTCGCAAAAGTTCAGGGATCTAAATTAACGCATATTTTTTTAATTGGTCTCAGAAGCACGAAGATCGTCCCCGTATTTCGATTGAAAGGGGTTGTCACTGTATCCCAAACGACTGTGGCACAGTTAAGATTGGCTGAACGTGATGAGGTTTGTTTTACCTCACTGTTATTAAAACTTAATTTGATGGGAATGTTGTTTTTCCGATATGCAATACCGATGGGAAAGATACCCTAATTCACCTTTTATGCAGTTGCCCTATTTTCACGGGTGAGAGGAGAGAAGGTACGATGAGCATTTGGGTAGACTGCTAAATGTAATAGAAACCCATGATTTCAGAAAGGTAAATGTTTCCGTTCAGACGGCTGTCAGGTAGCGCCGTATAATTGTTAATGAAGGTTTCCTAAGTTGGTAAATTATAATTTTCAATTGTATGGAAACGTTTACTTAGTTGAACGTCAATAATTTCGTGAAAAAGTCGAGAAGTGCATCGTAGCGAATCAATTTTGGATCAAGAGGCCTGTGATAGTTTGATTTTTCCGTATGGTATACACATCCAGGTATTGACTAGTTTAAGAACTTATTTATTTCAATCAGATGTGTGTTTTTATGCAACTGTTTGTAATACCTTTAAGGCGTATACAAATAAAATTTTCAAATGATCGAATAAGTACATCATTCAACATTGTCAACGTTCCAACAGAATTTATAAATATTTTTAAAATTAGACTTTTTTTTGCCGCATCTCAGAAATTCTACTTGTGAGGTCGCAGAAATAAGACTTTTTTTAAAGCTTTTAAACAATTTATAATTACCTTCTATAAAGCCTGTACGCACGGTTAGGGAGCCAGCAATACAAATAGGCTCGCGACAAAAACAAATTTATCCCACCCATTGCATTCCAGACCCCCAATCTGCACATCGGGACTCCATCTTCACATTCCAGTGACATGTAAACATTTTAATTTAAGCTCGATTATCAAGTCTTTGAATTGGGGCTTGCTAAAACTTATTTTCAACCTTTTTAGTTTAGGTACATCGAATTGCTCTCTTTGAACTGTACTGTAGTCGGTTCCTTACCTGAACGTTTGCCAAGTAGTGTAAAGATCAAAGATTTATAACTGCTGCTACCTAGAGTAGAGAGCGCTCTTGCAACAACGATCATGCATTCAAAGAAAAACTATAGAAGTTCTGGCAAAAAGGTCCGCATGGATAATAATAAGGCACAATTATTGTGCCTTCGCAACAAATCGTTTGGTAGGTACTATTCACATATGAGCATTATAGTGTGAATATTAGATTCATGAATAGGAATGTATTCATTACTGCGAAATTTGTAATATGAATAGGAATTTATTCGTATTCATGGGCTAAATTTGTACATTTAATCTTGATTCATCCGGAAATGGACTTAGGAATAAAATTCCTATTCATATTCTCTGAGCGCTGATTATAAGCATAGTCTGCAATTTTAGCGTAAATATCAACAGTTTTGGTTAAGAATATCGAGGAATACAGGGTGCTGGATACCATCGAACTAGTCGTTTTGTGTGATTACGACATGATGCTATAAATGGGAACTATTTTGGACGATTTTAGTTCCCCAAGTTTCATAAATAATCACGCACAAAAGCAACGAGTTTGTTAATATTCAGCATCCTACATTGCGCGATATTCACAACTATGTCGGTAGTCACCCTCAAATGGGTGGATTGTGCTTATATTCAGTCCACAGATCCTGAGAACGCAGAAATAATTGGCTGAGAATCTGAATATGAATTGGAATATGTTCTTATTACTATTCTCATCTTTCTTAAGAATAGAATTTTATTCTCGATTCTATTCACTTATAAATAATGATATGGATATACTCTTATTAATATTCATAAATTCCGAAGTTGTAAATACATACCTATTTATGAATAAGCCCATCCCCTTATTTCACTACGTAATTCATCATTGAAGCGTCAGCTTCGTACAAATTCTTTCCTCTCTCTTTATATTTCAATCGTTAAGCCCTCGCAGGGTTCTATCCATTGTTTAATAGTATAGCAACTTCTTTTTTAATTAAGTAAAATTTAAAAACCATCGAGAAGTACTACAGATTCAAAGTTTTCTATTGACTAGGACAGTTTTTAAACCTCTGTGGGTTGATTAAAAGTGATGGCCAAACCTGACTACCAACAACATGATTATTATAGTGGTATAGTCAGGTAATTAAGTTTTTGGAATCCAGGTAGACTTGAATTACTAGAGAATATTATCGACTGATAAACAGAAATACTGTACTTCCCTCTGAAAGCCTGAGTATTTGTCAACCTTGACCAAAAATGCCTACCACCAATATTGCTCACCTTGTTCATTTCTATTAGAGATATTGAAGGAATTAATTAATAATTTCGACGTTCAGCTGGAAGGAAAATGGCACTTAACAGTCGTCGTTTTGGATGCCACGAAAGACGATGTAGAAGAGAATTCCGTATGCGTCAACGGGGAGGTGTTTGTTCACAATGCGACGCACATGAAACACGTTTGGGACATGTACACCCCCCACCATCAGGAGTTCCCCGTTGGAACGTTTGAGCTTGATATGGACATTCTGCAACCAGGAATTTGGACTGTGCAAACTCCTCTGGGAAGTGAGTACTTGTACTTCGTACCTGTGGTTCGAGAATAACTTATATAATAACAGAATAATTAAATACTGTAAAATGCTGAGTAATTGATTTGTACGGTATCCAGGTCAAATGTCTGCTTTCTTGTTTGGATATGATGTTGACTTGGCGATGGCTACATTCTGTGGACTGCAAAACGGAGAGCAAGTTCATGTCTTCACTGCTGCAATTACGAGAGAGGGCGTGCTGACATCACCCCTCCGTCTCAAGATATCATCCATATTGTTGGACAATGGTTACGAACCTTCCACAACAAAACTTATAGTATGGAATAAATGTTAACAATAAATTATGTGTTATCTAGTCAAGAAGTACCATCCTCTGTGCACTTCATCTGTGGTCTGCCCACAACTGAAATGTTGGTACATATCAACCGGCCCACCCCCATAGTTGATGAAACTACAAGGCTTTGCTACTTGTCTGTAATATGTGCAGCAACAGTTTGAAACAAGTTAGGATGATCACAGCTCTCAGAAATTCCTACCACTTTTCCAAGTTGCCTCCTTCATCCCTACTGTACCCATTCACTTGCTTTGACCATGGAAGAAGATTGTGTCCCTCCTTTCATGACTCTACCTCTCATTTTACTAAGTACCATAAGTGATTACACACAATGAGTATGTACATACGTAACATGTTATTCCTACTATTTTGTCCATATTCAAGTTTAGTTTAGATTAGAGGTCACTGACAACGGGAAACGTACATTGGTACATTTAGTTGGAGTGGGACTCTCTTCTAACATTTACCCCAGATATCCGAGCCATGAACTCTAATTAAACAATAAAGAAGCTAGTGGTATCATTTCATGGTGCTCGCACGTGTCTTGAGAAACCTCCAACGTTGTGGGACTAAAAAGTTGGTATGTGGTCTGCAAAAAGTTTTGTATCATTCATTCATCCAAGGCAAATGTAATTGAAACCATTTTAATTCCCCTAGAATTACTAAAAACCATTACGAGGAACCACTCCACATACTTGGAATCCAGATTTACATGGATGCAGGATAATGCGTACTGCAGAAGCTGAAGTGAGGGAGTTTTAAGTAGCCTTTTAAAGGAGCCAGAATGAGTGGAATATATTCATAAAAATGCTATAACTGTGAGCTTGGTGAACAGAGGTGGTTGACAAGGTTCAAGCCACCATTAATAATGTGGTGTCACCTCAGATGATTGCATGGCATTTTAGTTTTCTAACATGGTCGGGTCCTTGCAGTCTCAAGCAGGATTCACGTGGATGCAGAATGCTGTGGAAGAACGTTCACATATTTCGCTATGAAAACACTGAGCATCCGTTTCATGGGGAACCATTCAGTTATAAATGATTTCACACCAAATTATAAATAATCAATTGTATCGTTGTTTATGGTAACCACATCAAAATATTGGCAGACTTGGTTGCAGAAAATATCCACTATGCCAATTTTCACTCTGCAATCTACGCTTAGCAGCGGCCTATTGGTTGGCTTTTCGCTAGTACAGATTATTCTACATCCGGGTGAATCCAGCTTCAGAGTGGTGAGGCAGAGTTTTTAAGAGGACGTTACTAGCGAAAGCAGAATGGATGCTAACTAAGTCATATTTTAATAATTGAAGATCAGACTCGATCTAGGAGTCACAAAGTAGGATAATGTGAAACTTAATTTGAAATATTCCTTTGTTTGTGATTTTCCTTCAAAATTCTATCCATTATGTCTCAAGTGCTACTTAATTCTCTAAAACAGACAAACCTAATTGAGTTCGGGCATCTCATTGACGACTCATGTTTTCTATTCTTTTAACAAATAAATTCTATCTATAACTCGTCTGTGTGCATGTGTAGTTCGTTATTACTTTTCAGTAGTGTCTCCCACTTGATTCCTGACTAACTATTTGGAGGAACCTTGAGTGTTTTGTGTTCTTGGAGCTTTTTAGAAACAGTGGGTCGAGAAACAAAGAAATCGAGGTTTTCAGATCACTACCGTCCAAAATTCTAGTTAGCTTCATAATTAAGATCAGTAACTCAGAAATTTGTTTAGTGGTCAAGGTTGAAAATATAAAACAAACGTATGAAGGTTGATTGTAAGATATGTCGATGAATGAGCTGTAACTCAAAAAATATGAGCCGAGTGTGAGGATTTTATCCAGTTTCCAGACTTCCAAATCTCCCTTTCAATAGAACCTAAATTCTTGGTATTACTGAGCATAAATTAATGTTTTTAATTGTTCATCATGGAGAAAGAATTAATTTATTCAAATGTTAAATCGCTGGAAATAATGCGTGATGGTGAGGCGCTGCGGTCATTTTTAGGTTCAGGAATTGTGATTATTTGCTACGGGTGAATTTTGACGAATATGCCACCTATCTCGTTTATTTTGCTTCCAAAATTACTAGGGAATGACTTGCCTATTGTAGTAAAAACCTCGAAACATCAGGTTTTTGCCACTATGCATTTGAGACGGTCAGGCTGGCTAGAAGTTGGGACTAACTAAACCCTAAGTGGAGTCCATGTGCAAAAGGGCGGGTGTTTTTATACATCAATCAATCAATTTTTATCAATTCTAAAGCCTTTTATGGCCCGTACAGCCGACGGACATTGCAGATTTGCGATAAATACTTCAGGCATATCAAAAAACAACGGTTTTTAGTTGTAAGCCAAAAAATTGGTCCTTAATGGACAAATAATATTTCGTTGAATGGAATTTGTTAATGATTGGCAGCGAATGCATTTAGCTGATGAGTCCAGCCTATTTAAAGTAAAAAGGTAAGAATATTTACTTGAGATTTTTAGTTTCTAATTCTTGTTTCACTCAATTCGTGACATTAGAATCACAATTCACTTAAATTAAGATCTTGTCACTTTGAAATCAGCTTTGCTTCTTTTTAATGTTACCCTTCAAAATGTTTTATAATCGTATTTTGTGAACTTACTAAATCCGCTTGTGTATTGCTAACGATGTCATCGGACGGGCAGAAATAAAGATGAAACACTATCAATAATTTTTTCAACATCTTTTTTATTGGTAGGTACAACAAGATTGATTACTGGAAAACACATCAAGTCAGAAATAAACAAACTGGTCTGGTAATAAAATAAATAATTGACCAAGTGTCGACTGCAACTAATAACTGAAAATTCACAATTAGCCGAATGCCTAAAACTAAAAAGAATATTCATAAATCAATCTCAAACGTTTCCTTATAAACCCTTGAGAACATAAGGTGGACTAGATGATATCACAAATCAAATGAGAATTTTTGGTAGAGTATTCATATTTTTTACATTATAATTACAATATCTTAATTCAAATAATGAGAAAACGTGTCTCTGACTTTAGAGGTGACTAGAACAAGGTTTTCTAATGATCGGAGATTTTTTGTGTCTCGAAACAAAATTCATGTTAGACAAGTGATCATGTTGTTATAGTAGATAAAAGATTTTAAAAATCATCTCCATATAATCACTATTAAAATCATGAAGCATCAAAATTAAAAACTAAAATTGCACTTAGACAAAACTATATATATATATCACAAAACGACAAATGATAATTGGACTAGATAAATTTCGTTTTGGCCTAAAAGTTTCACCAGCCAAGTTCGGTTTGAATAAGGAACTTTCTTTTTTCAAGGGCGCCTTCGTCTGATAACCTAACGAGAACATCTAGGAAAGAAAATTTGTAGGTGCACTTACTAGAACAAAAAAACAGTTGCTTTTGAAGCAAAAATAGGTTGTAAATAACATAGCAAGTCTTTTTTTTGTAAATTATTCGACTTGAATGTTTCTATTTGAGTATGAGTTTGTGTAAATATAAAATAAACCTTCGGAGAGGTCCAAGAGAATGTTGAGAAGATTCATACGACTTTATTGCTTTCAGAGCGGACGCCTCATACCGAAAAATTTGATTGCGAAACGAGATCGTAGGCATTTTGTACGTACTAGATACAATACAATACAGGTTGGTATCCTTCGAATATCCACGAAATGTTTGCGACGAAATTTTCATTCAGAAAACCTGCCCTTCCTTGGGATTAAAAAAAAAAAGAAAAAAGATTCATATTGCGTACATTATAAGACGAGACACTAATACAAACAGAAAATCACTTAAATTTTAATAATGATCGTTACCTTTTACCTATATATTACACATTCTTTTGCTCAAGAAACATCGTTTCACCTCCGAGACCCTAAAAAACGACTAGAAAAATTACTTATACCCCCATCAAATCACTTGTACTTTCAACGTGCACAAAATAACAATTGATAGACTAAGCTCTTCTTAAACAAGAATATCATCCGAGTTTTTTTTTTTTTTGTTCATCTCTTTACAATTTACAACTAACTTTTTGACTAGAAAATTAATCGCAGGAATGTCAGCGGTATCTTTCTCGGTACAGTCATCAAATCACGTCATGATTTAGATATTTTTTCAAAGCAAAAACAAGAGGGTTTTAAAAGCAGAGGGTTTGAAAATTGCTGTACACATGACTGAGGATCATGGAATATTGAGTAATCTGAAAGTATGATTTTTTTAAAGATTAATTATGTGAAATCAACGGGAGATTTGGGTTTTATGCACTTATTCGTAACATTAGGTAAGTATATCACAAGAAAACATTTCTCGCTTGAAATGGATGCAGTCGATATACATGTATGCAAGGAGCTGCTATGGTAATTTGAAAATACACAGCAGAGCTCCGAATAATGTCCACTATCTTGGAGCGACATTTAACCCAAATTTGTTATAGATAAGATTGGATTTTTTTAAAGTTTAAACAATTGATTTGAGTAGTAAGTGTTATTCATTCAGAATTTTCTCGATTCATTATTTCTTTTGGTTAGCATAAAACCCAATGGTATCAATTTAGTGAGGGGAGTATGAGTTAGTTGGCTAGCGAGGGCTCATTGAGGTGCTGCTTCTGTGGAACCAGGGACTTCGGGAGTCATCAGATGAGTCGCTCGACGTTGAACTTGGCGTCGCTCTGTGGTAGGGGATCGGTAGTTTGCGGGCGCTACAAAAATCACGGGTTATCAAGCTACAGCGGGAAGGTTAAATTAAGGAAGACCAAGAGCCAGCCTGGGAAACGGTTATCAATAATTTTATAAATGGTGTGCTAGGTGCGTTCCTCAACGTTTGGCAAAACGTTAAGACATAAGTTTTGAGATGCACATTCTAAGAGAACCTAAACAACAAAAGATCCGACAATGGAGAAAATCGTTCATGGAGCAACCTTTATTGCAATAGAGGTTGCATCCATATCAGTGGATCTAAAATTGAGCGAAACAACCCAAAAATGGATAACAAAAATTGAAACAACCTCAATCGATTAAAGGAAGAAGATTTTTTCAAGTTTTGTTACACAGGACTATTTGGAATCGGTTGGCAAAAGTGGGTTCAAATAAATATCCTGATAGCTCCTGCACTGTATCTTATGTATATACTGCACTAGAACTAATTCAGAGAGTGCTGAATGCAGATCACATCCGTAAAGTAAATCAGAATGGACCGTAAGCAGACATTCTGGCTTTGTCCAAAAGCAGGATCTTTATGAGCCATGATGATCATACCGTGCACGATGACTTTCTTAACATAATGAACTTGGATATATTACCGATATCTTCCCTTGGTATTGAAAAAGACATGGACGAAAATGTGACACTTTGAAACGAATGGAAGCGTTTCACATTCAATCACTGGTTAGATTGTTAAATAGGATAAGGAAGCTTTTGATTTATTTTCTTACTTCTCTTAACAGAATGAAAGATATTGAACTGGAATAATTCATATATTGAATAGGTAGAAGTCGGTTTCTGGGCTAGCTCTTGGCCTATTTGGAGTTTAGTAGGCACTCTCAGGTTAGTCAATGATTTTTTTCAATTGAGAGACGGCTCCCTAAATCGGAAAAAATTGATCAATGCATTGGATTAGTTTAATGTAAATTCAAAACTATTTTTGTAAAATGTTTGTTAGTGTGAAAACAAGGTAGTCTATCGTACCTAACCCAAAGGGGTGTCATCCTTGCGTTGTCAAAATGGATACATCATTAGTTATGGATTTGTTATGTCTTGTTTAGTAAATTCCGTCAAGGTCATTTCATTGGTCGTGGATATCTAATTGGACTGTGAAACAGCCTTTTTTAGTTTGAGACTGTAAAATTGGAGTGATTTTCAGCACATCTCTTTCACAACTAACAAAGTCAAGTAAGAAGTATGTTTCAAACAAGAAGTTAGTTACAAAGCTGTCGTGCCACTTCATTTGTACTGCTATAATTGTTATTTCGTGAGTTATTTTCATTATTGTTAATATTTCACTTTTTAAGCCTGTTGTTGGCAATTAAGATTATAGGTTAATCTAGTCAATTAATTATGACTATTTTGTTATCACAGAAATAACTACTACACAATATCTGTACAATGTATAATTTTGTCACTGATCAAGTTGCAACATTGTCTAAACTGTTGGGCGTAGAAGCTTTTGAACTGCCGAATGACTAAGAAGGACACTCAAGTATGAGCAGAATGATTAATTAAGTAACCAAATTCCAAATCAACCACAGTAGTCCAGAGTGACAATCGGACCGGTAGAGATGTGTCACGACACGTTTTATACGGATGAAAATAAAAGGTAGACAACCGAGATCACTCAAGATAGACTCGAGATCTCATTCAAGCTTATCCATTCATTTTCAGCAAGAGCTGAAATTTACAGCTGAGATGAAAATGGATTAAGTCTCACTTCCTTCGGATTACCCATCCTCGTTAAATTACGTCAATATGGTGGGAAAACTCTTCAAGTTTCACAAGTTATTAATTTATTTAAGCGAAGAATACAAACATTTTTATTTTGTGCACGACTTAGGTCAATTCCGCTTCTATCGTCCACAACCATTATCAAGAATAAAAGCCTTCAGAAGCAGCCAAAATTCATGAGTTTAGTGAGTAGATTATGAATTCTCGATTTCATAAGTTTATTGTAAACCTGTTAAATAAACAGAACGAGGGTAACATGTTTAGGGTTTAAACGTTCTCAGACACAAAGCTTCACAAGTTCCGTCACTGAGCAGAGTAGAAACCGCCCAAAGTTTCTCAAACCATAAGTGATTATGGAATACTTTTACTGTTATTGCTTATATACCTCCTCGACTAAAGCCTTCTCTCATCTAATAATAGACACCAAGAAAAACTTGAGGAAGGTTATAGTAGTAGCAGAGGAACTTAGGTGTACTATAGTGGCACCAAATACTGATCAAGTCTAAAAATAAAAAATACAAATGACGCCTTTTGTTCAAAGTAGAAAACCCTTCAAAATGAGTAGTAAATGAACTTCTTCCTACTCCCTCTCAAAAGGCCTATGAAGGATCATATAAATGCCATTACATTGATAGCTAAGTTTTTTCAAGCTCTACCAATGTAACACTCGCTTGTGGAGCTCAAGGTCCATGTGTATCTTTGAAACTGTTTCCTTCCTTAATGCCTAATCATACTGCCACAGGAAGGTGTTTGGGTAAAATTTAAATGGCGAAGGGAGGAATTATAAAGACATTCTTTCATTGCATTGAGCAAAGTTGACAATTTTGCTTTAGGCAATGTAACTTGTCACCTCAAGAGGCCTAGTTACATAGCATAGAGACCTTAGAAAATTTCAAGACCGAAAAAATCAAGATATCATTGAAATGTTCATGGATAATAGAGAAACTATAGAAACTCCATGCAGGATGCTGCAAATGCAAACAACTAAATATTGTAAGGGATTACTACCTACGAAAAACAACATGCTTAGGCTTTTAAAAAATAAACTGCATACAGATCCTTAAACGTTAAGTAACTGGCATGGGGACTTACCTTGTCATGTGATGGACGGGATGATCAAACAGTCTTCATGAGCCAAGTAAAATTCACTTTTGCTATCGTATAAAGTGATTATACCACGTAACGATTCACATAAGACGAGTTGCGAACAAAAAAAGTAGAGTAAAAAGCAGGTTTCTAAGAGGCAAACTAAAGAAAAAATTTAAAAAAAAATTGTTTTTCTTCTTTCAACAACTACCTGGATTTTCAATAATCCACCGCCAGTGCCTACCCAACGAAACGAATATCCGAGAGAACACGTAGTTTTTAACGCTGATACTCGACTAAAAATAAGCAAAAATAGTTCAACAACAAACGTACTTTGATAAATTTATTAGAAGAAAATTATATAGTATTAAATAAGCTCCGGTCTTCAAAATTCACAAAATCTGCCTCGAGGAAACCAGTTTCACGACAAATATAGATGAGATAAACTTCATAATTCACATCACGTATCTGTAACAGTTCATAGATTGTTGGATTATAGGTTGTGATTCCAAATATCCTCCATATCAATTATTTAGAGGCATGATGACACGGCTGGTGTTCGTTAATGATAAGCTCAAAAGAAAAAAAGCTATTACGACCCACTAAGCACATTAACTGATATCTGGAAGATGTCGAGAATTTTTATGATTAATGACACGGCAGATGATAGGGTTGATCAAAACGATTGTTCATATTAGTAAAATGTGGTAAATATCCAACTAAAGCCCCTCTCCTATATCCTATTGATTAAAATAAGCGAAGTTCTAAAAGGATTAAATAAACGTCAAGAACATACATTCATTTTTATGATTTAACACGAAAAACATTTTAATCTACTTTCTCAGAGTGGCTTTAAAGGCTGACCCACGGCATATACTAGATACCGTTTTCAATTTCTCTGAAAGGTTCGAAATTGTTCCCATCATGATGATCCCGTTGAAGGAGGGTTGATGGTTGTTCCGGGGGGGTAACAGCCCGGAATAGCTAAGGACGAATTTCTTCTTTCCGATTGAGTTTATCTTAGGTTTAAAATGAGACTAGTAGATTCTTTACATCAAGATTTTACTAAAAGGAATTGCATATGTATATGTAGGAGTTTAAACGAGTTATTTTTATCAGGGAGAAGTAACAGTTGCAACGCCTTGTTGAAGGGAAGCATTGTTCTAGACTAGAACTACTACTGGGATGACGAGGGCGAGAGCTAAGGAGTAAAATCCAGTGCTCTCAAGTTGCTCTTTTGAACTCAACAAGAAAATGAGTTCATGGACTGAAATGTCTGACTTGGGCAGGGATAAGAGGAAGGTGGGAAATCTTGGGCTTGCTCACTGTCAACCCATGTTCTCACATTTTCTTCTAGAGGTGAAAATTTCCTGTATCCAACAACACTAAATGTACTCTTCAATACGGAATCACTCCAATCTACTACTGCCTCTAGCTGCTCCTGATTATAGCAAGAGTGTTTACAAGCAGCTTAGGTTAATGACAAATAGGCTGATAACTCCTAAGCGGAAATCTGTAACAGTGAAAATCTACTCGCACTTGCTAACATATCAGGCATTTAATATCAACTTTGTGATACGGTTCTTCACCCTTCCCGGTTCTTGAATCCACCGTCTCGGGAGATTTACCAGACGAACTCCAGCAAGAAGATACTCTGGATGTTGCGGGCGTTAACCACATTCAGCCCTTAGAAGGGGCAACTATACCGTTTCGTCACCTCCTCATGTCACAACTTCTAAGAACGGTGTCTGCAAAAAAATCATTAATTCCAGCCGTATAAACAGCTGTTGCGATTGGCAATCAGGTCGTCTGCTTCTTTGTGTTCCCATCACAGAAAAATACTGAGTTGCAAAGACACGTCAAACTACATATGGAGTCATTCTCCTCTCTTTCACCTACACTGCCTGTCCTTGTACTTCCACACCGAACTCCGCCTGTAGGAGCTCCAGGAAGAAGTTGGACAGTGCAAATGATGTGTTATATACTCAGCTGTCATTTGCCAGATCCCTGTTCACTTCCAAGTAAAAGGGGCTGACTTTGAATGAAGTATACAAAAGTGAAGGTTGGTTTTCAGTTACTGATATTAAATGTGTTGGAACATAACAAGGTTAATCCAGTTCTTGAATTCTTTAACTCAACAATGCACAAACAACACTAACAAATAAGTTGAGTTTACTAGCTTTTAGAGATTACAGCTTTAAACAGCTGAGCAACTGTGAGTGTGGGTCATTCCAGAACGTTGTTCCACTGGATATCTCTGATATAAATCTTGGCCCAGTGCAATAAATGTATCCCGTACGCCTCATCATGATAAGTTTAAAAAAATTGTTTTCTACTGGAGTCCCGAATAATCCTGTTTTTACCTTAGCAGATGAACTACGTGACATTTACCAACTAACCGTAAATTCGAGCGTTCAAACCAGCTCATCTGGCGCGGCGATTGGAGATGCCCCCAACTCGTCAGTCGAGGGACAAACGGTCCCTGACAGAGGCATACACATCAGTTTACCTTCAGAGAGTCCAACCACTTCTTGAATTTTTCATAACTAGCAGAAATAATTTGATGCTCAAAAGAAGAAACGCAAAGATAGTACATAAAAACGCGTTCGTCTTCAATTTTCGTGTTCTTGGTGGGCTAGTGAAGTATAGCAATTAGCCCCACCATCAGACTTATAAGGCAACACCTACTAGACCTTAGGGACCCTAGTTCCTTCTATAAACGCTCGGTTCATGAAGAATCGAACCCATCTAGTCCCTAAACCCGTGAAATGGATTCATTAGGTAAATCATCAAAATACCAAAGAACTACACCACGTTTTCAAAACCTTTTGAAATTTTTCATCAACGACTTATTCAACTACACTTTCGTTGAGACCTCTCAAGCCGTTTCCTTAGCATTCCCAACCAGACTTTAAGCTCCAATTTCTTTTCTCTTTTTTCAATAAATGAATAAAAGAAACTAAAAAGCGTGCCATTTTTGACAAAAGCCAAAGAAAAACATAAATAATTAAAAAATAAAAAGGAAGATGGTGCAAATAATAAAATAAAAACCTGCATACAAAAGTGCTGTACACAACTATGTTTATTAAATTCAACAACAACACTAAAGCTATGTAAAAAGTAGGAAACAAAATAAATACTATAATAAACAAGAAATACAAACATGAAATATGAACAAAGTTCCCTTAAAAATCAACGGGGCTGATTCTTCAGCTGAATACGAAGATTTATACACACTACAAAAAAAGGGGTAAATGAAGTTGATTTCAGTTTTCTTGAATGATGTGAATTGTATCGTTATATTGAATAAATTCAATTTATAAAAAATTAAATTCAATATTTCAATTTAACCACAATTGAAGCAATATGTTGCAAGTACTGACCAGTGTGCTCTAGATATCGTAAGTAAATCGATGAGAAGTAAAAATGAGATTTAGAAAGAAAAAATGTACACCATCAATAACTATGTTTTAAGTATAACAGAGGCCCCTACCTCATTTCCTACCTTATTTCGCTGAAGCGACGCAATATTTTCCAAAGCTGGACTAATACTTGAACAGAGGTTGATACTTTTTCCGGAAAAGTACCGATAGATGATTCACAATAAACATCTCACCTTTTTTGTTCTAGCTTTTGGCAAGGAGAGGTTGATAAAACTACGAAGTAGGATCCAACATTCTTAGCGTAACGTAAAATGAAAAATAAACTACTGCAAAACTAATTCATTTCAAAAACACCCAAATAAAAAACAGCAATTAAATCGACAATAAAATTGCCTTGAAAATTTTATGAATTTTCATTCATAAAATGAAATAATGAAACAATTATGGTTTTTTAGAATTTATCATTTTGGTTAGTTACTTTCAATAATGAACCTTATTTTGGATTTGGCGACCAATAACGTTTTGAACAAAACTAAGAATTGTTTCATTGAAACAATGACCATGGAAAAACCATTTTTGGAAATAAGTAATCTGCTATTTGAAAATCACCGATCCCAATTTGTGAGAACAAAATGGCTACAATATTGCACTTTTTTAAAAAGCACATCTTTAACCTGATGGAAAAAATAAAACAGTTGAAATCGCTCATTGGACATACAATTTCGAAATATTTTGTTGACGGAGAAAACGCAGATTTTAAGAAAGTTATGACTCGGATAATTTTATGTCACGTCCCACAGGAAAACCGTTGAATTTCTACGGCTCCTCAGTCAAAGGGTTGATTGAGTTAAATTGAGAATTTTTACCTTGAATCCAGTTTGTGAAACATTTAAATCGAATTTAATTTAAAAAAAGGTTAAATCCATTCTGAAAAGTAATTGAATTCAATTTATAAACGTTATAAAAGAACATTTAAATAATAGTAATTATAATTAATTCAATAAATAAATACCGATGAAATGTACAGGGTCTGGACAACTGTCAAGTGGTGGTAGTTGAAATGTCACCCACGTTTCCCATACATCTCTAACATAAATTTCATTTACTTTGGTCAATCAATTTAATTCAAGTTGAATCGACATTTAAACCTTGTAAGTCACAACAATGTAGAGCTAGTCTAAAAACGTTTAAAAAAGGATTTCGCGAATAACGTCATAATTAGCAACATAATTTCACAATCCCACCGTTTCGCGTAAATATGCGATCACAATTAATACTGGCTCAGTACAGTACTCCGCGTCAGTTCAGTTTTCCCCATTAAACGCAAGTGCATGGAACTATTTTAAACTTAACGGTAAGGTGCATGAAAGCCATAAAATAAAAAGAAATAGCTAGCTGAAAAAAAGCTACATACATGACAACAATCTAACATGACACACTAAAACTCACATTAAGCAATATGCACTGGTGCTTTGCCTCATCAATCCAAACCTGGGCGCATGAATGGTCTCTACTTCATAAGTACCAACCCGCCTTTAATGACATTTTTGTTTCAACTATTATCATTTCTTTTTTTTTCCCCTCCTATTAGAAAGTTATCAAGAAGTAGTGAATTCCAAGTACTATTACAGAAAGCATGTCCATCATGAGAAATAATTATCTTATATAGGGAAACTGTCTAATTGAGGCCAAAGTCTTAAAAATCGAACTTGCCGCATCGTTCGGGAAAGATTTCTCGTTGAGAAATAATTTATATATTTAATGTATTTGATCATTTCAAATCACCACTCAACAGCAAAAATAAGTAGATTGAAGTTTTTGGGTAATCAATGTTTCATGTTACTAATGGAAATTGAGAGAGGAAAGCAAAAGATTATGGCAACTTTGTGCAAGGATTTAATGCTCGAAATCAATAACAATAATTCTCATACTTTATAATTCCATATTGCAAATATGGAATCTAGGTAAAATTTAGATTCCATATTTGCAGACACTGCATAAAAGAAGAATGGTTGAAGTGAGTAAATACCGTTGACCTGTTATCTTGAGTCAAGATTTTCATGTGATTTCAATTGTGTTTGTCCTATAAGGAAATATTGGGGTATTTGATAAAAAAGTATAGTTGATTTCAGATGTTATCAGTGTACTGCCGTAGATTTGAAAATTATCTCAAGCAAAATATGAAAAAAACGGATCCACATTTGAGGGGGGGGGGGGGTAAAAAACTGTTCCCAAATATTTCCCAGCATTGTAAAATAAGTACCCAAAATCATTCAAATAATATTATTGTTGAGGTTTGTCGAGTTCATGTTTTAGAAATTGAGTTTATTGCCAAGTTACCCGTAGAATGCATGCGCAACGAGCACAAAACGTTTAATTTTCGTACTATATTTTTAAAAAACTGAAAGGGTTACCCACCATCTAAACCCCATGTCCTATTCTAAACAAGAAAAATAGGCTATTATGGCTGCATTTATGGTCCATTGATGTTTAACACCTTGCTTACTCTCAATTTCACATCATTTATGTAAATATCTTTTCATTACTCTTTAGAAACGCTGGACCCCCGATTAGGAATATTACAGCCATTGTACAGTAACTGTTGGATACTGTTGTATGAATTTTGGATTCAGTTGGTGAAAGGGAAGCGAAACATAACACAGATTCGCCCCTTATTCGACTAGATAATATGATAGAGGGTTGGTTTCCTATGACTCGTCAGACAGAACTTTTCACTATCATGACGTTCAATTTAGTTCAACTTTTTTTGCCACCATCTTATCCCTAATTCATCACCAGACTAGTCTCGAAACGTTCAAATGATGGAAGAATTTGGGATTCAGGAAAATGCCTAGTTTAGCGTTTTGTAAGAAGGTACCTTATAACCCTGTTGTACTTAATAATAAGTCAGTTTTGGGGAATGTTGAGATCCTCATTATAGCGTAGGTAAGACCGAAGAGGCAAAACCGTCCAGTTGTCGACAAAATTTTCTTTCTAATACGTGATACCAAACATCTATACTGGACACGGGGAGGTTGGAGAGTGAAAAAGAGAAGAAATATCCAAAAACAGAGGCGGTTGGCAAACAGTTACCTTGTGATTCGCCTTCTGTCAAGGAAGCTCGGGGAGCCGTGGCGCCTGGGGATGGAGGGGGAACGAGACCGGGAGCCCCTCCCGCTCCAGCTGCTCCGACTGCTCGATGATGAACCTCGGCTGCGCGACCGGCTTCTAGTGTTGAACAAAACCCTTTCTAAGAACCAAATCATTGACCACCTCCTTGGAGGAGAAAAGAAACCCTTATGATACTGGAATGAATTTGTGTGGAATACTTCTACTCAGTACAGATAGTGACAATAATGTTGAAAAAACAAAATGAATTAGATTAAAGTGCGTTGGTGAGGCGGCTGAAAAGAATATTTCAATTAGACAGAGCCGTTAGAGGCTGAGGTACTGGTATTTCCGGAAGTGAAATGTCTAAACACAAAAACTTACTTCGAATTCTTAAAAAGTTATTCAAAGCACATCAACAACGATATCAACTATATCTAGAAGGGTTCCTACAAAACGTGTAGTTTAGAAGAATGAAACTACAGGCAATGCAATGTTGAGGCTCAGATATTTTCTACAGAAATTTTAGCTTTTAGAAGCCCAAAAACTTGTCTTCTTCAATTCAGGAGCCCAATTTTCCTTCAATGTAATTGATTAAAATAACAAATTTACAACGCGATTTTAAATGATCACTCATTACGTAACTTTACGTTGGAATTACGTTCAGCAAATTCCATCTGAGTACGAGGAAAGTCACCAGTCCTAAAACTTGAAATTACTCCTAGGTTTCGCAAGATCTTCTCAAGCACTGTTCAGTCAGTGACCGCCTCACTTTAACAAAAACCAAATCTGAAAAACTAGCACTTGTTTCCCGCCGTTAAGTACAGCTCAAGCTTAAAAATTATAATTGACTCTAGAGCAGCATTTTCGAATAAAAACGCTGCATGTGTCAACGAACAGAGTAAAGACAGTTTCAAGATAATGAAAAACAGGGTTATGATTACAAGACGATACTGCATGAACATTGCAATCCAAAAAAGCTTTGTTATTACGACATGAACCTACTGGAACGCTAAAAAAAAACAGTCCAGTCATTTTTTTTTCGCACAGTAACATTCGTTACTTGGTCAGTGTCGAAAATCAACCAAAATCAACTATAGCAACGAGGAAAGCGAACACAAAACATCGGGTTGGTTTGAAAAGACGGTAAAATTTATTGATCAAATAAACATAAATGACACACCATTCCATTAATTTGAAAAGAGTTTTTAAACAATTGAAAAAATAAATAAAAATAACCTGACGGACTCCAAGTCTTCGTTACAAAAGGAAGCACCAAACGAAAAAAAAATTACAAGTTTTATATAAAAAAATGTAGTTTTGTTTTCAATTTATCAGAAAAGAGAACTCAAAAAGAAATTTGAAAAACTAAAATAAAATGATAATAAATCTTTATAATAACAATTTGCACCAGGATTTTTCTAAATAGATGCCTGTTGCCATAAGTGCAAAATTGAAAATGAACAGCATTACCTTGGGAAAAATCCTTTGTACCAACAATAGGCGAACAGAGTGAAGCAATATTAATTTTGGTGATTGGGAGTTAGCGACGAGAATCAAACATTATAATGGAGATCCTCAAGAAGGGGAAAATATAATAGATGGTCAAAAAAATGTGAAAAAATTGATTGAAATGAATCAGCCATGAAAAATATTTATTTCACGAACCATAAAAAACAAATTACATCGTAAATTATGCACCTAATTAAAATTACATCAATATTGTACTTAGGTACGTATCGAATGGATGTGAAAACATGCTTGTGGAGATAAAATAGTCGGGGCATGTGGCACGTTTTAGGCCTTTTCAAGGAAATTTGGACTAAGTGGTTTTTACATTAGGATGCTAGGCGCGCTAGCTACCTGAATCGGATAAGATGCGAATGACCAATGAGGATCAAATGTATGCACGATAGCTACCAATTTCAACTCATAAGAAGAACACTTGAATAAAACCCAAGTTTTAATAGATGATGAAAGCTTCAAATGTACAACCAAAGGTTTTCACCCGATCCGAAGTTATTCAGGCCCTTTATCCGTTGAAGCTTAAGATTATTTGAAAGGGGAAGAAAAGATTTGAATAATAAATTATTGAATAATTTCACAGTTTCATCTTAGAGACACGAAAGATTGTGATAATTAAAATGTCAAAAACATCCTCAGTACATTCTACACCTGATACTTAGTGTCCAACCATTTTCTTCCTCTTGGTTTGGTATCGTTATTGAACTAAATTAATAATAGAATAACTATAATACGCGATGTAAGTACATTGCAGAAGAACACAGTAGAGTTTTACAATATGTAACCCAAAACATTCAACCCAATACTCGTAGTTATTCTTTGATACCTAGCAGCTATTGCCTTTCTTGAAAGATTATTACGAAAAAAGGAGAGAAACGAAGGAAGCAAAAATATTATGATTTTTAAGCTT
Source organism: Creontiades dilutus (assembly GCA_031894815.1). NCBI lineage: Eukaryota > Metazoa > Arthropoda > Insecta > Hemiptera > Miridae > Creontiades > Creontiades dilutus. Next base: position 343,110 of record JAVIWC010003559.1, on the reverse strand, counting down.
TTACTATAATTGTGCATATTTTTTATTTTTCACCGGAAAGATCGTTCATGGCTCAATCACTAGAATAAATCCTTCTCATTACAACACTTTCGAAGTTTTCATATTTATAGAGAACGGATAGGAGAAATTGATCAAAAATATTTAACATGCAAAAAAAAACCGATGTTTTCAGAAGATCCTCGGTTAAAGAATGAACGCGAAATGTGATGACAACGAGGTTACTATGCAAATCGTGCTAGGGGCAACTAACCAACTCAGTACCTACAATTCGCTACGTTCATCAAGCCGCTTTTTCACACTGTAATATCGGAAGTAGGTACAGAGGCGATTCAAATATTTCATAAGACTAACGTACGGTGATTTTATTATCCCAAGCTACAGCAATAACAGATAGTTTTTATAATTGCCCAAATCGCCACATTCTCCAAATGATATGACAGACACCGTTTTTTTTTACCACAAGTTTAGGTTAAATTACATATTGAAAAGAGAACCAATAGTTTTTGTGAGTGTACATGTGAGGTAAATTTAATCACCGATCGAAAAATAACGACTATCATTTTAGAGCGGTGTCTGTTATTTTCTGAGTTTATTCAATACAACCTTTGACAAATTGCTACTAAGATTTGTTCAAGTAGTTAATTATGCAGAAATTATAACCCAGCGACATGGAATTGAGTACAGTTCAATGGATTGCTATACCGTCGCATGACCTTGACTTTACCGGTAGATACCCAAGTATGTCCCAGAGTGAGGGATGGAAATTATCGAGACTCAGATAAACACTTTTATAATCCCCAAATAATAATACAATTCCTCTAGGAGGCAGATTTCATATTGGTAGTGCTTCTTGTTCACAAGGGTTCACAAAGTGGTATTGAAGGATAATCATTGGTACAACAAGAAATACAGTGGGTTTCAAGTGTCACTTAAAAATGAGGGGGGATGAGGTGAAGGTGGATGTGCTGCTAAAGCTTAAAAGTTTACCTCGATCTCGACTTGGAGGATCCCCTCGACCTGGAGCGAGACCTTGACCTGCTGCCTCGCCTGGAGACTGAACTGCGTTTGGAGTTCGAGGGACTGATGGACATGGATTTCACCGAACGGCCTTTGGGAGATTTCGAGCTTCGCTTGGAGCTCCTCGAGTGGCGGCTTCGAGACCTGTCCCTCGAGCTACTGCTTGACCTCGACACTGAGCGTCGGGAAGAACTGTCAACATGAATGAATAATCATCATAGTAGGTACAAATGACAGGTTAGAACCTGCAGGAGATAGTACGAGGGTTGTCCAAAAAGTAAGTTTTCTTACAATGTGAAAAATTAAGAAACGCTTTCAACACATTTCTTCATCATGTAATGTTCTCAGTAAAACTCCGTTCAACGATTCTACTCCTAATAGAACCCAAGACAATCCACAATTTCCAACAAAATTTTGACCCTCGAGGTTAGAAACAGTAAAGTTCATAGCCAACAAAATAAGTTGTTCTCCAAATGAGGGCCAGAATATGTTCTGATTTCACTTAAATGCTGTCCTCTACGTTCTACTGAAGAGCAAAATAAACTCTGTTGCTATGAATATAACATTTCAAATACTCGAATGATCCAATAATGATGATGATATTTATTAGTCAAAATAGGAGGACAGTTATTTCATTGGTCACAAAATTACTGTTTAAAAACTGCATCCCTATTAACTCGGTAATGGTATTACCTGGGTAACTTAGAATTCATTGTCATAATAAGCAAAACATTTGCATATTATGCAAAACAATATAACAACACAGTGTTCTCTAATAAAAGAACAGTCCTTGAACGTTTCTTGTAACATTTTCAAGGACATATATGTGTCATTCCTCACTTCGTTGTTTCGCCCAAAAATCAAGCATTTCAAAACAGCAAAATAAATTTATCAAATTCCAGAAATTGCACACAAAAAACAAAACGGATAAAAACCGTGAATTTTATACTAAGAGAATATTAATTTTAAAAATCATATCAACCACGAAGTTGAACATTATGAATTGTATTGAACATCGAACTTGATTTCATTACAATCTGCTAAAAATGATCAAAATACAAAATATTTGAATAGAAGAATATTATTTAAAACAAGTTATTTTTTAGTCATTTCCGCAATAATGTTGATAGTTATCACACAATTAGTTGTGTAACAACTATCACACATTAGTTATTAAACAATGTGCACAAATTCCAACTCATTAGCGTACATAAAATAGGACGGTTTTCAGAAATTCGCTTATTAGATCATGCTGAGTGACCGAAATGTTTGTTTTTGAGAATTCCACAAGTACAGACCCATGTTTTTAGACACTTATCTGTTCATCGTTAAATTTCTTAGAAAATCCCCAAGTATTATCCTTTATTCTGGGGAAACTCTTTACAGTTCAGGTATTTAGTTTGTGCGAAATCCTTCAATTATTTCGCAGATTGGTTCTTGAAACATCCTCCAAGTGTTTCATTGTCTCGGGCCTTCACAGTGCGAACGCAGAACCGAAAATTTCTCAAACCTAATATTTTTGTGGTGTTTTGTCCAGGTCTGATGGCAGGAATTTCCTCAAAATTGAAAAGCAGATGAAGTATAGTCATACACGGTTGCTTATCGTGGAATCGAACTTGGGTACCACTAAGTGCAAATCAGCACAATCCCCAAAAAACCATGCCAAGATGTTCTCTAGTTACAAATGCATACCAATAGTCCTGGACGCTTGGGTAGGAATCAATTCTCCCATTTTCTTGCAAATGCGACCGTTCATCCCTCCCATCATTTATAATTCAAACAAACTGATCTACCATGTCCATTGTTGGAAGCACTGAGGAAGCTAGTTTTTCACCGAACTAGGAAATTTGGAAAATCGTCAAGTACCTAACGATTCGATTAAACTACTTTACTTCTACAGATCAGAGAACACTGAAGGCAGCTTAACACATTCTAAATAAAAATCGTTGGAATCCAGGGATCGTTACAGAATAGAATTTAATGAACACAATTGTGTATTAATCTAGTGTTTACCTGCTGGAGGAGGAACTTGACATTGAAGAGGAGGATGAGGACGAATCTGAAGATCGTCCTCGCTTTCTTCGTCTGACTGTAGGGGATGCAAGAGCGGATCTGTCAATAGGCGACAAATCTTCCCTACTGACAGGAGGCGACCTTTCCCTCTGTTCAGGAGATGTCCTGCCAAGAGCTGCCGAGATAGACCGGTAGCTCTCCAGAAGAGGTGAATCTATGTGAGTTGACAACGCAGTAACTGCCTCCTGCGATTTCTCTTCAGGTGGAGGTTGCAGAGCCATAACTCTATCTTCAGTCTCTTTGATGCTTTTGGACATTTTGATTTCTTTGGCTTTTGCAGCCAAACCAGACTTTAGTTTTCTCAGGGTGTCCAACTCTTTCTGCCTTTCATCTTCCTCATGATCTCGACCTAGCTCAGCAGCATCTTCTTCACCGCTCGAATCGTGTAAATGGACAACAGGCTTAGGCTTGATAATGTCCTTGTACCGTTCAGGGTGTTTCTCAACAGGAGAATAACTCAAAGATGAACCTGAGCTTGATCGCCTTCGAGATTTCTTCCTGTCCCTAATAGATTTCCTGCCCCGGTCACTTGATGCAGACCTGTCCCTAGACGAAGAAGCACTTCTGGAGTGTCTCCGTTTAGAAGAACTCTTGAATTTGGATGGTGGAGGACTCCTCGATTCCGACTTCCGTTTCCTAGCAGGCGTCCTGGATTTTCGCTTTTTTTCTGGTGTACGACTTCTCTTAGATGAATACCTTTCATCATCTTTGTACTTCCTGTCAGATCCTTTGCTCTCTGACCTATCTCGACCACTCTTGCTCCTAACAGAATCCAAGCGGCTACTACTTGATTTTTCTCTGGATTCGTGACTTCTTTCTCTCTCTTTCATTTCCTTATCCCTTAGCATCTTATTCCACGATTTTTCTTTGATTTCCTTGAAAGCCATCAAATCTTTGACTTTACTGTACATGATCTTAGACATTTTAGACTCCTTCTCCCTGCTAGAAGACCTCTTGCGAGAAGTCCTTTCTTTTTCACGACTGGGTGATCGTTTTCTTACAGGACTTTTACTCGGTGATTTTTTATCTTTTTTCTTGTAATCCACTTTTTTATCTCTACTCCTGTCGGCAGAGCCATCCCGATGACTACTTGACCTATCGGATCTCCTACTTTTTGATTTCACAGGAGACAAATCTTTCTTATTTCTACTAGATGATACCGCTGCCATCTTATCCCAACTTGAGCTCCGCGACCTCCTCTTCTGATCTGAACTCCTGGACCTTCTTTTACGTTCTGCACTCCTATCCTTAGACTTGACAGGAGAAGGTGATCGAAGCTTCTTTCTTACTGAAGGACTTCGAGATGTTTTCTGTTTCAATGGACTTGATCGTTCAGCTCGTGTACCTCTTTTATCAGATGACACAGATTCCGACTCTTTCCTTGAACTCCTTGAAGATTTTGGTTTCTCTGGGGAAACCGATTTTTTCCGAGGCTCTTTATACTTCGATGACTCTTTCTTGAGTTTTTTTAGGGATGGGCTTCTACTTCTAGACGTTGCAGGTGAAGGTGAGCGACGCTTCTTGCTTTCTTTGGGCGATTTGTAGCGATCTTTCTTCTTTTCTTTATTCTGTGGTGTTCTACTTCTACTACGATTTTTCTTGGACTTAGAAGTCTTCTCTGGCCCATCGCTGGGGCTTGCATTTCTCATTTTCTTGTCTGACGACTTCGATGATTTTTCCTTTCTTTTACTTTGAGGTGATTTTGGCTCAGGAGAACTGGAACAAAACCCCAAAACAAAAATGAGCGACACGACACATGGAGAACTCATTCCTCAAATTTAAATTTACATGATTATCTAAGGCGTTATCCGCCCCCTAAACAAGAGCACTTTATTTGATATTATAAGATCTGAGGAAGAAGGAAAGGGAAACATTTATAACTGTAAGGTAGTAGGTACCAAATTAGAAAATGAATCGCAACGATGTTCATCAACCACTCGTTCAGTATGTCATTTACGTCAATGATCATCATGTTAACAACTAGAACTGAATAACTTCTACTGGTATTCTAACTCGTATTCTTTCCATGTTAATTCAGAGAGAGTAGATTGAGAATCAAGGTGACATCCATCCAAGTGAATCACAAGCTGTGGGAAAAACCATCATCTTCCAAGATTCAATAATTCAATTAAATAATTCATTAGGACCTATTGATTCTGATATGAAATAAGGTGGAGGAGAGGGGGGGGGTTACAAACACATGAAATTAAAATGGGATTGAAGAATTCTACTTGATCCGCGCAAATCCTATACATATTAATTTTTTTTAATTCCATAATAATGAAAAAATTGATAGCTACATACAAAGAAATGAAAATATCATCACAAACCAAGGTGAACCTCAAGGTGAAACCCGAAAATTAAGAATAACGTTCATCCGACAGTTATTTCTTTGAAGTTACGTCACTCACTACTGTAAAAGACGGCAATGGAATACTGATGAATCTACCCCTTGGTACGGACTAAGTCACTCGCGACGAAGTTGTGGAAACCCATTTCAAATAAAAACGGAGTAAGATGGAACGTTGTCTATATTTCCACGAAAGTAAAGTAGTTGTATGTTGGATGTGCTAGAAAAATTGGAAATTGTTAAGAGTGATAGGTCAGGAAAATGTTTAAATGATGTCATTCCTCAAAATATTTCACCATTATTGGGTTCTTTCTTGCAATAAGTTTGGCTCCGCCTCTCCATAATGATACTATTTGTGCCCCTTTCACTTTGTAAGCCTTGAGTGGCATTGGTTGGTCCTCACCGCCCCTTTCACTTCCTTGAGCCAATAGGATTCAATCTCCTCTCACTTGATCCTATATAAGATATGCTTTCTGTGATGTACTTTCAGTTCATGTTTGTTACTGATGATTTGTTACTGGTCATGCTTGTTACCGTCTCCCGCCAAAACCAACGTCGACCTTTATTTTCTGCCAATATATGGCAAATGGAAACCAACGTCTCACATACATCCTGTATATGAGGTAGACCGCTGAGTTACCGTGTGCTTAAGTCAATGGATCGCCATGTCCACACCTCCTTATCAGTATGTTCGCAGTGGAAATGCCAAATATCACTCGGGTACTCGTGATTACCCACTTTTACGATTCTTTTTCACATGTAGAACCATTTACGATCAAAGGAGGGGGATATGAAAATTCGAGACAAGAGAAATAAAAAGTGAGCATACTCGAATATCGATTCAGCGATTGCAGTCAGCAATAAATGGCTTACATTATGATTAAATATTATTTTCCAGCTGCAACTGAGGTAGCCTAGCTCTGTGAGATTAAAGTGTATCAAACGAAATAACGGTACACCGTTTGGCTAGTTACCCGATCTCTCTTTCAATCATAAAAAAAATGTATGCAGACCAAAAAATGTAGAAACTGCTAAGCAGAATAAAGAATAACTTTAAATAATATACATTTTACTGAAAAGAGCCGAATTGTGGTAAAATTGGTTAGCTGTCAATGGGATGATGTTGGTGAGGGAAGTGGTTCCAACATTCAAGTAAACTTTACTCAATAGAAATTTTACTCATTTACCTGTTTAGTCCCGCTTACAAGCAGGATTTAAACTAAATTTGCTGATATTCTGAAATAGAAAACGAAAAAAATTGAACTGCGGAAAATTAGTAAATAATGGTTGGCATGAAATAACCTTGACTGTATTCTTGGCTAAACGTCCGCCTTGGTTTGCGCTTAGTGAAAACATTAAGCTAGTCTATTAAAAGCTTAATATCTGAACGAGTATTTCTTAGTATGGCGGCAATATCTTACCTGGCACGAGAGCTTTCAGAGTCTGAATGTTTCCTCTTACTCCGACCACGGGATTTCTGTAAAAATAAGAAAATTATACGTTAATTAAGAACCAATGAAAAACAAACGAGATGAGCTAGGGCAAGCGATTTTTTTGAGGCGATGGGGTTTTACCTATACGGGTTTCTTCAAGGACATTCACTTGATGATATGTCAATAAAGGGAGGATAAATCAAGGAGGTTGTGACAAGGGCACACAAACTAAGAATGGATGACAACAACTAATAGAGCACTATTACCTTCAAGTTGTGAAGAGGTGAGTGGGAGGTTAGATTTTTGTCCAACGGCTGGTATTGACCATGCAATTCAAATTAAACTCGTCCGTTTGAAATTCAACTGCCTATTTCCTAATCTAATATTTGTGGTGACTAACCATAATTTTATATCTGGAGTAGATAATCAGCATTAGTTGCCGTTACTATGTTGTGGAATTTATAACTGCCTATCAACAACGTCTACCTATATATCCAAGTAAAAGCTAACGTAATTCCCCACGATTTTAAAATCTTGAAAATTACAACATAAAATGTAAATAGTCTACAGAGTGATTTTTCATTTAAGCTGAAACTTCAAGGCACTGGAGTTGAGCTGTTCAATTTCGCTTTTCGTTGATGTACATATTCAAAGAACGCAAAACAATCTTCAGAATAGAAATAAAACACGAGCCTAAAGAAGTGCACACAGTCTACATTTCATAATCTTCGAGGACCCTTCAACCAATTTCAATCCCAAATTTTTCGCAACACTAAATACAGAGTCGACATGATGAACAACAGAACACCTATGTACCTACATAAACCTCAAAACTAGTGAGCGCCTATCTTACCACGAAATTTCATTCTTAATTATTATCATATCAATACAAACATTAATAGATTTATTCATCCAACAGGAATAACATGTTACTTACAGGATTATTTATCGGGTACAAATAAATCTGAAAAACGCATTCAAAATTATTTCAACGTGAAAATATCAGTTTCGGAAAAAGTTAACCTACCTTAAGAGTTTACCTAAACTTACACCAACACGGTTGGGGTCTAGGATTTTCTCTCGAACACGCATACAATTAAAGAAATTAAGCTCAATAACTTGTAGCCATCACCACTCCGTTGTAACTAAAATGAGCAAGTTCTAAATTCAGATTATTGAAGGAAGTTTACCATTCACATACGCACTAATTAAGGATTTGGAAGAAATTCCTACCACAGGAGAGTGGAGAAAAAAAATAAAAGCTGGAATCCTAATTGGATTCATCATATCACATCAAATGCAACCATAGAAAACAAAATTGGTGCCAAAGTAGAAAATTGAAATGTAGACATACTTACTATTGCATCTCATTCCACTGGGAAACGTCCATAATAAAGGCTAGCAATATTTCATAAGAAGAGAACGATAATTTGGCTTTTAGTATACTTGAAGAATAACTTTCGAGTCTCCAGGTTTTATACAATTAGATATTTAAAGCGTAGCATTAGACAGATCAATCAAAATGCTGAATCTGAGTATAGATTACCGAATAAAATGATAAACTCAAAAATTTCTATAGGGAGCAGCAAAAGTTCATGAAAATGAGAAAAAAGAGTTTGCAAATAACGTTTCTTTGAGAATCGAGTTGAAGGGAATTCAATCAAATTATAAAATAAAGTTGACACTAACAGAAAGCTAACCAAAGTAAAACTACTAGCCTTTGAGAGGACTGACTAGATCAAACCATAAATGGTATTCATATAGCTACAAGACAGAGCCTAAACTATGAAATTAGGGTGAAAAGTTCAACACAGGTGCGGTAAAGGAGGTGCAATGTGGGGATTCGATGACACATGATTGCAAATAATGTTGCCAAAAATTATAAATAACATTTGAAGGAGAAATTAAGAGTTTCCCGACACGAGAGCAGTAACAGATCAAAGTATGAATCGGAATTTTTCGAGCCTCTGAAGCAAGTTGAGTGACATTCAGGCACGTTATTTCATTTAAATAATAAAATGAGTTGTAAAAAATGAAGAGTAAACACCCACACAGAAAAAAACTGGTTTCCTAGTTCTCTTCTTCCACTAAAACATATCGAGAAAGTTGTCGTGTAAGTTGGTGTTCAAAAGACTATGGGAAAATAAACATTTTTAGTTATTATGTTGGGTAGTTGGAAGCATCCCTAAAGAAACTGCGCATTACGCAGGATTATATTTGTGTACAGTTGGTTGAAAGTATATGTAAATGGAAGAATTGGGAACACAACTAAGAAACATTGATGCATTTCTCCAGTTAAACAAGCCATCAGGGGAGGCTGCTGACAGGAGCACAGGTGCATCTACACCCCGTGGCCGAAATTAAAAAGATACATGATAATAATTATATCAAAAGTATAATATCATCACACTGTTTTACAACTTTTCCCCATGAATCCTCATTGAAGAGCAGAAGAGTTTCAAATTCCGAGCCAAACAGAGCCTCAGGATGGGTGAGAGAATGGTGGGGTCGTGAGTTTGGCGAGGGGGGTTTGGAGTTTGCTGTGCAGGAGCAAAGCTTCAGCTTTGAGCCTGGTGGGCGGAGCTTGGACGTGAAACAGCACTTCACGCTGTATGATTTGATCTGGCTCCAAAGAATGAACCAATGAGTTCACTGCTCCCCCGCTAAGAATGCTAGAGTGCACCAGAATCACCATAACCCACTCTTATCCGATTATCAGTTGATTGTCCCCAACCCTTGTGGCTGAACTGTATCAACTATACAACGAATACAGTAAGTGCTATAAGAGTTAACAACATTGTCACGGAGCAAAGAGTGATTATTTGCAATGCAGGGGGCCCAATGCCACTATTGACAGGACTGCAACAAAACTCAAAGGCAAGCAGAAATTGTTCCACAATTCGCAAGTTCAACCCTCATTACTACAAAAAGGCAGATTGGCTCTGCGGATGTGAGGTAAGTAATAAACTTTTCTGCTTCCTCTGTCTTCTTTGCTGCAATAATAGGAATGAAGTTTGCCTTAAAGATGGAATTGGGCTTCCACCTCCACAAGGATTCTTGCTGGGCAGATATAAATTTCAACTGTTGCAAAACACAGTTTTCTGAAGTTCGACAATCATTCCAAAATCGTCTTTTCTTTTCTATAAGTGAAGTTATTTAAAAGGTAGGATTGAGTCGTTGATTTCAAGATTTGAAGCTGAGAAAGCGGACAAGATTGATCTCGTTTGCATATTGGTAGTTGAAAATTGACTTTGGCTGAGAAAAGCACATTTTAGCCTCATGTTCCTTTTGTGGTTGTCCCTTACAGTCTCGGTGCACCCCATGGCAGAAGCTGCCACAGCAAGCCATGCTAGTTGATGTCACCATTTCCTGAATCCTAACAATGCTCCACAGAACAGATACTAGTACTTTCAAATAATTTCTATTAGATTTGAGGAGCACTACACCGAAATTTCCAGTAACGAACAAATCGTAGACCTACATCCTTTTCCGAGATAGATTGCCTACTGAATGAAATTGTGGCGCTGAGTAGTTATTATTTGTTAATGTTACTCATGTAATAATATGTTCTCCTTCAACTGAAAAGTTACACAAGTGTGATTATTAAAAAAAACATCGAACTCATTGGAAACCAGGTACCTCTACACTTGAACTAAACTGAACCTAATTGGTGACAAGACTAAAAAGAAGCAAATCGAATGTTGAAAAAATAGAAATCAATAAAATCGAGGGGGAAAAACAAAAAAAAACCTATAAGTTAGAATATCAATAGCCAAACGATCGATCATTTTAAATCCCGAGATTCACACCATCAATAGATAAAGTGAGCCTTCAAATTGATTCAAGAGTTCTCGTGGATTCTGTGGAAGAAGAGACGCACGGATTGGGTGGAACTTTCATAAAAATCACTCACCGGTTCTTTGGCGTCGCCTTTCCCATTTAGTTTCTTTTTCTTCGTCTTCCTTTTCTCTCCATCGCTGCTCTCCGCACTGTAACAGAAACATATGTATAGGTTAGAATCGATATGCCTAAACCAATGAGAGTTTATCCTACCATTCGCTACGAGTAAATACAAAGCAATACATAATTAGATCTTTATTTTTTAGTGATAAAGGGATGGGTGCCTAGCGAACATATATGATGAACCCAAATACCTCATGGGTTAACGGGGGAGGGTTAGACATCATGTCCCTTTCACAGTTTTCTTTAATGCGATATTCCCACATGTGAAGACTCTTCAAAAATAATCAGAATACTTATTTGTTTCGTACGATTGACTGCAACGATCTTGATTAAACTCACGTTTACTGCTTTTCGTATGAATCAAAACTATATCCAATATCACGCTTATAATCACACATTATATTAAGGGGACCCTAGAAGAACTAACAAGGTGTTGAAACACCAGATTCACGAGAAAACCTGGACCCTTTTCTAGATGTTGTAGGATATTTTGTGTGATGCCTCGCATGAAGATCTATTTGTTATTCAACCATGCAGTTTAAAAACAATGAGGGATTGTACTTTTATTCTAATTCATCCGAAATACCTACCTACAATATTAGTTATCTAATACAAAAAATAATGATGTACCTTAGGAAGACCCTGTTAAGAAAACCTGGAAACAAGAACTATTATCTTTAGAAAACGAAATCATTCTTTAAAACAAAGATCTCACATCAACACATTGATTTCAATGTTATCCCTGTTGGTATGCCAATTGTTATTCACTGACTACTTCGTTTAATATTTTTCCAACTGCTGGATAGATATCTACAACAATGTTGTAAAGTGAACTTGGTACGAGATTTTCCCAACGAGAAAATGTGTTTTTACACAGGTAGGTGAACGGAAAACCCCTAATTTGAAAGTTGTGGTTAGCAATTAGCGTAATATATTAGTTTAGAAAGTGGGATATGATCGAAAAAGTGGAATAAACTGTCATGCCAGGAAACGATACGTTATATTGGGACTATTCTTATCTTCGAATCTGTTTATGATTGCTCTTGATAAATAAGTCACACCATCAAAATAAAAGGTCGTAAAAATCGCAGTAAATACCAAATATCTACCACGAAGTTTTGGATTGAAAGACTTATACCGTGGTTTACCGACTAAAATTTTAACGTGTATACCCTAATTCACTCTACAGTTCTCTGGCTCTCATTGAAAATTATCTCTGTTCATATTGAACTCGGTACGAATTATTTTTCTAGGGGAGAATATAGAACTTACGGAAGTGCCAGAACCACATAGCGATATCTTACTTGAGAGCTGAAAATGAGGTAATAAGTAGTGTAAGATGTCATTTATAAAAAAAGTGATGGCGGTATAACAATAAAAAATCCACACGAGCTAAGTTTAAATCAACTATTTCGACATCTGAAAGAGAAAAATGCGAAGTATGCGTAGGTACTTACAGCCTGAATGATTTAGAAAAGTGGGTGATTGCTCATGTTTCGTGAATGGTGAAACTGACGAGAAAAAACATCTGTTAAAGATTATAGAATTGATAGTGAGATATTTCATGACTTTAGTTAGTCGGTTACCCGAATCATGACCGATATTTTTTGTCAGATACGAAGCAGGTCATCCTTTGCAAGAGCACACGAGAAAAAAGCAGTCCACGCTTGAGCTAAGGGGTTGAGAGACCATTTCTACTAGTAGCTATCGCTTCACTTGTTCACTATTATATACCAAACATACGTCTAGAAGAACTCGATTTCAAACGGAACTCTTAAAAATAAAATAACATTTTTGTTCTCGGATTCTACACATCTTGATACGTAAAACCACACGTTTTGACGGAGATTAAATTGTTTTTCTAGGTCGATTACAAACGTTTATTATTGAAAATAATAACATCAAATTTGTATTGCAACTAGAATCAGCACTATGTGTGAATAAAAACTGAAGTTGATATCCTTCAGTGATATAATAAAATATTGAGGGGCTGGAAGCACTCCTGAGTTATAACCATTACAAATGCCTCCAAATCTACCAGCTTGTCCAGCATATTCAGTCTTAGGATTTAAACCAGTATAATCGAAAATGCTCAAGAAGCCCTGTATCTACCAGCTTCAATAAGAAATTGGGATATTCCTTCATTCTTTGCTCTTTCTATCAAGATTAACCCAGAAAGGTACCCCACACTGATTGAAAGAGTTGAATGCACCATCACAACGATGGGCACGTGCTTTCTTACGACTGAAAGGATGTTCGCAGCGATATGCTCAAATACAATGTCCAATCTCGTTCTAAACCGTTCGATAGAGACATTAGAGAGATTTGAGGCTTAATACTAGTCGTAAGGTGTCTACTTTTATACTCAACGACTACACTTCCATATTCTAAATGGTTCCTTCCTGGAGCACGAAATGCATTACACAGAAGGTGGATAAGCATAGATAACAATTATAACCACTCGATAGAACAAAAGTTGTACATGATTCGGAAGGCATACAACATTTAACAATCAGGGGATGGATTCTTGTTTTTGAAGAGAGCGTTATTTGTTGATGAAGCCATCTGAATTGTCGTATCCAGTGGTTGAGCTTTAAACCCGAATCTAAGCATAATATTTTTTTCCAGATTCATAACAGAGGAAGGGTCACGGGCAAGACGGAAAGACCATCACCAACCGCATGAGGCATGGTGCGATACAATCGCGCAATATGATTCATGTTAGAATGAAAAGTCGAGAGCGCCTGGGTGACCCAGAAGTGGTTTCGACTCTGCAGAGGGCCGGAGACGCACTTTAGCATGGTGAAGGCAATCTCCTTGGGGAGTAAACCCCGACAGAAAACCCAGTATCCTGTGAACTGAGAGAAGGTGGATTCTCTAACATGTTAGGCGATAGGCTAACAACCCGAAAACGTAAGAAACCGCAGGACTGTTACAAACGGATCTCGACCTAGGCTGGGAAACGGGCAGTGCAGGATTACGGACCTTAAGTTTGCTACATAGAAAGTGGAAACTTTCTTACAGACTAGGAGGATGAACGAGGTCTCTCTAATAACCAGGAAGCCAAGGGCTACATTGGCCTGTAGTGATTTGTACTAAGTTAGTTACAAGAGGAAATATTTTCACATTTCAGTTGGCCTGGTTCATAGGGCGGATGGACATAATTTTCTGCATCAAAACCACACCTTAGCACGGCACATTATTGCATGATACTAACTATTTGGCCTCTTTGAATGATATTACAAGAACGTACAATACAAACCTGATGGTAGCTTAGTTGAAAAATATCATACCTTTCGTCCTCAGATGCAGATGAACTGTCTGCGGAAGCGCTGGAGGAGCTAGGAGTGGATACTGGCCGCCGTTTTCTCTTTTTCTTCTTCTTTGACTTATCCTTTCCCGACCGTTTCTTCCCACGAGACGACTCGCTCCTGGACAGCACAAGAATAAAGCCGAAAACCGGCAAATTTCAAAACGTGATTCAACTGTAATTCAAGTACCTACTAAAAACATAACTGTGCTGCGAAATTCTCCCTTCAGCGGAAGAGATTCAACTAGTTCAAGTTATAGGAAAAGTCCCCCCAAAAGCTAGAGGTCGCTAATTCTCACAAATAAATAGTAGTCAGGTATCACAATTTTTGTAAGTCACACCACAAGGAGGACCAACAAGAGCACAATGCAGCTTTTGTAATTTTAAAATAAATACAACAGAAAATCCTAGCCACACAACATTCAAAACACACCACTTTATTAAGGCCCTGCGCTTTATTGAAACAAAATAAATATACATATCAAGAAGGACAACTGAAAATAAAAAATTGCCACGACACACAAGAAATTAGAAGACATTTTAAGGGAGAAACAAAAACTAAGAAGATGATCAAGAAGTTATCTGTAACGAAAATTCGAGATAATACTTACAACAACAAAAGTCAGGCAAGGTCGGTCTTGTGCAAAAAAATTATCCATCGTTAATATAGCTCATCAAAAATGCCTATAATCAATTTGGTAAAATGAAAACGTTAAAAGTAGCGTGTTTTTGTCATTCTTTTCAAACCCCCACTATATGAAAGAAGGATGTAAGAGAAAAATTCATCTTTGAGGCTAATGGAAAAGCCACGAATCAATCCACATGAAGCAGTTTCAATGAAACAAGACAAATTGAAACCTTAGTCCATCGGGTTATGGAACCCAGTGTATCCATCACAATCGTCCTGAAAAAAAAAACAAATCTAGGGACAAGCATGAAACTGCTGGAGTCCCCCAGTGTTCTACTTCGGGCAGTAACTTAGATCAAATGTGGTACCGTGCTGAATTTGCAACTCAAAGCACGGTCTTACCTGCAAGTTCGTCGTATGGCAAAATTCCTTTAAAGTGTTCTACGTGAAACAGAAAATTGGAGGTATTACACTTCCTGCGAAAACTAGACTACGAGAAAAGAAAAAGGAAGCAACCGGCTTGGTTTGGTTAGAAAAAAGTTACGTTGGAAGGAAGCGGGGGAAGTATGGTACCTGTCTTTCTTGTGTTTCTTGGACTTCCGCTTCTTGTCTTTGTCTTTCTTTGAGTCCAGCGGTGGGGCTGTTTGCCTGTAAAGAAAATATCATAATAATATTATGACAAAATAGATCCCCTTATTATGTGAAACAACGAAAATGGTTATACAATACAATAGGGGTTCAGTACCATAAGAGACAATTGAACTTTAACCCATTATAGAGTTAGCAAACTGAATTAAACCTTTAGCAAACTAAATTAAACTTTTAGCAAACTGAATTAACCTTTTCGCAATTGAATTAACCCTTTCGCAATTAGAATTAAACCTTTCGCAAATACAGATATGGAGGTAAAGTTTAATTCTAATTGTGAAAGGGTTAATTCTAATTGCGAAAAGGTTAATTCAGTTTGCTAAAGGTTTAATTCAGTTTGCTAATACTATATATCCCAGTAAACAGGCTGATATATATGCAGTCTACTTGCCTCATGAAGATTGCTTCTGAAGCATGCCATAGAAGCAAGCGATTCCTGTCCATATTTGCCAGCCTGGTTTCTTTCAACCCTCGCGATAGAGTCAGCAGACATTTTGCATGTTCTTTGGAAAAGCAGGAACTCAAGCTTTAAATTTTATATTTTTAAAACTTTTTGTGTCCAACTTGTACTTTGCACCCAAAACGGACAATGAATCATTCTGCGAGATTTTGTTAGTGTACATTTTATCATTTACATTCCAGAGAACAGGTAATTTACTGTAATCTTCGATGAATTTAGGCGTTTCCTTCGCATCAGACATTTTATAAACAATAAAAAACTTGAAGACGGCACTTTTTCAAAGGAAAACTTATGCGAAATGAACGGTGTGAAGCACAGAAATCCAACCCTTGCTGTTTGGTGTGCGCTACCCCTTCCCCTACAGTTCAACACCCCTGCTCAACTCGGATGAGGCATGCCTTTTGAGGCCCCTCCACTCTCGCAAAGTAGCCAGAGGAACGAGAATGTGGAGATGCACCTCGCCCTTCCCTGCCACTTCTCGCCTAACTCCGTCGAGCGTCGCAAGGAGGCTAAGGAGCAAGAATGTGGAATGGGTTCCACGGCCTTCTTCGTTCCTCCATTCCTCGCCTCGCCAGACTTCCCTTCAAGAGCGGTTTTTGGAGCCTGAGTCAAAGGGACACAAGGAACTACGCATTCAGTTGACAAGTGTGTATATAGCCCCTCCAGTTTCCCCGCAAGAGCGTGGATGCGCTTGCTTTGCCTTGATGCTCAAGGATGCTCCGCGAGTATACTCCACCAGGATGCACGTGCTTTGTCTTGCCCCATTTTGGCGAGCATACCCTGTGAGGTTACTCGGCAAGAGTCTGGAGGGGGCTTTGGGATTCATCACGCACGTCACACCTTGCACTATGACGCATGCCTCTGAAGCTACACAAGTGTAGACATGTCTTTTACTGTTTTTTCATGTCCATGCATGTTCTGCCAGGTTGCGGCATGTTTTGTCATTACCTGGAGACCTTTCTCATCATTTCTCGTCCCCATTCATTCTCGTTCCAACTTCCTTCGGTGAACAGTGATTTAATACAAAGGACCATGATTACAAGCGCTTCGGGTACATTTTGGCAAGATTACACTTCGATTTTTTCTTATGATGAAACATACGGCATTTCCAAATTATACGGGTGTCACGTGAAATATCTATACTTGATTAGTTCTACATATTTGACCACATGTAGGTGTAAAAATGCAAAATTACTTCACGCTCCCATACTGGTGCACTGGGAGCTGACACCCGTTTGTATTTTTACGGAAAGTTATTTCACTCTAGAAGCACTACCAGTAGCAGTTTACTTTGAGCCACTTGTTTTAGAGTAAAATAATTGTCAACCTGATGAATACAATTTCGTAAGAACGTTCCAAGCTTGAAAAAAACGGGTGTATAAGATACCAGTGTACCCTTATAGGCAGGGACAGTATAGACGCCTTAATGGAGTGTTCAATTTTTAAAACAATTTTTCCCAAAATCAAACATGTATAATGAACAACCACGCTGTTTACATTTTAAAAATATTTTTAAAAATCACGGGACATAATGGGCTAATATATTCAAGAAATAAATAAATAACGTCATTAATTGTTTAATGACCGTCGAATTACGTACTTATTCCGCCATTATTGAGACCTCTTGTAATAAAAAGAGGTATGCACAATAACTATTTACTACGCTCTATGAAACTTTATTAATATTAATTGAAATTGTTTTGCTCTATATTTATAGAGTAGGTTGTCAATATTTATTACCTACAAACATCGATTACACAATGTGGCCACAATTACCTTTCAGGAGATGGTGAAGGAGTCCGGACGAGAGGATACTTCTTGGGATCATTCTGAGGCTCATTTCCATTTCTGTCGTCAAAATGATCAGTGATTCCGAAGGCTTCTCTGAGCCGAGCATTTTTCTCCTGTTGAGCTGCAGCGATTTGATGCGTTTCACGAACGCTGTAACACCACAAAGAAATTTGGAGGTAAGAAAAGAGAAGAATCATTCAAATTCAGTTGTGTTATTCGCTAGTAAATATGAGATGGATTAAATCGAAAAAAACCGGAGTTTCATAATAATCGAATCGTGTACTGTGGGTTTCCTCCACAAAAACACTAAAAGTAGACAATTTCATGGCTTTAAATACCCGTAATATGGTCTGAAATGACGTTGAACCTTATACCTACAAGAAGAGTCAGGGATCCTCGAGAGTGAGTTGGAACGAACAAAATCGGCTACGGGAAAAGGCCCAAGTTAAAGTTATGAAGATTATAGCTTTTATATACTGTGGTCACAGCATTCTTAAGGTTTGTATGTATAATCAGTCCGGAACGGTTCTGAACTGACCATTCCTGTTAGGCAATAATCACAGCGACAAAACGAGTTCGGGATTTTTAGTTCTACTGTTATAAGAATAATGGAGACAATCCAGGACTGTTCTCTACAAGTTTAACAGTTCCTACGAGATCTTTTTTGGAACTTCTGGTCCCGCTCATGCTCAGTGAACTATTTATTCTGGCCCCTATGATTTCCCCTGTGGTGCTGGGAAATGAAGCTTGCTGGAGTTATCGTTATCAATCTGTTGGCTCTGCCGTGTGTCTTCTAAAACTCTGAAATTCCAATCTCTCTTGAAATGGATTTGTGAGCGACTTGGAAGAATCAGGCGATAAAATAGAAATTTTTTTTAATTTTGTAAGTACGTTTTAAACAATAAAAGGTTGTCGAAGTTATTTCTTCATTTTTCAATCAGTGGTAGTAGATTCCCTAAGAATGATTATGTTCGAAAATATTGGAATATTACTTTACCATATTTTAATGAAATGAAATCGTGGACTCAATGGTAACACTGTGTGACACTTCGGAAATGTTATAGAAAAGGGATTAGAAATTTTGAACTTCTTTAAAATACGGCATTTGTTTCAGTCTGGGTGGTTTTCTCGTTGGTTGAAGTGCCTGCCTAACGGTACCAACAGTTTAACCAGTAAATTTCATCGTTTTACCTCATCCTTGAAGGTGATTGGGCCGTGAAGGTTCCAAGAATCGTAATACAAAGTTATCAGTTCTGGATTGATTCTGACCGGAGGAGGAAAACAGTTCTCATACCCCCCCCCCCCAATGCTGAACTGGTCTAGAACTCATTGTACAAACAAACCGTAATAGGTTTCAGTCCTAGAAGGAACTTAATTCAATTCTGAACTGATCTAGAACTAATTGTACAAACAAACCGTAAGTAGTATTCTATCAAGGTTCTATACGTGCTTCATTCAAGCAGGTTTATAACTGTCAAAACATTTTATTTCAACTGTTCCTCAGTCTCAGTTGTGTACTAGGAGCTGGTACAGATTTTCAGACCTAGATCAAAAGAGATGTAAATTTATATCTTAGCAACTTGTTCACAATCGACGATTGAATAATCTGACAGATATAATAAATAATCTAGATTAATCGAATGTAAGGAAAGGCCCTCTTATGCGTCGAGGTACTTTTAACAACAATGGACTGGAACGTCTAGACCATTTATGAACTCAAAATTCTCAAAGAATTGAACCGGCTTGGGAAACCACCAAAACGAAGTCGACGGTTTGATTGGGGCACTCCACAGTAGAGTGTGATAACACCCACCGGGTTTTAATGAACTTTTCCGCTCTGCTTACTGGCAGCGGCCCACTCGTTAAATCGAATGATGTCAATCATACGGACTGACTGTCATTTGCCTAGATGCCTAAGTGACAGGTTTAGTATGCCCTGGGAAATTCAACTTTGAGGGATATAAACAACGTTCAATAGTTGAACTCAGGATATCCTTCCTGCACCATCCATCCCTGCGTGAGATCCATGCGAGGGGGGATGAACTTTGATTTACCGGATAGATCAGTAAATTCAAAAAGTTAAAGACTTGTAAAAGCAGCAAGACTGAAGCCGGAAAAGGCGGTCTTTAAAAAAATGCCAACATGTCACTAAATAAATGGACAACTTTCACCATCTAGATACCGACTCAAGTAAATTTCTTAATAAAATCAGATGATCAACATGCCAAAATTTTGTATGATGATTGAATAGCTTAATTTTGAAATTCATCAATCAACTATCAATTCCAATACTTGAAACAGCTGAGCAATAAATACAAAGAGCACTATTGGGGAAAAAACCTAGAATAGAGAATACGAATTAGGAGTTACGTGTAGAAAGTTAGAGAATTGGTTTTCTTCTCGGTTCTAGGTACGAAAATTGGTAAGGGTGCAGAAAGCCAGGTAATAGTCACGGTTTGGTAATATCTTAACAAGGCTCTGCAAGAGGGGCCGTTGTAGCAAACTAGCAATGAGTGTTTTTATGGAAACAATCTTGAACGTGATGCACATCATTTGTATAGATGACCGACTCTGACCCAGTTGGAACCAAATGCAACGCAATAAAGGCGCACATTAGATTTCGAAACGAAGGAAAGAATGTTGAAGACAATTGAAAAAAAGTAAACGTCAAGACAAGTGTGGATGAGGTAGGAAATACGGTCCAATATAAAAAAGTTGCATATTGCTTATTTTGAGCGTACGATTGTGCATCATGACAAGTACAGCATTTTAACAGTAGCAGGGAGCAGTAGGGAGAGTCACATCAAATTCAATAACGTAAGAATCGTCTACGCCGTATACATATTGCGTAATATGGTGGGTATGTTAGAACGCATATCTCGAGTTATAACAATAATTCAGTAATGCTTATTGCCATGGAAACAAACATGATCGAAGAGCTCATACACGACGGAATCGGGTCCATTCCAAACCTCATTCAAAGCATTGAACAGGAGAACTGGGGGACAATAACCGATAAGTAGAACAGTTAGTTGAAGCCATCGGCGAATAGCGTCGAACCCTCGCCAACTTCTTGACTATTCTAATGAAATGTTTCTTGTTATAAAATGAAATTAAACAATTGAATTCCCTTTTTAGAAATTTGGGAGGAATTAGTCTCTCGAGATGAATTAGATCTAGAGATGGGTACCGAACGAGGAAACATCGATTATGACATCGGAAGAGATCGTTTTGAGTAATATCATGCTTCAACATACGAATTTAACACTTTGCAGCCGTTTTTTTCCCACTTCCAGTGATTTTAATACATTTTTTAAAACTTGACCGATTTTCTGTGCTCAAACAGTGCTCCGCAACGAATGCAACGAACTCGTGCTTGGTTTTAGCGTATGAATGAAGTTTCAAGCTGGACGGAGCTTATTATTTGGGAAACGTAACCCATTACCTGGACCACGATCTTCATCATTATTCATCATTATATTTGAAAAACATTCCATAAATTAAAAAAATACTACAGAAAATAACTTTTTGACACTATTGTATTTTTGTATAGCTTTACCTGAGTACGAACAACGAATAATGCTGTACTAATAATAGGTAACGGTAATAGTGCTAGCCATGGCCCTGTCCCAGAGCTTATCCCCATCATACCGTGAAGTACTCTTTTTTTCCAGAGTAACTTTTATGGGGGAGGGGACTGAAATAATCGAACCTATTAAATCGATTACCAATTAATCGAGCCAGAATAACATCGATAAAAAATAATCGGTTTCAGAGACAAAACATCGATTAATCAATATCCACCCCTAATTATAACGCTCATTTTAAAGATAAAATACTACTTTCATGAAGGTGAAAAAAGGAGACGTAACGTGAACGCACCCTACACCCAACATCAACCTGTACGGCAGGGAGTCACAAGAATGAAACCAGCTGAGTAAAATTAATCATTATTGACAAATAATCAATATGACTTCAGGAATCATATTCAGGAGGAGCGAGCGATTGACGTCAATATTATTTATTCGTATTAAGACAGTTTCTTACCATGGTTTGGCCATATCAGTCATGGCAGGTACCTAACAGCGGTTATTGTCATGGTAACAATCTTCAACACCTGCACATGCACGTCCCAGTCGGGCCAAGGGTGGGACCAAATTCAAAGCGTTGAAGGTTTGCGATCGAATTTAATGTAGAAGTGAAACAATTATACCACTAACTAAGTAGAGGAACAATTTTTCCACATTTTTGAAATTGCGGCATTCGAACTATGCATGGCAAATGAATTTTAATGCAGGGGCTGACTTTTGGTCTGGAGATTTCATATCGCTCAAACTTCAAATTAGGAAATTAATAGCTGATCATGTGGCGTACAGGATGGATGCCTTCTCAAGAAGTTGGAATAACAACTCATTTTCAAGTGTGAAATCCTGACCTTCTAACACTATTTAAATAAAGATGACATACAGTTGGAGTGACAAGAGGAAAGTCAACTTCTCACCAATTCGATAAGGTGGGTAATCACGAGAATAATAGGTAGGTAAGAATTATGCGAAGTAGGAGAGGTCAGAATGAGAAGCTACAAATAATGTTATTTATTCATGGTATGGTCATATCTTACCACGGCTCTGCCATAGCGCCCATCTCAGTTAACTAGCTACGAGTGTTGTCAAGGTAACAAACATGAACGCGATACACTTGCACGGCCGGATCGGACTCAATTGAAACTAAATTCAAATCATTAAGGCGCACTTTTGATTTTAGAAATGAGGGGACACGATAGTGAGACAACAACCAAACTAAAGGAACAAATTATTTGCCCTGTACGACGCTTTAAAACTGTGCCATTCGTACTATGGCAAGGGAAGGAATGAACGGAGGGGCTCTAAAGGGACTCCACAGAGGGCAGTCATATGACGAGGGTGGGGAGCCCAATCAATATTTTCCCCGCGCCGCTCACAGCTGTCAACATCGCTGACCGCCCCGTTGAGTTTACCGTAGCCGTAGCCGTCTTCAGTTTTCGCGTTATAAATAGAACGGCAAGCTCTCGGCGTTTTATTCTCGAGGAGACCGTGAAAGGGGGTGGTACGGTTGAGCTTGTGAATTTATTATGAAAACGGGGGATAGACGAGAAATTCCGGGTTTAGGGCGAACCCGTGTCATTCTGCCATACGAGCTCATGAAATCTTAACCACAAGAAGGCAAATAAGAAGGGTACATCATTAAAATGGATATGTTTTTTGGGCTAGGGGTCAGGTGCTGATTAGCGTCACTCTTATTCTGAGAGCAAACAACCAATGAACAATTTGAAGCAAGTGCAGTAGCAAAAGTGGGGCTATGCTATGCTCCATGATGCTACCTGCGATGATAGCAAAAATAGTTGGACATGCATCGTCTTTCTGCTCCTGTTCAGCAGGTCATCACCAAGTTTTACCAGAACTCTAAGTAGGTCGTTAGAATTCTGCACCTCCTGTACCTGTAATCCTGGAACCTGTATTTCTCCTGTATTTCGAATAAATAATTATGTACATAAATGTGAAGGGTGTTCCGATCATCCGAGTTTTCTGATTATCCGAGGTACCCAACGCCCCATTTACCCCGGTAAATGAAGTTTCTACTGCAATGTTGTTCATTTGGGATGTATAGGTTTTGAATGGAATACATTTTACACTCAAGAACCCATTGTGCGTCTATGAATGGTTGCAATAACGATATTCAACCTAAATTTTAGATACTATGAATAATATGCATCTGTCTATAAGTAAGCCTTTTTGGATCATTATTTTGGATAATGAAACGTTGTAATCGACAAAGGAAAACAACATCGGGGGGATTAGGTGTGGCACATAGCTTCCTCACACATCATGAACGAATAGAACAAATGTTCTGGATAACAGCGAATGATGTAGAATATAAGCTTCTTAAAGAGATTCGCGGGAGAGAAATGCCGCGGAACATCCAACGCATTCAAAAGGTTAGTCGTCATATACTGGATTATTTTCCGAGCTAGTTCTACATCGAATAGAATAATGATAGGATATGATGAAAATTGACATGTGATATGATAGGATAGTGTTGAAGTTTATACGTGATGATTAGACCGTTCTTGAACATTTAAGCGCGATGAGGCCACTCGAAATTGAGAAAATGATGCTGGTAAATGTAACGGATACGCATGAGCAGAGAGGTATATTGATTTGTGATTAATTAAATAGGGGACCAGAATTGGACCAAAATTGTAGCAATTGAGTTAGTTTTTCGTTTTCCAAATTTCGTAACTTCGTAACTTCCAAAATAGAACACACAGATAGACACACACAAACGCGAAACCAATGCTGCTCAGAATATTGTAAAAAGTAAAACACAAGTGGAAGTTTTGATTATGGAGAAAAATATTATTCAAAAACAACGCATCCGCGAAGACCAGGTAGACTCGGAAGCAAATTTTAAACCAACTCAAAATTTGCTGTTTTACTTCAAATTTGTTGAATCCAAAAACGGAATAAACACAAACAAAACTTGCGTCAACATTCACAAATGGGGTCTAATTTGGACTGAGTTCCAGGCACCACTTACTGTCAATTCTAAAGGCTGAAATATTCAACAACGATAATATTGAAAACTTTTGAAATAAAACTAATGTTTTTATATTCGTAATTATTACACATTACACATCGCTTTAATGAATCGACTGAGCCCACTCGGACCGCTATACAATCGAGTTGAATACAAATTAACCAAAAATATAAAACCAATGATTTGGAAAATAAAAGATTTCAAAAAACAACTCCGAGGTCTCAAAATGTACTGAAACTTCAAATCATAGTTTTAAATTAATCTTCATTTGCGTCGAAGAAGTAAGAGTAAATACTATACTTGATTCAGGAGGGAATTGTGTAGAACTCCAAATTGAAATGTAGTAAATTTATTCAGTGGTATCGGCTTCAGGCCGTCTTCAAATGTTGATGATAAAGTAGCGAAAGAGTTTAGATAGTCAGTTTTCTTTTTCTTAAAAGTAGGAACGTCCTCCCTTCATTATCAATCAATATCCTGCAAGAACTATATAAGTACCTCATCAGGCGATCCCATTATTCTATTACTGATATAACTTCAGGGTTTAGAAAAGCGACTGAAAATTTTAACGTCAGGAGCAGGCCAACGAGTAACGTGATGGATTGTCACTGAGAAGAAAAGACAAGTTGGCAGTTGAGCTGCGAAGGTAAACAAGGCTGAGGAGGTTTGAAATTATATTCATCGATGTAAACAACTATCTGAGAGTAGCTACCATTGCAAAGGCTGAAAGAAATTAACTGTTTTTCGATTATTGTCCAACCTTTGAGGATAGAATAGGTAAGTAGGAACAATCATCCTTCAAAAAAAATTGTTAAGTTTATAGATTAATATGTTAATCTATATGAGTCCGTTAGATTGTAAATATAGTCTAGCCGTAACCCAAAAGTTGTATCTCGTCCCATTTCTTCTCCCAGAAGTATCGACTAGATCACAGTAACCCTCAATCAGGAGAGCTGACTTGGTGAAAGCCCGTCCGACTAGGTTTTCCTAGGAAAAAGAGCTCTGGGGGTTGTTTTAATATTTGCGGAAATTGGTGGGGATAATAATCAGAACCAATCAATGCCTACAATATTACGAATACAAAATCCCACGATGATGATGATGAGATTCATTCAGGCGGATTGCGACCATCACCTGTTCTTTGTTCTGAAAGTATGCTTCACCAACTATCGCCTTTCCACGGAAATAATTAGGTGTGTATTCGTTTTGTTATAATGAACTCACACAAGCTTGTAATGCAGAATAACAAGGCCAAGTGTATCATCGTGCTACATATTGTCCATACCCTACTTTCTAAGATGATACAATGACAATGAGAACAGAAACCGTGACTCATGCTCGATGTAAAAGCCAAGAATTATTGTTTTAGTCGTTCAGCCATCTAAAGTTTAGTGAGGCAGTTGAGGCGAGGTATGCACAGGTTGCGGTTAATAAACCTGCAACACATGGGCCACTCGATTCGAACAACAAACATAAACCGACCCAACCATAAATCACCGCAGTCATTGCCTAATGACTTCTACTTCATGACGCCGAATACACTTAAGCTATGAACAATAAAAACTATAGAAATTCAAAATATACTAACTTTCGAATGACGAACGGCTCTATACTCACTGCAGGACGTAAAACAAAGTCCGAATACATAGTTTTCTCTTTGAGCAGCATCCTACACGACTCGAAAATTACAACTGAGAAGAAATTCGCGGAGAATCGTCGACCGTTTCGGGGGACACATAAAATCGCGAGTCGGGTTGCAATGAAACTGATTGTTTACGCTCGTGGAAGTAAATCATAGCAACGATCAAAACTAACAAGGGGTCGATCATTTTCCAAGCGGAGAACGAAATCATCTTGAAGAAACTGCAGTCAGTTTTAGTGAATTCTTCAGAAAAAAAATGAAGCTATTGTAATGCTTCAAAATTGGATAAATAAAATTTTTCAATTCCATGACCTCTTTTTCATTGTTTCCAATATAATTACGGCAATACTTTCATCATTCGGTAATAGTAGAATCGCTTATTTCAGAAACCCCATAAATCCAGTTTTTCGCATCTCGATAAACAAGAAAAACATACCAGCCACCATAAATATGGATGTTTAAGCCATAAAAAATTACGATAAATACTATACCAAGTGCTCTTTTAGCTCTATGTTTTGGGAGGAGGGTTCGTTTTGTCATTTGCACATACGAGTTTTCTATAATAAACTTCCGAAACACACATAGTTTTCAATTTTTTGAATGGTAGGTTATTAAATAAAGAATGCATTTAAAGTCATGAAAACGAAGCAGTTCCTGAACATATAAACGTACTTTAGTGAAAAGGAACACTGTTTGAACAATGTTAAGGACAAACCACCTTTCATCCATGAACTGAGAACAATACTTATAACTCAGAACAAAAACAAACTGAACAGACTTCAAACGAAAAACTATCTGAACTACTGAAGTGACTTTGAAGTATTTATCTTTGACAAAAATCGTTGAACAGTAGGTAACATCAGGCTCACAGGCAAATACTTTTTGTGTGACTACCATTCTTCTCTGTACTCAGAGTAGTTTTGAGTGTTCTCAGCCAGGCCTCAATCATGTCATAGAACTCCTCGTAACCAGTGACGAACTCCTGGATCTTCCGTTTTATAGGTACCCTTACCTGCAGGGTAGGCTCAAGTGGTAGGAAAGACTGATAGTCTGTCGTCTTCGCTAACGTAAAAGTAGAAGATATGAAGCCATATCTTCAACAACTGATGAACTCTTGTACTTCAAGCTAGGGATGGTCATCGATAGTCGATAGTATCGGATATCGATAGTTATTGACCAATATTTTTTCCGTTATTTCAGCCGATATTTTTTTTTTACCGATATATCGGCTTCATCTGATAATATCACATATTATGTTGACTCATAAAATAATATCGATTGTAAGTTCCATTTTTTCACATCACACGAGTTTGAAAAATATTATGCCCACAAAAATGAGTTCGTCTGGCTGGAATATCGATATCTATCCGTGGATAATATCCATAGCATATCAAGTAGTGGTTCTGGCTGTGGCCAAGAGTCGTGGCCCAAGACGATAAAAATAGAAGAAGAAGAGTAGTGGTTTGGAGGTTCCATAGGAAAATTGGAAGATTGCGGTTGTTGACAACAACTTTTGAGGTTTTTCAGCACGTGTTTGTTCTTCTTGAGAACTGTCTATTGTTCACGGTTGATTCTTTTTGTCTTCTTTTTTGTTTATTCTCAGTTGTTTGAACCATAGGTTGAAACATAGGTATTTGCATTCATTTAAGGAAGGACATAAATACTACAACCCCTCTAAGAGAACTTGGGTAGCTTATCAAACAATATAATTTGTTACACAACTATTGGTAAAACAAAATTAAAAATAATAATACATTGAATTGAACATAGTTTCAATTTAAACATATTTTATCTTGAATCAGAAAAGGCGTATATTTCTAATTTATTGATTAGTATTAATTAACGTTGTTTTTTGTTTATTATTCAATAATAAACCATTGTAATCGCTCTTGAAAAAGAAATTCTAACCCCCCCCCCATGAAAATTTCATGGTTTACGTCTCAAAGGGTGTAGAATCCAAATCTGCAATGAACATTTTTCCGTCCGTCCGCCGTACGCACGATTTCTCCCAAACGGCTGGAGCAAAATTCTGAAATTTTCAGGAAAAATCCATCTTGGTCCGACGACGCCCCAATTCTTGAGCCAGCTCTCTCATTTAATTTAAAGTGCCCTTTAAAGGTTGTCAAAGTTTTGTAAAATCCCTAAAAACCTCAAAAAAAGTCAAGGCGGCCTAAATTTGGACTTTTTTTTAAGAACTTTCCATCTATGAAGAATCGAATGAGCCCCTCCCCAGGTCCGTAGCTCAAACCATTCCCGATGTATGGTCCCAAGGATTTATGGTGCCAACATTTGCATCCACATTCACTACATCACTAGGTTACTGCGATCAAAACAAAAACAACAGCGTTTTTTTTTTTTTTTTTTTTAAATTTAATTTGAACTTCTGGTAATTCAATTGTGGCATCTGGTCCACCAAGTGCATTAAATACATAAATTTTATTCAACTTTTTAACAAATATTTTCCTAAAACTATCGATAATTTTCGGTCGATACTATCGGTAGTGCCTACTATCGATGATTAACCTACGATTTATATCGGCATCGATATTTTAACGCCGATACTATCAAACATCGATATATCGATACTTTATGTTTCGATGGCCATCCCTATTTCAAGCTGACTGGCTCCTCTATGCTGTCGCTTGGTGGGTTTCTATAACAACCGCTTACATCAAGACCAAGAAAAACCGGCAAGGAGGGCTAGTTGTTCCACGGATCTTGTTTCAAATGATGCGCCTACCTCTAAAATACCCAAAAATGCAATAATTTCGATTTCGCACTTAATAGCGTTTAGGGGGTTTCTGAAATAAGCGATTAAATTCCTGAATATACGATAATAATTATTAACAGACCTTACAATTACAGAGTTTCACAGTTCAATCGATTTCGACAGTTAGGTCATCATCAGTAACAAACATGAACTGATTGATGACAGTTCATGTTTGTTACTCTGATGACTGATTACTGAATGCTGATTATTTTCATGGAAATAAAAACACAACTTCGTCGCTAGTTACTTAGTCCGTATGAGCGAAATTCCCTTATGTTTACCCTAGATATTTATGCCTGTCATTCCACTGAGATAAGTATGTTACTCATTAGCTTCTCGCCGGATTTTTATTCCATCACAATCACATTTTTGTTTATCGCACAATAAGGTGAATGTTTTTGTTCACCAACGACACCTTTTTTCTGAACAGCATTCTGATAGCAAATATAAATAAACGATTTCAAGTTTGCCTTTTAATGATTTTTAATAGCATATTCTTTAAAACTCGATAACTTTAAAATATTTTATAGTACTGATTGCTCAACGAGCTCTTTTTTTTTAGAATGTTTACTCTTTTTTTAATAATAAAGTTTTTTTCAACCTTAATTCTAAAGAAAGTAGTTTTTACTGAGATAGTTATGGAAGTTACCAGAGAACAACTAGTTGTCCGATTGTTGTAAGTCAGTCTTGTACTTGAGCACTTCTAATTCCATTGATTCTAGTTTATTTATGAAATGCTTCATTAAACATAAAACTAGTTTGTCTTTTTCAATTCATTGAACATGCCAAAACTGGATTTTTCCCCCTAGTAATTTCACAATAGATTGACAATCCGTGGAATTGTGAGCCGAATTCTGGTAGTCCAGGAGAAAAGCTTCGGAAGGCGAACAGATATATTGTTTTGACATATAAAATTCATAATTACAAAGGTTACTACTTTTCTAATCAACCAGAATAACGCTCTAAAATACAACTTAAAACTATTTTGTCATGTAGAAAACCATCTAGTGTTCTCCAGGATCCATTTCTCCCGTAACAACCCTACACGTTTTCGGAAGGTAGTGAATTTGAAATGTCATTCATAGCAAAAGTCTTATCAAAAGCAAAAGTCAATCTTAGTTTAACGAGATGACTAAAGTTCTTAAGTTAAATTTTACTATTTCAACACTTACATCTTCGTAGGATGCAACAAGATGAACTTGAGTAATCTAGCGCTATTCATAGAAACGGAATATCAATGGTTGAATCAATCAATTACCTTCTAGGTAGAAAGTTAAGAGTTGATCGACGTTGAAGCCAAAATAAATTGCAGGATCTTCCTTGCCAGATTGATTGTTGATCGAATTAATAAAATTTGCCCCTTTAAGCTATGATGCCGAGATATCATTATCGATTTGTTAGCTTCAATTGTTAGCATTAATTATGTAAATTTTGGTCCAGTAATAAGGGGAATGGACGAATTTGTTCAATTTTTGAAACGAGTATACAACAATTTTGGAAAGGAAGTATTTTTTTAGTCGATTTTGTTTAGAAATGAAAAATATAGAACCCAACAAAGAGTTTTTTTTAGTAAAATCAAGTTAATAGTGCTTCACAAGTCTTGAAATTACGAAATATTTCAATATCGACGTTTAAAGTGCAACATGTCGTATCTCAGTTTTTGGCTGTTTTGAGTTATGCACATTACTTGAATGAAAAAAACGTGGGGAATCGAATAGAACAGTTGATTTTGGGCTAAAATCTATATTAGCGCGTGTATCGGGCTTTTTGTGAACTTGTATCAAAAAGTCCTAATCAACTTGTCGTATCTAATCAGTTTTACAGCGATTTGACTCCGTCGTCTGGCTGCTCCAAGTTACCAGGTAATTACATTACTATTTGTGCTAAAAGTAAGTATTTTAGTTTTCAAATACTCTCAGATACGTATCAATACGAAGACTGAAAGATCGTTTTTTGTCTCTCCTGAAAAGTTGAGACATATGAGATACGACATGTTGCACTTTAAGCGTCGATATAATGAATGCCAAAATCAGCAATTTGAAGGGCTAAACTACTTGACTTGAGTTCACGAAATATGGATCGAACACCGCACACGGGCAGTCATCATACCTCGGTCACTCCGGGAGATAAATCTTGAGGTTGACATTTCAAAAATATCATCATCTCAAGAACTTTCTAAATGAATAGCGGAATGAATGAGCTCCGAACACAATGTCCCGTTTTTTTGGTGGAATCGGAAGTGAATTGCATCCTGTCTCGTGTAAGTGTAATGGTTACATTATTGCATGTGCATCTAGTGACACTTGGCACTCGTGCAAGTTTCTACCTAAAACTAAGAACCTACTTCTTTATGGTGAATGGAGCTATGCGAAGGGAAGATCCAAATTTATATTTTTCACAAGTCATTTTTTGAAGCAACATGATCAAATGTCGAAGAACACACAAAAATATCACACAAAAACAAATATAAATGACAAATTAAATTGGCGCGCTTCTTAAGGGCGGATGAGTAATTTCGGTTCGCGGCACGGAAGGGGGTAGGGGTGGGGGCTTGGCGAAATTCGATAGCGTCTTTATGAGGGGAAAAGGTAGAGGAGAGCGGACGAAAGCGGATGGCCAACTGGGCCGACAGACGCAAGATCTTGATGGCAGAGTAGGGGAGACACGGAGGGGAACGGAGAGGGGGAGGTGGATGTAGAGGAGGAGAGATTAAATCGAGTGCATCATCATGCGTGTAAAAAGAGTTAGATGACAACATAGACAGAGTTGCCAAATGCGAATTTCAGATATTTGCTGAAGAGCTTTACGATGGATTGGAAAGATATTGAATAGTAGTGGAAATCGAACCTAATTGAGGAGCTGGTTTACAAGTGTGTAACTGCCCACCCAATCAGGCTGAAGGTTTTTTAAAAATTTACTTGTTCTTTTGACCGTGTGAGATTTTCGAATGTGTACTAATTACACGTTACGATACGGATAGTACAATTTAAAAAAACTAAAACATAAAAATACACATCTCCTTGGAGAGGAAAAATGAGTCGTTAACCCTGCTCGACTTTATAGTTGTTTAGGTTCCTATTTTAGTTCAAACTATCGCACTATACTCGTACGTACTATTTCTGTACTTTCAGATGGCAATTCAAGGTGATTCATTTCAAGTTCAAATACGAGTAGGAAGAGCTAGGTGAACATTCGATAACGAAAAAGATTAAATTATCTCAACGTGAATGAGTAATGAATTGGGATTTTTGGAGAAGAATGGAGAAAAAAGTAGTTGATCATGAAGTACGTTTTCTCGACTGTTGTTACAGTTTCGGCAATTTCAATAACTATACCATTGCCCATATAGGAGCGACCCCGGACCGCTGGGACGAAAACTCCTTCCCTGCCATCAGGTGGCAACACCGCAGCACTATCCCTCATTAGCAGTAGTAAAGCCCCTTTCAATCTCCCCCTCTTAACGCAAGACGTTTTAGTTACTTTTGTTGAAAAATGTAATTTTTTGTGAGATTCAAAATGTTCTCGTCGTTCTGAGGAAAACTCAGAAAAAAAAATTCGGTTCAGGAACACCTTATCAAACAAGTGTGTGGCCGTATTGCAACAGTGTAATAAATTGCAAAAAACGCGGCAAATTTGATTACATGGGTTTATTATTCTTGTGTCGAACTTTATTACACTTAAACTCATGTTTCTTTGATCCAACCCTATCAGATGGGATGGGGCTCGAAAAAGTACGGAAATAATGTCATTTTGCCCCATGAAAATGGATTTCCTTGCTCTGGGTCAATCGCACAGGTTTGGGACCCACTCCAATCGCTTCAGCGTCCAAAATTACACGGAACACGATACCTCACATGGGAAAAAACCCATTTTTGTTTGAGTTTGACGAAAACCGCCACTGGGTATTTTTACGTAACGTTTAGGTATGTTTTTCCAGTTCAAATTTATGCTCGTTGTGTCCCTTTTTTCATGTACATCACGATTCTGGTGACGGCATGATCGAATTAACTATTAGATCACATTTGAATTGCGTAAGACGTAAGTATCACACCATAATTAGGGTCCGATGCGAGCCGTCAGGCCACTACCTGGAGGCTCGGATTTGAGCGGTGTTGCCAGACCCAGAGGTCTTCAGAAAACCGCAGGGTCGCTCCCACGTGGACAAGAGTATATCTATATGATAGAGTTATGAATTCTTTTTCCGACATATGATGCGAGAAATTGCTGATTGTTAAGGATATGGATGGACCCTTCCCGTTGCTTGAAACTACTAAGCATAGCGTATTTATTCAGGTGTTTTATCCGAGTGTTGTAGGCATAACTCCTCGGCCATGGAAGGGGCATCTAGAGTCTAGATTCTAGACCACACCAGAGCGTGGTTACAAACCACTCATCCTCTAAAGTTGAAGGTCTTGAGCCCCTTCAAGATGGGGAGCGTTTTAAATTTACTCCTTGAAAATTACAATTATTTCAGCCCTGCCTGCTACAATCCCCCCGAAACACCAGAATACTAAACGTAAAGTGTGTCACAATAGATCAAAGTGGTCACAGTGACCAGGGGTTCCTCCCATCCCATATCGGAAAAACGTTAAGTGTCTCTTGTTAACTTTTTTAATGACAATATCATACAAGTCATAAAACTACAACTCTAATTAGCAGCGAAAATAAAAGGAGGAATAGAAGAACAGCATGATCCTTCAAGCGGAACATACCAATCCTTGAAAGGTTTTAGGGAGTCAACGGAGAACATCGGGTTTTTTAAATAAAACTAGATAGAAAAGGACTTTTGAAAACAATGAGAACTTTCGAAGTAGGTACGTATATGAATAATTAAATCATTCATTCAACCCCCCCCCCCCCCCCCGTGTTCTATTCCATAATTCTGTCTAGAAATCAAGCTACAAAAATTGGTGGGTAAATCAACTATGCAGCGCGTGGAATCAAGTACTTTTCTTTCCCCTATCGTCCCTAGGAAGATACTTTCCTGATTATATTTCCTGACCCAAAAAAATCAATGCAATCTCAATTTTTGTACTGATTTCGACAGAAATGTTATGAATTTGAACATTTCATACACGCTGGTCCATTATTGAACGTTGGCTGATAAAGTTGGTATGTTCACGTAGTTTCCCTAGATAATACTTGTTCCTTAGGTTGTTCATTATGGCTTGCATCCTACACAATCAGTGGAATTCTCCGAGACTAAGCGTATTAGGCTTTGGGCAGGGGGGCCCACAGGGGGCTACCACGCAGACTGCGTCATTAAAATTCTCGGGAGGGGGTTCCACAAAAATTTAGGGGGGGGGGGGGGGTAAAGTTGATTGGAACAGTTTTGAAAAGCATTCAAAAATATATTACATCACTAGGTAGAACGTAAATCATAATGAACCTATTAATTAATTTAAATATGATTTGTTTTTCTATCTGAAAATTTATAAATGACAATGACAGCGCTCGAATATTGTTTTACATTTTTGTTTTTTAGGCATGGCAGAGGCTACTATTAATCCGGAGATCATGAAACTTCATAGGGAAAATACCAACTTTGCGCACGCAGAGAAGGGGGGAAACCTATAGGGGCACAATGAAAATTTCATCAAAATCGGACAATAACTTCGTGTAGTTATAACAAGGATTTGCTGACAGACAGACAGACAGACAGACAGGGACAGACAGGACACACAGACACACAGACAGACACAGGAACCAAAATTGTTTAGAAAGGTCTTTATTTTGGGACAAAAAAATTTTCACATTCCGAAAGTGAAAACAATGCTTCCGCTAAAAATATTACATCACTAGGTAAACGTAATCATAATGGATGGTCAGACAATGACGAAGGTTTACATTTTTGAATGTAAAATCTTTCTATAATGAGTAAAATGTAATTCTGGTCAGGACTCTCAATCGCCAGCCTCTTAATCGCCAGCCGATTATGGTGATATTTTCAGCGTTGATAGTTCCTCATGACTTGTCACATTTGGAATTATCGTGTGCAAACATGAAATAATTGTAGCGGGCTTTCACCGCAATTCTTACCCGATTCCACTTAAAGGAAGGTGGTTGGAAACTGACCTCTTGGGTCCCGGAAGAATTTCATCGCCTTCGAATCAATATCCGGTCGCCGCTGCGCATTATCATCTTAGTATTTGCATGTTACAACTGAATCTCATGTTTTATATTACTGCATTGCATGCCTCATTTGGACACTACAAAGTTCCAAATAATGATTTTATAAATACGAATCTTTCTGTACTCTCAACAACTCGATGGATTGAGGAAGCAGAGGATTACTATTCCCGCAGGGACACCTCCAAAACTCCAAAATAGAAATCCTGTGTTTACGAATCAGAGAAATGTTACAAATTGTTAAACATTGCGTTTTTTCCGGGAATAAAGAACGGGGGAAAGGTTTCAAATACGCTGTTCGTAAGCAAAACATTTCGCTTTTAAGAATGCTAATATTTATCGATTGCAGATGATAGTTATAGTGTAATGCACCCACCTGTGAAGAA
The DNA here is from genome assembly GCA_031894815.1 of Creontiades dilutus. NCBI lineage: Eukaryota > Metazoa > Arthropoda > Insecta > Hemiptera > Miridae > Creontiades > Creontiades dilutus. Next base: position 307,937 of record JAVIWC010003559.1, on the reverse strand, counting down.
ATACAAAGAGAAAGGAGAGCTTATAATGATTCCTACATCATTCAGGCTCTTAAAACGGTTCCCATTGAAGAGCGTTTGACTGGTAAAGGCAGCTGCTTACTTATACACGCAAATTCGAGAAAATCTCAGTGTTTAAGGGTGAAGGAGGGAAACCTTAAAGAGCAAAGTTGATTGATAATGAAGACCTGTTAGCTGCAATCTGACGAAGAAGTGCGGTTTGAAGGCACGCGAGCCTGTCGGCAGACCATCAAAAAGCTTGTGAGGTATTTGATTCATCCACGCGATCGGCCCATGTCGACTTAGGTGAGCCAAGTAGGTGTGAATGTGTTGAACGATGAAATTAATGGAACGTTCAACGATAGACATTTCTATCAAAATAAGAAATGTTGAAGTTACTCTACCAATTTTTCGGGGAATCGAAAGAAAGCTATGGAAAGGGCTAGAAAAAAATAGATGTAATGCCTCCTGTAAGTAACGATTTACCGATTTTTAAAACAATAAGATTTTTATTTGTGAAGTAATCAGTTTTTTGAATCGATATTCTTGAAGTCGATTTTTAGCGATTTTGTCTAATAACGATTTTCTCTAATAACGATTTTTTGAAAAATCGGCGTATGTTTTCAAGAGGAAAATTCATTTTTGGTTCTCCATCGTAAAATAGGAAATTGAAAACATCTGTACAGGTTTTACATGAATGAATTCATCCTTCACTCCAACCAGGAATCGCATAAGAGGGACGTTTGCATCTAAACTCATATTTCTGTTATCAATTGACGATGAGTTTTGGGATATGCGAATATTTCAATGTTAATTCAAATTTTTTGACCTGATGTTTTTTAAATAAATTTTTTTACCGAAACAAAAACGTGATTTTTCTAGAAATAAGACACCTTTTTCACTTTCAATTTTTTCAAAGCAATGAGAAAAATAAATAAAAATCAATTTTATGAAAAATCGAGTTCATTTTAGAAAAAATTTATTTAAGTTTCAATTTTGAATTTAAAAAATAATAATAAAGGAAACAAAAATAAAATTGACACTTGGATTTCCACGATTAAACCTACCTAACTTGAACTTGAATTATATCATATTATCATTCTAATTATTTAAGCTATCTCAGAAGAAGAATATATTTACATCATATCGACCTCCTTTCATTCAATACGTTTTATCAAAACTTGACATTTCCCAAATTAATGAATTGTACAACCAACTATTATGGCAGTCAAATAAAGACCTTAATTTAAACAAACAACACACCTGTTCAAAACCGTTGAGAAAAATAATCAAGCACTGGGCAGGTTATTCTTAAAGACAAATGGTTTATCCATGATTTAAGCTGTAAACACCATAAACCTCTTTTATTCCAAGATTTTTCAAACTTGACAATTGAAGATTTCCTTAATCTAAACAAACAAGACACCTCTTGAGAATCATGGGGACAAATGGTTTTTTATGAACTACCATTACTAGGTACTACTACTACCAGCAGATCATTTCAATTCATCAGCTCATCTGTGATGAGATTACCATTTCAATATATCATATTTTCTGAGATGAGATGTAGTCGACATTAAATGTTTACATTAAATACATATTTTTTCAAAAGTGTTGAATCATCATATCAATTGTTTTAGGATACCAGAACACAAAAAAAAGACAATCTTTCAGAACTTTGAAAGTGTAAACAAACCAATCGTTTCAAGCCGATAAAAAAGAAGAGGCAGACCGAATTTTAAAGAACAAATTATTGAACATACAGATAAAATGGTTTTGAGGTCAAATTAACAAACGAGCTAAATTTGCCATGGAGTTCATAGTATTTTTCCTTGCATTTCATAAGATCTTTTTCTTACGCGAAGGACGGACGAATGAACCACCCCTCAATTTCTCTGAAGGAAAATTCAATGAATTGATCAGTTTTTGTCAATTAAACCAAGAAGGAAATTGGAATCAACCACAATCGCCGGAACAATTCTAGAAAATGACGGGCTCATTTCACCCCTTCGAACAGAGGCATGACGGAGATTAGAGCATATTGTCCGTTAGATTCATCTCTTGTTGACATTGCGAAACCATGTGCTCTGAAAACCCAAGATTGAAATTATAGAAATACTATTTTGGAGGATTTATATCAGGTGTATTAGTACGTGTTACAATACGTATCTATAACATCACATTTTTTCAACAAAGAGAAACAAGACCTAGCAAATTTCAGCATTCTAGGGGAATTCCTCAACCCCCATTCCAGGTTTTCCATCTACATACTATATGCAGTCTAGCTAATGGTTTTCTGTTTCCATCTATACATTGAAATGAATTGATAATATATTGAAACCCACAAGCGGTTTAATGGAATCCGATAATGAGACATTTACAACCTAACATGCCACTATTGACCCTCTCGCCCCACTGATGAGATGCGACTACATTAAAATAAAATAAAACACAAATTGGTCAAAGCAACTTATCACTCGAACGAGACACTTACTTCACCACGGACTTGATTCGGGACCTGGGCGGCAAAAAACAAATGCTCAGTTCGGCCAAAGAAATCGCCCTGCAGGGACAGCAATTGTGATGCCAGGGCTGTGGGTTCCTCGGAACGATCCACGGCGCCCGAAGTCCGTCTTGGCCCCAAACTGCCCTCAAAGCATGGCTCACCAAACTCCTTTTCTCAACTTGATTGTTATTATTCATTGTAACTTTATTGAATTCGGAATCACGGGTTCAGTCACTAATCGTGCGCGGGAATATCACTCACGAAAACGCGACGTAAAAAAAACTACACGAACGGTGTAAATTCACAAGGATGTTTTCACGTACAAAAATATTGGTTTATTTGTTTTATATAATAACGATAACCTTACTGCTAATGGAAGACTCGCATTTCTGGAATCACAAACGGGGAGAGAGAAATTCTAGATTTCACATGGAAGACGATGGATTTTGTGAAGGTTGGTAGAAGCCTCACATCGTTTCTAGTCGTTGGGATGAGGAGACTGCGGATGCTGACAGGACCGAAGTTGCGGACCATGGGGCTGCTCGCGGTGGAGAAAATCCCTCATTTCTTCGCCCCTTTTCACGACACGAATAACACCGATATGAAGATGCCTCTGACGAGACCGAAAGCCGAGACTTATCGCGGATTTTCTTCGCGTTTTGAATGGAAGACGAGCGATTCGGGGGGAAGGTTTCGCAATCAAAGGATTTTCGATGTGAGTCGGGAGGGTGAGGTTTTCCTCCGTTCCTGCTGGAGCCGAGGCGATCGATTGGGCAAACGCGGAACCGCGCAGTGCCGCTTTCTGGTCCGAATTTCCCCCTTATGGTCGGATCTTTAGACTGCATCACGACCAAATACTCGAACCACATTCGCAAGCAGAATAACAATGCTAATTCCCCAAAACTTCAAATACTGTCAATATTCTCTTTCAGTTCTAAATATTATATTCTCAGGTTTAACTGGACTGCGTAAACTTACACGAGAACAAATGCCATTTAAGCATGTATGAGCAAAGCAGAAATCACTAAAGCCTTACGGGTGCGGACCTGACCGAATTTCCGTAATTTGCACTTTCTAATGAACAACAACGTTAAATTTACAGCATACATATATTTCTTCAATTGCGTTTAAAAAAATGTTGCTCAAATGATAGAAAACGGTGGAAATTTATATTTTCCAAATTCTGATCTTTCCATTTACTCGTTTTGACGAAATAGCCATTAAAAAAAAACCTGTGATGCGGGAGGGAGGGTGGTTCAAAAATAATAAATCTTCGTTATTTAATTTGCAGCGTTCAATATTCAAAATTAAGGAAAACTATTTATTGTTTACAAATTCATGAAAGAATCTTGTGTTTTCAATTTTCCAAAATTTTAAAAACTACGTACCCACAGAAACACTCAAATTCCATCTAGGGATGCCAGATTCTTGGAGAAAGAACGGTTTATATCGATTTTTTGTTTATTATTCAATAATAAACCATTGTAATCGCGCTTGAAAAAAAAAGTCTAACCCACCCTGAAAATTTAATGGTTTACGTTTCAAAGGGTGTAGAATCCAAATCTGCAATAAAACATTTTCCGTCCGTCCGCCGTACGCCAGCTTCTTAACTTAAGGGTTGTCGAGGAAAATCCCTAAAAACCTCAAAACAAGTCAAGGCGGCCGAAATTTGTACTTTTTTGAAGAACTTTCCATGAGGAATCGAATGAGCCCTTCCCCAGGTCCGTAGCTCAAACCATTAGAACAAATCCTATCAGATAGAATATTTTTCCATTGTTCTAATATCTCACTGAAAAATAATCTATAAAACTGTTTCATCAGGTATAGAGCGATTATTGAATTTCAGGAGGCACACAAATATGATCAAGCAGAAATCCAAAAAGGTATTAAAATTCAATAAATCACCTGTAAATCATGAAAATTGTTAATAAACCCCAGTGAAAGAGCAGCGTTTTTGGAGAGTTATCGAAATGTATTAGAAATAGTGAAATTCAGAATCATTGTAGGATGTTCCATAAAGTGAATCTTTAGAACAACCTATCAGTGTTTAAATTAAAAACTCATAAAAATTGTTTTGAGTAATGCTAAGTAACGTGAATACTACTTTAAAATAGTCCAACAATGTTCGCTTGATTGTCAGACGTATGGATTAGCTACAAAGATTGAACTTAAGAAATTGCATAGCAATAAAGTGAATAGAGGTCAATATTTCCTTGGAATCGGCAGATGCAAAATTTACTCAATAATACCAGAATGATGTTACCGAATTTCTCTGAAATTTTCAAGAATTATTGTGCTGAAAAAAGTGGTGATAATTTATAATTAATGCACGATCGTCATTTACAAGGAATCTCTAGTAACTCATTAGGTTTCGGTTCTCTGACACTATCGTTCACGGCACTGACGAAAAGAGAATACTCGTGTCACTTTCTCAACGAATGACTGCGATAATTCAAAGACCACCGGACAACCAACTGTTTTTGTTTGAAAACAAAAGGCTTCAGGTACTTCAGTAATATTCAACATTCGAATACGAGCTGACGCAAGAACTGTCGGTCGCCTAAAATGGAAGCAAATGGCGTCTTGGATGTGTCGAGCAACGAGCTAATTTTCAAGTTTTTTATATCTCAAATAAAATTTCATCATTCGAGAACTTCGTACTACATTATCTTTGACTGCTGTAACCCACCACACTCTTTATTACTCGCTAAGCTTTCCAACTGCAGTAACTCGAATTCGATAACAAGTAACTTTAACGTGACCCACTACATTGTAGTCACACTAATTGTAGCGTTTCAACGAAAGTGGAAATGTACTAGGGAGGGAGATTGAATAAATCACGCGATAAGAGACGAGGCCTCTGTGGGTTGGCATTAAGCAAATCCGAAGTAGCTATAAAGGTCACGAACTCTTAAGCAGGTAACTTATTAATACAACCATAGATCTGGGAAACTCCATAATAGATACTCACTAAATTGGTGACGTAATATCAATATGATCATTTGTAAATTAATAATAGGCGATGAAACAATAACATGCTATCAAAGAGGAAAATGTACCTACTTCCTTACTCACGACTGCCAATGAGCTACACGAACCTCAAGGAAGTTGAACAGATATGAACGTACCCGTTAAACTTTAGGGCATTATGGCACTAAATTTTACATAGCATTATAATATTTACCCCAATATCGGGGTGGAGTTTCGATTCAGCGAAATTTACAGTCGCTAATCTTCGTGTATGTATAGATGATTTGAAATTCCTCACGATTTCGTTTACAGTACTTTTTTATAGATATTACTAGGCACAAACTGAATTCCAGTGAAGTAAGAGAAAGTATTCGCCCTTACTTTTAATATAAACACTTGTCTAGTTTATGGATATTTCTTTCCTTTGTTCACGATTAATTTTCATAATATTTTGAGAAAGAATCGCTCACAGTTCAAACTTTCAGTAGCCAAGAAAAGGGGGGGGGGGGACTTTGCAAGGGTGGGGTTGTGTTACTCAAACTCTAGTTATTAATTGGCTTGACGTAGAGGCAACAAAACAGTAACTTCGAACGTTCGCTGTGGTAATCTACGGACTATTCGTAGAGTAGAATAGGGATTTTAGAAATCGGAATGGCAGGCTTGCCGCTATAGCTAAAAACGTTATAAGCAGAAGGCGCCAATTCATATTTAATTCATCGTTCAGCTCCTGGAAAATAAAATAGGACTTTTCTCCCGAAATGTAATCGCTAGCAGTTAGAAAAAATCTCTTATAGATCCCATTCAATGGAATCATCACATCATTCCCCATGTTTTCAAGATCATGTTGCAAACGAGTATTCTTCAAAATTTCACCATACCCTTCTCAAAACAGTGGATAGGAAACAGCAGTTCCTCCATTATATTCTATGAGTAGCAGAGGCGGCTGCTGAGAGGAGCACAGGCACAACTGCACCCCCTGGCCAAAATGAAAAAGATACCTGATAATAATAAGATTAAAAATATAATATCATACTGTTTTCCAACTTTTCCCCACGAATCCTCACTGATGAGCAGAAGAGTTTCAAATCCATGTGCCAAACAGAGCCTCAGGATGGGTGAGAGGATGGTGGGGTAGTGAGTTTGGTGGGGGAACACAGCGTTGATTGGATCCCAGCGTCAAGAATGAACCAATGAGAGGGCCCAAAATAAAGCGCGCAAAATTTCAGAGAGCTCACACAGGAGCACATGTTGTTGCCTCCTCACCCCCTAGAATCACCAAAACACACTCTTATCCTATTATCAGTTGATTGTCCCCGACCCTTGTGTCTGAACTGTATTAGCTGTAAATACTTGATGAATACAGTAAGTGCTATAAAACGTGAGTTCATGAAATGGTGCATGATGTTGGTGGTGCAAAGAGTGAGTATTCGCGATGCCCAATGCCACTATTGGCAGGGCTGCAACAAACCTCAAAGGCAAGCAGAAATCGTTCCACAAGTTCAACCTATGTAAAACAATAAAAGAGAAGAATATTGGGTGACCGAATAGATAGGTTATCGGAACAAGAGTGGAAGAAGTTGATATGATTGTGCTAAGAGCTGACTTTGAGAATTTATTTCGTATAGTTCGTAATAAAAAATAAAAACAAAAGAGGTAAAAAACGTTTTTCTTTTTTAAGATCGACTCCAATCAACCATCAAAGGGGGTCACAATATACTAATGTTAATTTCCCAAAAATTGATTTCGCAGATCTGAAGATTTTTGTCAACAGGATAAGTCGTGCATCTTCTGTTCAACCCAAAGGCATCGGGTTAGCACTTAGACTGTTTGGCCACAGAGAGCAATTTTCTCTTTACTAATCATTCAGGCTGTCTGTACTATACTACATAATAGAAAATTGAATGGTGACTATTGACTATCATGTACTTATTTCCTTTTTAATAATTAAAGCAATTATTGCTTTTGGTTTATTATTCAATGATAAACCATTGTAATCGCTCTTGGAAAAAAACGATTCTAACCCTCCCTGAAAATTTCATGGTTTACGTTTCAAAGGGTGTAGAATCCAAATCTGCAATGAACATTTTTCCGTCCGTCCGCAGTACGCACGATTTCTCCCAAACGGCTGGAGCAAAAAAACCTGAAATTTTCAAGAAAAATCAATATTGATCCGACAACGCCTCAATTCTTTAGCCAGCTCTCTCACTTGATTTAAAGTGCCCTTTAAGGATTGTCAAAGTTTTGTAAAATCCCTAAAAACCTCAAAAAAAGTCAAGGCGCCCTAAATGTGTACTCTTTTTGAAGAACACTCCACGAGGAATCGAATGAGCCCTTTCCCAGGTCCGTAGGTCAAACCATTCTCGATCTACTGAAAACAACAGCTTCCACTGTGGGGGAAAGACAAAAGATAGAAACAGAAGAAGGAAGGGGAAACATTACCTATCAATTTAAATGAGATACAAGTATCTACGATGATAAAACTGATTTGAAATTCTTGAATTTTTAAATTTTTATCTCAGTTGACAAAAAATTGAAATACTCGAGGAGTCCTACATAAATATAGCCGATTTGTCCAAGTGACGGGGCATACCTTGGCTAAAGATGTTAAGATCATCTCAAGCTTCTAGGAACGAGTACGTACCAAATATGAGGAAATATCCAAATTGCGCTCATTATTTACCTGTGGAATGGACGATTTCACGTACAGTTGCCGCACGTTACAAGATATAGAGCAGAACAGAAATATAAAGAACGGTGTGCTCACAGAAGGACTGATTATAGCCTTCTGCGCTTTAATCAAAGGAGAAATTGCCGACTCAGAAGCACCAACCCGCCCTATAATACTGTGCTGAAATAGGGATTGACTTAGACAAAATACACCCCCAACGTTCTTTTACTAACCTAATTTCTTGAACGTGAGAGTACGAAAACTATTCGGCAAACGAGCATCCCATTTCAAGTGCTGATCAATATAATCGCCAAGGTATTTAATAACAGTAACTCTATCGACATCTTGACAAATACTTTTAGCGCTGTACCCTATTTAACGTTAGATAGACGCTGCGAGCCAAGCACTAGAACTTATTCAGGAGTAAGCTGACAACAAGAAAACTCTAGTGAACAACATAATAAGTAATCAAAAAAAACAAATCTTATCAAAAAGAACACGACAGCCTAAACCGCTATGGTCAATCATCTGGCCACTGGAGGCGCTATACTTATTTTTATGATGACAGGACAAATCATGACTGTAAACTTTACCTATTTCTGGTTGGGCTTTGTGGTCATGTGGGTAGATCATACACTTAGCTGTATCTATACGAAGAGTTAAAACGTAAGAATCAAGCCAATTTTTTAAAACAGGAAGCCCCATTGCTCTACTCTATACAATCCATCCCAACTTAGTGAACAGGAGCATAGTACTGTCAACATAGCTTACGACCTCAACACCTTTATCCAAATTCCCTATGTGGCTAATATACCTTAAAAAGCAAAGCGGCACGAGGATCGTTCAAATCCTTCAATTTTATTGATCTCTGGCGGACTTACTACACCATTTACTAGTACTATCTGGATTCTTTGGAGAAGGTAGCTTTTGAGCCATTCCGAAGCCATACCTCGCAGGCTTATAATCTGCAATTTTATCATCACATCGTATCAAGGGCTTTCGAAAGACCTAAATACACAGTTAGCTCTTTTTCATTTTCAACCCCTGCTGACTTTGAGCTTGTCTACATTATCTTGGGTTCCACGGCCTTTCACCAACTGCTAAGGAGAAAAAATGTTGCCTAAATGTAGGTGATTCACGTTTTTTGGAGCACTTTTCAAATATTGTAGCCATGTTATGTACTTAGTATTCAAATGTGCCTAAAATTGGCTATATTGTGATTGTTGCCTGTTTTAACTAAAAGTGTAATGATGACAGTCTATAAGATCTCAAAAAAACTACCACAAATTGAACTAGAATTAACTAAATACTTGAAAGGCGCCAATAGATAGCGAAGCAATCTTTTCAGAGAATAAAGCGATACATCATCTTGACCTGGCCTCGAACAAAAATGACATTCTCTGCATCCATGGATGTAACTTCACTGAAATTCATTGGCATTTTTCAAAGCTATGCCGAGTTAGATTGTGAGCATGATGAGTAAGTGTAAATTGTTGGATAAGTTTTCCTCGATATTACTATTTCTATTTTGTTTTTAGTCTACTATTTTGTATATCGTCTACGCATTTCACTTTTTTCGGTTTTTCAATTGTTTCTGAAATGATATTCCAAATTTCTTCAGGGTCTTGAGCCTTGATGAATCCCCCTGCCCTTAACAGGGTACCATACTCAACATGACATTGAATTTCCCTCCTATCAATTTAAGGAGGGAAAACCCCAATGTTTTTGAATTTTTACGGAAATTCAGAGCATGAAATTACTTGTTAACTCACATGATCCTTCCGTACTCGTCTCTGGGCTGCTCTTCGAGTTTTGAGTCGTTCTTCATGAGCATGGAGCGGTATGCAGCTACCTTGGTCTCCACCTCTTCTTGAGAATATCTGAACACAACAACAAATACAATATGAGACAATACTGTATGAGCAGTCAGTATATCTGTATATAAGGTGCAACGAGTGAACCAAAAAGTAACTAGTCAATTTTGGATCCTTAATAGCACTCATCTACCAAAATGAAAACGTTACAAACACAGAATAGAACAAAATGAATAAATAAAAAATTGACATGAAGCTTTTTCACTGTGCATTCAACTTGCATGAATACTATTTGTGCTTTTCTGTAGAAAACCGTTCAATTGGGTAATGAAGATGGGTCATAAACTCTAATAAAATTACCCAGGTCACAGATGAAAATTTGAAATCATGTCAGATGGAAATCGAAGTTATATTATGGGATTTATTCAACGAAACTGACCAAATCAACTAATTCACATGTGGTGCAAGTAACGGAAAATAAATTGAGCCCATTTTCGATTCTCTCGATTTTAGTTTGATGGGATCGTCGTTCCGGTGCACAATTGCTACAAAGAAAAGTGACAAACATTGTCTTCAGGAAACTTTCTTTTCTTAAGCAACTATTTAGGTGGCAGAAAGTCGAATGAAGATAGTGCGGGTTCAATCTTGAAGAATTTCCGTTTGAAATTCGCTTTTAGGTACTCCTTTTTGAGATGCAAAACGGTTTGGATCATGGACAGAATATAAGTGGACATTTTAATTGTATCACATTGAATGAATACGTTGGTTAGATTCCCGTTTGAAGAAATCTCCACAATAACCCAATCCTTAAGTGTCATCTTGGGAAGCCTTTAAACACTGAATTCTATGTTTAGTCACTTCAAGAATCGTCACTATTATTATTATTATTATTATTATTACAATTTTGAGCCATGGAAAGAGGTTTACAAGATGGTTACCACAATCGTTTGTCATACACTCTCTTACTCAAACATTGTTTGTCTTACTCAAACATTGTTGGTTAAAACTAACCAAGGGGCCCTCAGGCTCCAGATTCATGATGGGGGAAGATGACAATTGAGACTGGTAAGGTTGAATAGAAATATCTCCTTTCCCCTAATTCGTCCATACTGTTAGACCCAATGCCATATGACCATCCCTATTCTCGTTTGTCCGTCTATCTATTCGCTAATAAGCCAATAATGAATTAAGGTTTATTTAGTCAGAAGAGACCAAAGAACAAAAGACTCACCCTTGTTCTTCCAAAACTTCTTGAAGCTCCAGGCATTTTATCTCAATCTTTCTCTTCCTCTCGTGATCCAGGATTTCGCTGTTGGGCTGTTTGTTGCCCGCGGAGTCAATTTTCTCCAGTTCATTTTCAGTCCTGTAACTGACTTTGTCCTTTGTTTTCTTCACGGCTGCCCAATTCCTCTGGACATAGCCATTGGTGCCTGACCCTCTGGGAGTCGTAAGACCGATCCCGTTGTACATAATTCAGAAGTAACTGAAAACAAACAAATACCTTACATGAGAATGATATCATGTAATTCAACTAATGGAGCCCATGCTAAAAATTCATATTCAACCAGTCAAACTATCGAGTTACATAACACATTGGCAATTTCCAGAACTTACAGAATTTCAGAAATTTGCATGGGGAACTTGAAGAAACCTAACCCGCAAACACCACAAAGAATTTCGTAAAGTAGGAAGATTAATTTGGGCATCTTGCATCTAACCATTTAGATATACGGAGATGGGCAGTAGTGGACAAAGAATTCCGAAGGGAATGAACCTCCATGAATGATAAACAATCACCTTTTGATCATCCTCCATTTTGGAATGAATATGGGTTATTTAGGACGAATTCTGAGAAAGTGGTGTTCCGTGAAATTCAAGTTCACTGATCATTTACTGGTTCGAATAAACAAGTTTGCTGTTCTGCATTCGCTACTATTAGTCTAATGATTATGAAACTTGTGGATCAAGTTTTGATACCAACATTAACAGGCCCCTTGCATCCCAAAAACGTAATGCACCTAAATCACAAATGAGTGAAAGATATAACTTAGTCGCGTCGAATGAAATCTGTGAGTCGAACATAATGGGGAGAAAAAATTCAAGAAGATTAGATCAATCATGAGTATTACACCTGATACGGAACTGATGTACTTCAGATACTTTGGCAATGTAAGCTTTTGGTCATATCAGTTGTGAACTAGTGGCACGATGGGATTAATCCTAATGCTTTCAACATGCATAACCTTTTGCCGTATCATTTCTGCAAGTTGGTAGCTAAGTTCGAAGACTGACATGACGTCTCGAGAGTGTGACAACGCCCCCTTAAGAACCACCAAATAGATGTATACAAAGAGCGACATCCATCACCATATAGCATCCCTGAAGTATTCGGAGACCGACAAAAGATCCAACACGTACATGGTGACTTAATCACATGCGAACCACGAACCTAGAAGAAAGATTAGATATGTGTCAGAAGGATGACGAGGAAACCTTCCATCTCTGAACAATCATACCTGAAACAACCAGCAAATCACCCGACGACCAAGGATTCGAACGAAAAGCCGGTGGCAACCACCGACTGAAGTTTACAAGCACTATTTACGATCAGCTGGTATTCGCGGATGACTTGACAGCTTCTTATCACATAAGAACCTCGTTCGGTTTCAAACTCAATAGGTACACCATCTACGAACCGACAAGGCTTGTACAGGGTGGATGGCATATTTCCTACGAAATTCACGTTGCATTAGCAAAGGACCGCCTGATCGCCGTTTCTGCAGGAATTGATCATGCTTCCAATATTAGTAGACGTACGCACTTCAACAGAATTCAACAATCTTCTACAAATACATTGCCTCTTTCCGAGGTTAAAGCTCGTTGGAAATATCGAGGATATCGAATCACTTTGTTAGGGTCAGGTAAGGAGAGGTTGCAAGTCTAAGCTTTAGCTTTGAGCGAGTTCTTTGATTGCCCCACTCATTACACAATATGATCATATTAGGAAATATTCTAATAACTCAAATGAATATCCAATTTAAATTGAAACAACCCTGCGGCATATCCCAATCATGTAGATAATTTGTAACAAACCCATGGAGTTGTGCGTCAACGTTAATCAAGCACCTACCCACCCAACATCACCAGCCTTCTTGAAACTTGACCTTCAGAAAATTAGATGCAATTCATGAAGTGTGTGAATAATATAGTAGTAGTACCACAGCAGAAGCAGGGAACACAATATTAGCGAACTAAATATCTACTTTAAGGTGGCAGAGGCTGTTCCAACTGCGAGTTGAGAAGGTACCATTGAGTTCTTATGCGCGTTACTATTGATTAGATTAAGGTACCCAATTTGATAACCTTCAAACGTATAACTAAAGTTTACACCGCCAATACCTATACATTTTCGTAATTGGTAGTTCCCCCAAAACTTTTCAAATTATTGTCCGATCCTATTTTGATCTTTGGTAGGTACATGACAGGGAAATTCAAGAATTTCGACAACAGAAAGTATATTGTCTGACTAGGTATGATGAATAGGTTCTCCCACTTACCTACGTATCAGTCTGAATATCACAATTTAGTAACAACCTCCTATTGGTTTATTTAGACTGCTGGAACTAGGCAAACCATCGAAGGTAACTAAGAAAAGACTACCAAGCGAGAGAATTTTCCGTACCAAATGCCTATTTAGTATGTTTCCTCGTCTCATATAGGACGTTAAGCAGTGAGAGACCGACTCATCTGCAACTATTAACTTATGGCAGCGAATTTTCCAACTTCTCAAGCAGGTGCAGTAAAAGAGAGTAATCGTAGAAACTGGACAATATGGTAGTTACTCGTTTCATGATGAGCACGCAACGTTTATTGATGGGCTTATCTGGTGTCTATGGACCCAACATGAGTAATAAAGCCATTGCAGGTAACTAAACAAAATGAAGAATTGAGTCGCTCTGCGACGTTATGAGCGTGCGCTTTAGCCACAAAAAGGTGACACTTACCTTAGTATGGTAAATTACGATGAATCCATGGCGGGTTTATAGTCGGTGCAGTTGGTCTTGTCCAGCAATGAAACGTCGAATTCGATGAACCCGACTCAGGTATTCAAAACGTCTTCTAGCAGGTGCGAAACGAAATATTACGGAGAAGGCGGTCGCCTTGTGGGGGGTTACAGATTTTTGTTGATGGTGGGCTGTCGTACCGCTTCTGCGCTCAAGAGAATCCCGGACCTCCCTCTTCGAGATTACGGAGCTGGCGGGGGTGTTTATTTCCCCGTTTTTGAGTCGGAAATCTGCGTAAACAATAAGGCGCGATAAGGTTTTCAGGTCCTGAACTAGATGTAAGTAAATTGCAAGGATAAATACAGCCAAGAAGTCGAAGGATTTGAGGTGAGAAGGATCAGAAATAACTAATCAATACATACCTAGCACGGGAGATCGGTGATAAAACGAGCAAAGAGCGAATAGCGACTGACTGAAATGAACTCAATGCACTTCTGCCAACATTACAGCATATGGCACCACCACCACCACCTCAAGCACGAAGCTAAAGAGCTCGATTTGGCCTTGAACCATGGAGGAAGACATAAACATGCATAATATGCATTTTATGAATAATATTCATGTTGATTAACATTAATTATTTCCTGCATATAGCTCCATAATAATTGATCATTTAAACTTGACAAACTTAAAGTTTCAATGTCGCGACCAATATTAGGATCAACGCTGAAGGCGATAGGCTTTTTTGCTAGACTTGGATGAAATGCGGGTTTGCGGATTGAAGGAGTAGATTCACCAATGACATGAATTTAATTCCTACGTTATCGAAGTTTGAAAGAAGATTAAAAGATTTTAATCTTCACCCTACCACACCTTAATAGAATTTGGTGACTGTAACTATTTTGGGAAATTAGTAATTAAAATTTAACCGTTAGCTTCATTTCTGAACTTGAGACTTAAACGGGAATCATTTTAATTTTATAATAAGGATGTTGAATGTATTTGTTTCTTTTTTCTGAATCCATTGCGTTGATTTGTTTTGTTTTTTTGTATGTTACTTAACTGCTAAGAAAATTAGCGATTGCATTCGCTCCAGATTCATCTATGTTATGATTATTAATATTCGAGATTCCTAATCCCAGCACGAGTTTTACTCTTCGGGATTAGCAGCATATTTAAGTAGCTGTATGATAATCAATTCACATGGGTTCTTTTTTCTTCAGGATTTATAATGCAATCATTTTCGATTTACATTGTCCTGTATTTGTTTATGCTAAAAATAAATGCAAATTTTCCACACAAAAAAATGAGTGATATTCGCTTCACTACGAGTAATGAATAGGGCGAGTACCTATTAGGAATTTTGCATTGAAAGGATTTTGAGATCCCTATCTTCCAAATTGGTGGATACATAATCGTTGATTTTAATATTTCTACTCAAACTTCGGCAAACGGAGACAGGCGACAAAAATAGTGTGTAGTTCCAAGCTGTGCTTTAAGCATTATTTTCGCTTACGGAAAAAGCACAAATCGTATTGACAAAATCAAATCTTTATTTCGCATTTTACTTTTTAGACCACTTTAAATAGCTTTCGTTTCGTATCAGCTTGTAGGTATATGTCTGTTCGTGTATGTAGGTACCTGTCCACAGATCTTTGTAACAAACTTAATTTTTTTAATTTTCATCTGATTTTGATTTTTAGGGATTGTCCGGATTAGACTGTAAACGGTTCCCTATAACTTCTATTTCCTAACAAACAATTGTCCATTATTTGCATGCGCAAAAGTAAAATTCATCAAGCGTAATAATTTGATTTTTGATTTGATTGATTCTTTCCTTCCGATATCGCTAAAATTAAGAGGATAGTCAAGAATCATCTCTTATCAATCTCAGCCCAATTGTACCATTGTTGTACGAGTATATATCCGTTATTGAATTACAGATGCGATTTCCCTACAATTGGTAGGTGCAGACCTCTGAAAGCGTTCATTTTTTAGTGGGAACATGTCTCGTGAATCCTTGTCACAATCTTACTTCTTACATCTTTAAAAATTAAGAATCTACCTATTAAGATTATTTAAAACATTTCAACGATCCATTGCTATGGATACAAGAAAGCTATGTGCCGAACCGAACTCCGCAGACGTTTTTCTTTTGACATATTTTTTAAAAGCCCACGGGCCAAAATTTAGGGGTGGGATAAAATAAAAGAGGTATACGTGTAAGTTAGTGTACAAATTCACGCAGGAGAGTAGTACATATAAAACAATTTATTAATCCTGATTAAAAACATTATCAATTTATTGTTTTCGAATTATTCGGACTTAACCCCGAGCTTTACATTAAAAAAATGAGACCAATGAACAATGAAATTTCATTTACATCATAAAACAACACAATTATGATGAACTGTACGTTTAAAAAAGTATAGTATAGTAATGGCAAAATATAAGTCATCGATTTAATTGTCTGCATTTAAGTAGTCACTATGGGGTGTATACCTAGTTAGGTAGATGTGTTAGATGTGTGTGGTGTCATACATCTAGATTTAGTAGCATTATTCAATTTGTTCATAAGCGACCTCTTTAATGAACCCGAGACCAATAAATCAGCTCTAATGAAAACACCATTAGCGAGGGTTTACAAAGCTTCCTTAATTTCGATATAGACGAATCTCCATTCATTAAAAAGATTTCAGGTATAGTCATAATCCTTGGTTTCCAATTTTTGAACTAGGTCCATTATTTGACCTACTTGCAGCTTTAGATTCAGGCTTTAGAAGTTACAGTAAACTATTCTTAAGTAGAAATATTCGGTTTTTTAAGCGTTTGAAAAACTTGAAACTTGTGGGACATGGCAAATTCGTCTTCTTACGCTGATGTTTCTCCCAGGGCAGAAGATTTTTGTGTAGCACCAGGTGGAAAATTGAATGCGCTTTCCACTGGTATCCTCAGATTTGAGATTACTCTTGAAAATACGCACTTTATAGCCATTTTTATGGCATTAGTTCGGTCACAGTAAAAAATTTGGGTTTTAAGATGAATACAATGTAAAATGTCACAAGGGACATTTTCGGTCACAAATTAGTTTTGGAATTCACCCCTAGCTTGATGTTCACCCATAAGTGGACATCCTGTATAGTGAATATGCATATAAGTGTTGATAATTTTAGGGAATTTGTCAGTGCGATATTAATATGAAAGACACTTCATCACGTCGAAACAACAATAATGTTCATTGACATTTACGGAGCTTTGAATTCTTGAACAGGGACCTCCACGTAGCCGCTGGCTGCTCCCAGGTGAATGTCGTCCTTCTTGATCAAATACTTGTGCACCAACGGGTGGAACAGTTTTTTCTCTGTAATGGAGCTTTCCCGTCCGCCTGACAACTTGCTGACAATGACTCCGACAGTGATTGTAATAACGTAGCTCACCACTGAGTACCAGAATATCGACAGGCGATAAACGGGGAAAACGTCTTCTTCATTCATTAGATTCTCCCTAGAAATGATAGATTCAATAAAATGAATTATTTTTTTCAAAACTGTGCTACATAGAGTCATTCAAGTTCAACAGAGAATACATTTCCCATGTGTTGAAGAAAATATAGTTTCACTAAAATGACTAAAATTATGGTTTTGCCATTAAAAATTATGCAAATTCGTAACGGGGTTTATTACCAATTGGTTCCCGCATGATTTGAATTTCTACTAGCTTTGGATTCCTTGACCATTTTTCTGAATAGAGCACGTAAATCGAATACTAATTTGGATTGATCAGTTGATCATATTTGTGTGCCTCCTGAAATTCAATAATCGCTCTATCACTTGTGAAAAATCGCACAAAGTTGAAATTCAAATCATCGCAACAACAATTGAATATTCGATAAGAAAATTCCATTATGTAACATCAAGTTTATAAACATCAACGGTAATGTTGGTTCATTGATCAATCATCTCACAAGTTTGATCAATCATCTCACACGGTCATTCAAAAGTTTGCTACGTAGACTAGAAGTCTCGAGTTCGCAAAGGTAGGTTAAATTGTTATGTTATATTATGTAATTTTAGTTAGGTAATCTTAGCGTACTGTACAATGACCGTTGAAAAAGTGCACGCTTTGTCAAAAAAAAAAAAAAAGCCGTTATGGGGAAATCTTGGGACGTACGGCGGACGGACGACATTTTTTTGCAGGGGGGCTACACCCGAAAAACGTTTCGCCGCTGATTTATCATTGATAATTAAAGCAAAATGCGGTCAAATCAACAAGGATATTACCATGTAATTCAGCTTAAAAATATTTATATCATACTCGCAATGGGGTACTTCGTAAATCCCCACTTAAACCCAACCTTAAGGTTGCACATCTTCGAACGCTGATTGAGCGGGTCTTCCTTAATCAAAAAAACTGTTTGAGGGAGTTGAATGTAAAGTACCTAGTATTGCCTAGTTGAATGGAAGATTAAAAAATAGGACTTCGGACGGACATTGCAGATTTTGAATCTACGCTACATTTGAGGGCGTGAAAAATTGCTGCTATTCGATTACAAAGGCTTATAATTGAAAATAATAAATCAAAAGCATGTTCCATGTTACTTGAATTTTAGCCGTAGGCTCTAGGCGAAAATCATCCGGTGGTTTGAGGAGTTTTTCCTTTGCAATTACGTACCTACTTAGTTAGCAAATTTTTGGGATACGAGGAGCCTTTGGTTAAGCGGCCACTAGGTAAAGGTTTCCCACGTTTTCCCAGGTTTTTAATGTGGATGGATCTGGGGACATTTGTGTTCTTAATGCGCATACGCACACCCTACCACCGTTGTATCAATCAAACATCTTTCACGATCAAATGGTATATACAATACCAAGTAGAACCATCCGTGAACATTATTAGTTTTTGTTAGTCCGATTGAGCCGAGCACTAATAGAGCTAAGATTAATTTAAATTTTACGTTTAATCTTGGATTTATAGTGTTTTAACGTATACATTTTGCCGTACTCAATATTAATCACCACTCACCCAATTATGTCACTTGAGCTTGTGAAGTTGAACGAACATTTCTCAACGCTGAACTTCAGTTTTTGATACTTCAAGACTCCACTTTGAGTGTAGTAATTGTAACCGATGATGGTCCACGCCATGTACGCCAAACTGAGTCCAAAGCCCCAAAAAGCACCCTGAAACATCATTTTTAAAGAGGTGCTGATCTTTTTCAAATAACCTTTCATTGGAAGTTTTCCAAGATTGAACTGTAGTTTTGTTATGAGGAAAGTAAGGCGGAGTTAAATTTACAATAACGGGAGCCTATTGGAAGCACTTAAAAAATAATTAATTATAGATAGTGATTAACACTTTTAAAAAATAATAAGCGAAACAGCTATTTATAAACATTTATTTCATAGCTTATACTCGCTTTCAACTTTTCTATCCCTAAAAACGAAATTTTCCTGGTCAGATGAGCTTTTACTAATCAAGGACCTGTCTGAATCGATTCGCCGTCTAAAACTAAATACTTTGAAATGACTCTACACCTGCGAATGTCTGTGAACAAATCTAAAAACTACATTTGCGATACATTTTTGAGCAGTTTTTGGGCTGTATCGTTAATGCATTTAAAGCGATCAGTCCGGCCAGAGGTTTGGGTGACCCCAAACGGAACCCTTGTGTGAAAGTACGGATTTTTTACATCAATTCTAAGGCTCGTCACGGTCTGTACGTCGGACGGACATTACAGATTTTGAATGTATCCACCTGAAACGTTGAATTACAAAATTTAAAGGGGGGCTACAAAAAATTGTTGGTTGGTCTTACATAGGCTTATTATTGAAAATAATTAACCAAAAGCTGGTGCGAAGATTTCCGTTTCTTCCTTCACATGTAAGGATCTAAAATTCACGGGTGCCACAAGAACCTTCCTCATATGATGGAAATACTTTTGTAACTATATATGTATAGTATATATAACTGTATATGTATTAACGTAAACATACTTCCCTCTGGTTTGATAAGTCGTATTTACAGATAGGGTGGTTACTGAAAGCTACTTTTTCCACCGGTTATACATTATGTACATACCTATGTTCACTTGACGCTTAGAGCTTCGGAACCAAAGTCAATAACGACGTTCGAAAAGATATGTTTGGAAAAGATATACGTACGTTTTCATAAAATACGAGGGTACTAGATAAATATGAATTTTGATCATCTTG
This sequence comes from Creontiades dilutus, assembly GCA_031894815.1. Classification (NCBI taxonomy): domain Eukaryota; kingdom Metazoa; phylum Arthropoda; class Insecta; order Hemiptera; family Miridae; genus Creontiades; species Creontiades dilutus. The sequence continues at coordinate 287,769 of JAVIWC010003559.1, read as the reverse complement.
GAATTCATTATATATTCCTTTATTGGATGAAAAATAGGTGTGCTCAGAGGCCCAGCGAAATTAGCCTAATAAAATTTTAACTTGCATTACCTTTAACTATTAGTCAGTCAAATGGACACAAGTCGAAAATCACCTAACATTTTGAATTGTACGTTACCGAAACATTTCCAAAGGGTACGAAGACACCCAGTGAGAAAATGCCCAACATTATGCCGGCGACAGCTCCGCCGAACATGGAGGATATGACGACAACGGCGCCGAGCTTCTCTACCAGAAACACGAGAGCTACGCAGATGATTCCAATGATCAGGGAAATCCACTTCATGTAGCGGCTAGCCACCTTGTCTTGTGGCCTTTTCTTCATAAACCCTACTATGAAGTCCTCGTATACTATGGCTGCTACGGCGTTGATGGCGGTGGCCATTGTACTGAAAATAACACATGCTTAATAGAAAAGATTTTAAAATAATAGGATGCCGATACATTTCTTTTTAAAGGTCTCCCTTAAAAGGGTAGCCAGACATATATATTTCATGAAGGAAGAACACTTCTGCTTGCTGTTCTCTTGGTTTTTGAATTAAAACCTGGCCTGCTCATAATGATACTTGATATCTCCTCAGGTATATTTTACCACTCGAAATAATCCAAAGCCATTTTGGTTGTAAAACGGTCAAGATCTACGTCTCCCTACGTCGAGACTCATATTTGGATGTGTCTCATCTTTCATTTGAATGGTTGGAGGATGTTCGAAAGAATAATTCTTTCCAATTATTGGATAAAATTACAGCAGGTTCAAGCTTTATTGTTTTTCAGACTTTTAATGTTTTAATTTTCCAATCCCGGTTCTTGTCCCCTGTGCTGACAGAAAGGTATGAAGGTTTTGTAATTTTCTCATTTTGTTCTACTTGAATGCATTTTGTTCTACTTGAATGCATTTAATCAATACGTCCAATTCAACTCGTCAACACCCGGAATTCCTGGCTTCCAACAGCCGTTCAACAACTGTTGTTCTGTTACAGTTTCATCACATCTCTCTCCAAGCCATCCGACCTTCGATGGACAGGAATTCCATATTCTCTTAAGGAATTCCGACAATCCGGGGCATACTCAGATTTGTTCTACTGGGGCCAGAGATTTCCTGTCAAGACCAAGGTAGGTCGTAAAGAAAATGAGGGTAAACGTCAAGTTATTATTTATATAAATGTATTGTATTGAATAGAGAATAACTTGAAAGGTATTATTGCTGCAACGTAAACGCCTAGGTTTTTCACGAAAACATTTTCAACAATTAATCAACAAATTGATTTTCCTTTCGAGGACCACCTTTTGCTTACATTCTGAACAGGTGATGCCAGCTTTCTGATTTAAGAGACGTCAGTGGCAGGCAGGCAGAAGCTTCCCTCTACTTGGACAATTCCTCTCCAAAATTGTTTTTCTTAAATGAATTTTGATGGATGAATAGTAAGCGACCTAATTTACAAGAGCTTCTCCCTACCTCAATGCTGCAGCAAATACTCCTGAGAGGAATAAACCTGGTATTCCCTTTATATGTCCGACCGCCTCAAGAACAAACATTGGTGTCACCTGCTCAGGCTTAGATGTTATCTGAAAAAGAAAAAAAAACGTTATTTTTCAATTATGAAATATTTTCAACTTTTCTTGATGAAAGTTTAGTTTTGCCCAACGTGTGTGATCCTGTAGGTGTGACGTTTTGGTCAGTGCGCGAGTTAACAGTATATTACAGTTGAAATATTATAAATTAGAATTAACATTAATAGTTCAGTCTGAAATGTAAAGCAAAGATTGTCTTTACCGCAAAGATGCATCCTGAAACTTACTCCAGCAGTGATCGGATCACAGTCTTTGTACTTCGTGTACATCGCTAGACCAACGTAACACGCTGAAGAGAAGAAAAAAACGCATCCGATCACGTACCAGAATACTGACCTGTAACAAATTATCCAATTAATTCAAATTATCGACCCATTTCCTTGATAGACGTTATTGCCAAGATATTTGAGAATCTGCTCAAAACTCGATTAGTGGGCTTTCTGGAACAGTCAAATACCTTGGGATCACAACAATTTAGTTTTAAAAAAGGTGTCAATACACATGACGCTTTATTTAAGGTCATGGATGAAATTTATTCAAGCTTGGACGCAGGCAAAAAAGTAACTCTTGGTGAGTAACGTGCCTCAACGGCGGTTCCAATATCTGCTGCTAGAGATATTATACTGTATAGTAACATGATGATTGAGAGCATAGGTAACAGTGTTACTCGTATTTACTGCAAAGCCAGACGTTTCGTTGGTAGAGACAAGAAGCGCTGGACCATAGCGGACGAGTTGCTGGTAGCGTAGACCCAAAACACCGTGTAGCCCACAATCGAGGACCATATTGTCATCCTATCCGTCAGCCCTACATGCAATCTGAAATAAAGGTGTGTGTTTTATAAAACATGTAAATCATGAGTGTATAAATACAGGGTGTCCCACGAGTTGCCCCTCCCTCCTCCTAAAATCGTCAAAATGGGAGTATACAAGCAAATTTTTTTTTTCAAATCTTCATATTTTCTTCCAAGGATCTCAAATTTCATATTTGCGCACTCCGCGCAACTGCGCAACAATGCGCAACTTTCTTATTTCAAATGGAAACCCCCATTTTTTATTGCAGATTCGGATTCTACGCGATTTCATGAAAATGTTTATTTCGCGTCCGTTTCTTTATTTTAGGGGCCTGTTTTCAAAATGTTGCGGCGATTAATTTTCAAGGTCTGGTTGAAAAATGTACAAATAGGAGATTGAAACCTTCTTCAGTGATCAACTGAGAAATCATTTTGATCTGAGAGTCGAAAATGATGGTTTTTGACGCGAAACAAACAAATTTTGGTCATTATTCCGCAAAAATTGAGTCAAATCAAAAAATGGATAGCATCACGTGAATCAGCGTTGAAAAACAATGAAAATTCATGTGCCACACTTTACAGTTCACCATCATCCACTATTTGGCAATTTTGGGGTTGCGCAACTTTGCGTGCTCACTGAACCGGTTACGCGCAATCGAAAAAATTGGTTGAGGGGTCAAATTTTCATAAAATCTTGGGTAGAATCCGAATCTGCAATATAAAATGGGGGTTCACATTTAAAATAAGAAAGTTAATGTCAATTGCGCATTATTGCACAGTTGCACGGAGTGCGCAAATATAAAATTTGAGATCCTTGGAAAAAAATATGAAGATATGAAGAGGGGAACAACTCGAGGGACACCCTGTATATAAATCGTTTTTGAAGAATTTTTGAGATATTAATATCTTTATTTATTATTTGGTATGTAATACATAACAAAGAGGGTAGAAAAACGCTGCAAGTTATCGTACAGAGGTTTTCTGATTTGCAGGACTCTGATCTACAAATAATTTAAGATGAAAGCTATATTGCATCTCTGCTACATATAAAAACTTTGACGTAGTGACCCACTGATATTTGAAGAGAATTTTTAAATTAAATAAAAGTCCTTCCAGTCCTCACTCAACAGTTTGTGGTAGAAGAAATTATAATAAACTCAATTTCACTATGTTTGCATCAGTTCAAATTCTCGCTCATGTTGATGTCCTTTTTTCATGTGTAAGCCCTCAGTAATAATCTAATAATGCCCTCAGTAATAGTTTAATTCATCGAAATTAAATTCATTAGTAACAAACAAAACATATTGGTAAGTAATGCGTGCATTACAGGGACGTTAATACTTCAGGTTTTGTACTAGGTACCACACTTATTACTTCTAAAACTTCTACCAAATTCTTATTCACAAAAAAAAGCGAAAATTGGCGGGAAATTTTAGAAGGTGTGAGGGTTGTTTACATGAATCGGCAACTAGGGTAAAATTTGAATCGAACTAACAAATAATCATGAAAATGCTATGACCTTGATATTATTAGGTTCCATTCCTTTTAGCCTAGATACCACTTGCAGCAGGTCATTCCTATAATAATTACCTATTTTAGAGCTCCAGATTTACTGCCTCTGACAACTTGGACATCCAGGATTATGGCAGACCCTGCGGGCTTGGTGGTAACAATATCAGCTTCTTTTCCTGGTCGCTTGGCATGTGATTAAGTTTCTCACTTTCAACACCCCAGCAACTGGATTGCAGAGCACCTATTATCTGACTGGCAACCGCATCATGACGTAGAGTGCGGCCACCATGAGTTGGTGGACACTGCGGCACCTCATGACAGAGGTTCTAGTGTTTACCCCAACTCAGCAGAGAGTATTCAATGTTCCACTGTTCTAGGACACCTCACCACGGTTTCCAACGTAGCCACCCGGACAGTGTGAAAATGTTGGTAGTTGCGGACCCCAATGCACTCTGAAGCCCATTCCACCCACTGGGAGGAGATGGAGGAATTCAGAGCACTGTCGGAGTTCTTACCATCCACTGAATCATGCAGAGCAGCAACGAACTCACTAAACGAGCTGGGTTCAAGAGCAATTGCAGGAGCGTGTTACTCGGTCACTCCACAACTGCTGCTGCCTGAAAAATCAAGGTCAGCTCACTGGCCTTGACTGGTCCAGGGATATAGGAAAAGCTTAGCCAAGAGCTAACAGCAGAGCAAACTTCACGATCTAACTGAAGTAGTCTCCCTGCTGTAAGCCTGCCAAAGACTAGCACATAGATTAGCTTTGGCAATAACCATTTCCGTCATAGCACAGAGGCGCTTCCTATAAACTTCCTAATTTCTAAAGTTTTCAAGAGTCGGAGTTGTAATATTTAGTTTGCACCTATCTGGTTTTAGTTCGTATAAAGGGCGACTTCTAATTGTACATGTCTAAAGGTTTTATAACATTCGCTAAATAAAATTCTTTTACTTATTGGATATATCGAATCGTCCTCCTTCCGAAGCAACCTCGAGAACTCTGGTCAGGCCACCAACGTGTGCCGTTCCCACGATCATGATGACTATAATTGACCCGACCATCAGAATGCTCTGCAACGTGTCCGTCCAAACTACAGCTTTCAGTCCTCCCTGGAATAACGAATCAGATGCAAAATTTGTAGCGCGTTGCTTGGTGCACTCCTTCTCCAACTTGTCATCCATGAACATAGGTGCAAAATATCTACCTATTATTCCCCGTAAAATATTTTTAGATTTGGCGTTGTAAAGTAGGAATATTACTTTCACTTTGGATCCATACCGAGAAATCTTTATCGATTGATCTCCCAACCTCTTCAAAAAAAGTATTTCTTTGTCCCTTGCAGGAACTGGTTACATCACTTCTCTCTTCAAATACCGCCCAATTTTCGTTTGCGGCCAACGCTAGAAAATTTATAACACCTTCGATATGGGGAACGCGTTTTCATGTCTTCTGCATACGAAGCAGGGAGCGCCCGTGCATTGACAGATAGGGTCTTCGCTTCCTCGTTTATCGCAGATGACAGGACATCAGGGGGCAATCACAATCTGCCATTTTGCTCAACTCGAAAATGTGGGATCAACCAGATCGAGGGCCCCTTTCCCTTTATTGGATGGGTGTCGATGGTTGCTAAAACCATGGATTGGGAAGCTCGAAAGACATTTTTATAGCCGAAACGGAAAAAAATTATACAAGAAGAGAATTGACAGGGTTTCAGAATTGAAACAGATATAAATATTTCGTGAAAAATAGTACTTTATCATATCGATAAATAATAACCATTGATCAAAACAGATTGAATTATATTTACTGAAAAGAATTCAGAGAAAAAATCGTTGTTCCTACGATAGTTTTTATGATTTCTTGTTCGTAAAAGTGCCTTTTTCAGTCTTTCTTGACTAGTCTTCCCCTGACTCTTTGAAGGAATTTCGGTTTTGCAAAAAACAAATGTTTTCTTCTCCTGAAAGTGAAAACAAAGCTTGTGCTACCACGGATGCAAAATCACCTTTAAGATTTAATCCTAGAATCTGATGTAAACAACATACCACAGTTGTGTAAAATATGCAAACCAGCGATGCGATCGAAGTCACTGTGTGAACATTGAGACCCGTAACTGAAAAAATAAATGGACTCTTCAGTATGATCTATAGCTAAGCGGCTAAATGAAAATGGTTCTTCATTGGTAACCTATTCACAACTGGAACGTATTGACTATTAACTTAATTTGGAGAAAGATTAGTATTGTCTTAATAGGGAAAGTAATGTTTGAGATATCCATGTATCTATCTGAGGACGTTAAATCTGTAACGGAGACCGTCTAGGGCACATCCCACGTGATATCTGTAACTTTGTCCGACATCAGAAGAAAATTTCTAGTTGTGATTGCTGTTAAGGCGTCATGTTCAATTGTTTTTATGTTCAAGTACAAAAGTTTCAATTTTTATTTTCAATCTTTCACAATTTTAGACAGGAGCTTCTGGAATTTGATCAAATTGTTTTGCACAGCAATGTACAATAGTTACTTAACTGTTTTGTTTCTTAATTACTATTTTTTGCTCTTTATAGTTTGCTTTCACACATTTTTGTAAGAACGAATATAAAGTAACGTTTGAACTTCTTCTTCCTTTCTAATGTATAATTTTTTACTCAAATTTCCAAATTTGCCCAACTTTTCAAGAGTCGAAGGTCACACTTATAGAGTGTCCATAATCTAAAAATTGCTGGATTCGATTCTTGCTGACCAAAAACGCTCAGGGCGAAAATTTTCCGAAAGGTAGCTAGGTACATAACTACTAAGAATATCTAACTTTTTGAGGTTGGTTCTATTTAAACCAAAGAGAGCAACATTGGTTTGATGAAAACGCTTAGTTAGGCCATTAGTAGGGACATAAATTACTACAATTTATCAAAACATAAATTACCCAAGTTCATGGCAAGTGCTGGAACGTAGACTGCAAGTGCCACCCAAATCATCTAAAACAAATATTTCAAAACACTGTTGTAGCAGACAGACAACGATAAGCTAGGTTAGAAGTATAAATGTGTTAAAAAAGTTGCGTTACGAATTTATTGTAGGTTCTACTGTATACAAACATGAGGATGTAAAAGTAAAAATATATCCAAAAGTTGCGTTGCGTTGTTTCGAATTCTGTTGTACATAAATGAGAGGTGAATTTTCGTCTTAAAAGCACAGTTTGTACTTTGTAATGTTCAAGATTCCATTTGTCTATCTTTCCTCGTGCGGTAATAAGGTATTTGGATTATTATAGATGCATTTAAAATTAGAGCTTTTTATAGCTATCCTAGAAGATTTTGTACTTAGAATAATAATTTATGTAGCTTTACAACAATTTGCCACATTTAAAATGGAATGATTTCACTCTTTACATTTCAAAATGACAATTCCATTCACAAAACAACCTGGCTTTTCAAAACTTGAAATTTAAATTTGTTTCATTAAGACGTGAGGATCTAGCAAGTAATCGCTACGGCTTCTGGCATCATTGTCATTTGCTGATAAATGATTCAAGTTCATCTGTTAATATAATTTAGAAAGTAGATACTTACAGTCGTGAATATGTAAAGGGCTGATGCAGTTTTTCTCACTCGAACGTTGAATCGAAGTTCTAAATACTAGAATAAACCGCAATTAAATGGGGTTAATAGTGTGAGGTAATCAAGTAGGAAGAAGATATAGCAAACAGCATGAATATATTAATGGCCTAGAAACGTAAAATTAAGGAAATTATTTAATTTCATGAGCTTCAGGAAGGTTCAGCTAAGCAAACGAACCCTTATAACTATACCTATTATTACACCTTATAATCTACACTCTACTCTTGATATTGAGAAAAATGCAGTTCAATACGGGAAGAAACACCCAGAGCTACTGCATCAAGTTAAAGGCCTTTCTCTGTTTTGCTCTTTAATAATAATAATTTGCTCTAATATAATGATAAATAATTATTTGCGTTCCTACCAATTGGGAAGATTTGTTCTGTATATATATGGGGTGACGCCGAGAAAAAAGATGAGCTCAAGACGTTCATGTTTTATAGTGTAGGATAGATTTGTAATATTTATGAGTAAAATAATAAATAAAGCCGAACACAAGTGAAAGCTCTAAAATGGTCAAGACGTATTTTGCGGTTGCGCCCTTAGTGAGGATATGAAAATTTCAAATTATGAACAAAAATATTTGGGATTTGTAATCCATTATCGCACTGAGGATCGCTCGACGAGTCCTAATCGGTTCGAAAAGGCAAAAACTATCGAAATCCATACCAAAACATGATTCTGAGTTAACTACATAAACAATGTGGTCTATGAAGCACAGTGCTAAGCTCCATTCCGTGTGGTTTCCGTCAGTTTATTTTTTTGAACATTTACATTTATTATTTCTACACTTAATTTTGTAGTCGAGGAATTAATTGTGTTTTGATTTTTAATGAAAATTGACCATAATTTGAATTAGAAACAAAAACTGCTGGTACGGTATTCCGAGTGTCCAGTTACGAAAATTCAACACGATAGCTCCAAGCTGTGGACTGTGGTGTGGAATACATAGGTCAGAAGCGAGATAAACACGATCAAAATCACTTTTAAAAAGTGTATGCTCACTTCGACTACCAATTACATAGACACGTCTGATTATTACAATTTTGTTTGATAGTTTCATGTTTCGATTGATTTCACCTACCTCATATAAAGAAAGAAGCTGAAGCTCGTAGAACACGGGTAAGAAGAAAATTGAGGTGATGACCCCGTTGATGACCATGCCGATTGCAGCACCCATAATCAATACCCCGAACTCATACACCTCAGCGGGCACACCAAGTATGGTGATTCCGGAAATGAAACTGAAAATATATTTTTGTTTGCGTAAAAAGGCACTTAAGATTATTCTAATTGTAAGTAATCGAAGTTAGCTTCCTTGGGACGCTTTCAGACTTGTTGAATTCTTCGCCATTGATGGGCGCTATTTGCCAGTACAAGGAGGATTGATTATTTGATCATCCCCCGAAATCAAAGCTCTAAACTGCTTTCATGAGTTTCCTAGCTTTCTGAACAATTTTGGTTCCTTTCTAGTGAGTGGTCAATCTTTGCCCCGGGCAAAAGTATACTTGGTTTGTAGTTTGATTTATAAATTTCAGGGAGGGTGAGAATTCGACTCTAGTTACCTGTGGATTTCGTCATCATCCGATGTATTGAAACTTCTGCGCTATAGAAAATGTGAATTTTTTTGAAACATCTACTTTTGGTTTATTATTCAATAATAAACCATTGTAATCGCTCTTGAAAAAAAAATTCTATCCCCCCCCCCCCCCCCCCCCCCCGAAAATTTCATGGTTTCCGTTTCAAAGGGTGTAGAATCCGAATCTGCAATAAAAAATTTTCCGTCCGTCCGCCGTACGCACGATATTTCTGAAACGGCTGGAGCAAAAAATCTGAAATTTTCAGGAAAAATCCATCTTGGTCCGACGACGCCCTAATTCTTGAGCCAGCTCTCTCACTTAATTTAAAGTGCCCTTTAAGGGTTGTCAAAGTTTTGTAAAATCCCTAAAAACCTCAAAAAAAGTCGAAGCGGCCTAAATTTGTACTCTTTTTGAAGAACACTCCACGAGGAATCGAATGAGCCCCTCCCCAGGTCCGTAGGCCAAACCATTCCCGATCTCTGGCCCGATTCATGGTGCCAATATTCGCGTAATTTTGGTTTATTATTGTTTTTGTTTTGATATCAGTAACCTAGTGACGTGGTGATGTAGTGATCCACAGTAATGTGGATACTTGAGTGAACTCCTAAACGGCTTTGTAGCCGATACACGCGTTGAAGCATTATGATATGCATGAAACGCTGCAAATTCTTTCACTGGAGGTGGCACACAAATATGATCAACTGATATCAAATCTCAATTAGATAGCTCAAATTTGATGAAACCTCATCGCACGCCTTCAATGCAATAAAAAAAAGTTTCATCACATCAAATAGTTAGAAAATTTAACGCTCTTTCCAACGGTGTCATCAAATTTGAGCTATCTCCTAATGTTATTATGGTGGGTAATAATGTCTAATTGAGGGAGTTATGACAGTTTCAATGACATAAGATCTAAAACACGATAAAATCTTGAATCGCGAATAACTCGGAAACGAGTCTTCTGACGAAAAATTGGTAGGAGGCATTTTTGTTCGGAAATGAGTCGTATAACACGTAGGAGTTGGATTGTGCTTAACTCCAGGGACACCCGTAATATTAGGCTATGCAATTTGTAAGGGACTATGCAATATTACTTCTGATCGAACAGTATTTGAAGATGTACGATTATTATCATTCAATTGGCTTTCGTTCATAATTTGAATTTCTACTATGCTTTGGAGAGTGCGTGTTTCACAGGTGATAGAGCGATTATTGAATTTCAGGAGATATGCATAGAGCACGTAAATCTGTTCTCAACCAAAATACCTATTTGGATTGATCAGTTGATCATATTTGTGTGCCACCTCCAGTGAACGAATTTGCAGCGTTTCATGCATATCAGAATGCTTCAACCCGTGTATCGGCTGCAAAGCCACATTACTGTGGATCACTACATCACTACGTCACTAGGTTACTGATATCAAAACAAAAACAATAATAAACCAAAATTACTCGAATATTGGCACCATAAATCGGGCCATAGATCGGGAATGGTTTGGCCTACGGACCTGGGGAGGCGCTCATTCAATTCCTCGTGGAGTGTTCTTCAAAAAGAGTACAAATTTAGGCCGCTTCGACTTTTTTGAGGTTTTTAGGGATTTTACAAAATTTTGACAACCCTTAAAGGGCACTTCAAATTAAGTGAGAGAGCTGGCTCAAGAATTGAGGCGTTGTCGGACCAAAATGGATTTTTCCTAAAAATTTCAAATCATTTGCTCCAGCCGTTTGGGAGAAATCATGCGTACGGCGTACGACGTACGGTGGACAGACGGAACATTTTTTATTGCAGATTCAGATTCGACACCCTTTGAAACGTAAATCATGAAATTTTCAGGGGGGGGGGGGTTAGAGATTTTTTTTCAAGAGCGATTACAATGGTTTATTATTGAATAATAAACCAAAAGACCTAATGTTAGAAAATTGGGAAAGCTACGGAGGAGGCATTGTCTTGGTAAGGGGCCAGGATATGCAATGACCCGCACGACCCCCGGGTCTTGAAGGAGGGGTTGCTCTGTGCGCCGTGTATTGTCAACCCCAATCTGATTCGGCCGTGGCATTGGGCGTTGCAATGATGATAATTTGTGGTTTCTGACCAAATTCAGTTTTAGTAAAATGTTTTAGTAAAATGTAAAATCCAGTTGTAGGGCAATGGTAAGATATTGGCGTTTAAATCGAGTTCATATGATGAGTTAGATTTTTAACAAGACTGTCAAGATTTAAACCAAAAAATAAAAATTCTTCAAACGGTGTCATCAAATTTGAGCTATCTACAAAATTGAGGGAGTGATGACAGTTTTAATGACATACAATCGAAAACACGAAAAACATCTTAAATCGCGAATAACTTGGAAACGAGGCCGCTGGCAAAAAATTCCTAAGAGGAATTTTTGTTCGGATATCAGTTGTACAATACGTAGGAGTCGGACCAGATATCAATTGAAAATAATAAACCAATAGTAGAAAATCCGTATATAAATTATATAAATACCTGGAAATTAAAGACAAAGATACAGGGAAAAGCTTCATCTGCTTGCCACCAAGCATGTAGCCTTCTACAGTGTCCTGTCCTGCTTTTTTGATGAAGCCGAACCAGACACCAATGAGCATGCAAGCGAGAAGGGAAGCTCCGAAAACGGCGTATTCTACCCAATCGAAAAGACCCACGAGCTTCTCCAATCTCTCTTCCCTTGTTTCGTAGACCTGCGTAGACACAATTGCAAATTCAGTATCAACAGTTTTACTTTCTCAACATATGGAGGGTCAAATCAAAATGGAATTTCGTTACCAAGAAAACGAATTTACTCTAACTCGCGTTGCCTAACAATAGTTGGATTAGGTGGGGGTTATCACTAGTGAGGGTACCTACTGCTTCCACTGTCTTTGTGATAGCGACTAGGAAGTGGTCTTCATGAACTGCTCTTTGGGAGAACATCTAGACGGTGAACTGTGAGGAAATAAGGATCGTTTAGATCTTGCAGTCTGCTGGCACGAACTGGAAAAGAGCTCTTCAAGAGCAAGTGGTAACGAACAAATGGTTTTTGCAGCTGACATTTGAGAACTACTCCGGACATACTGCCGGTATTTATATAAGGCTCTCACTACTCCTAACGGCAGTTGGTAATTTTCATGTCGGATATGCGACTCAGGAACGGAGCACTCCTTGTAGGACCAATTGGATCCGATGTAGAGAACTGCTGTGCAAGAAAACTTAGAATATTAGTTGGATGCAGGAGAGGGGAGAAGTTGAAACGTTGCCTGAAGTTCGTAAAAGAGAGTGAACTTGCCTTTCAGGTGAACAGTGCTTTCCATCACAGCTTGCATTACTGAATTGCGTCATCCCGTTATCCATACATTTCTACATCTAAAAATGTATCTTTCTACAGATTTTTTTTTAGTGACAGCAACATGATGCAGAAATTTCATGAAACCTGTTGAAGTATTGAATGATCCAAAAATGGCATTCTGGAATTATAAGCGGGAAACAAAAACAGTGTTTAATACTAAATGTTTGAAAAAATGTCTATGCTTCCTAATCGCCGATTAGATTACAACGTTCAAAAAACTTCTTTTTTTAACCCTTGCAAAATTTCATTGATAGTATCACTTTGGTAATACTTTTTGCAGCTCCAGCACCCACTGTGAACCCTTATTCATCACTACCATGAAACCTTATTTGCAGGAAATTTTTGAGTAAACACCGGTAATTGTTTTAGAGACGAATGAGAACAAACACTGTGAGATACTCATCCTTAGTGATGAGTGACATTGATGGATGTGTGTTTGAACAGAATCTCATTCGCCTGGAATAGATACTAGCATCAGTCATTGTAGGTAGTTGCAGGAGTTACCTCCAAAAACTTACAACGCAAAGGTACATGCGTTAACTTCATGTCTTAATCGAAAGTGAACTATGACCAAGTTTGGATGAACTTCGTTACGAAAGTACTTCAACATCTAACATCTTTGATTTTGTTTTATTATTATTTTAATGCTTATTACTCATTACATCATGTCATTTCAACTATTTTCTAGCAAATCACATTAGGTATATTGTATTTATATGACATGTACCGTGGACACCATAACAAAATCATCTATGGATCCGTGATCCGCGTGGAACTCTCTAAACAGAAACAACTGGGTAATAATTTGTAGTATTTAATTCCCCTTAATCGTAAATAGTTATTGATTGATTTTACTCCAACGAATCAACTGAAACCACCCAAGTTGCTGTACGTTCATTCGGGGAAAAAAAAACACCAACATCTGTACAACTTCCTTTTTTGAAAGTTTCTCCAAGAAAACTACGTTTTGTGCCTATAAAAAACCACAACTTTTTTCCCAGCTTTTGAACTTATTTTCGGATTTAGCGTTAAATTTTCGATGTCTCTAGTGCATTTTCATAATCAACCCCTAACTTGTACTTGAACTTCAAACGTTCAACATTTAAAAAAAGTCAATTTATGAAAATACTTGAACTTTATATCTATTTCAAAAAACGTCTTGAAGCAGTTGAATTTCAAGCTTTCAATTGAATCGGCTTCCCAATAGTTGGCGATTCCGTCACCATTTCATGAATAAATTCCAGTTTGACGGTTTAAAAACGTTGTCGAAGTTTGAAAACAGCTTAAGACAAATCCCATGGTTGAAAGGAGCAGAAGTCCAAACCGCATGAATGAGGAAAACAAAAAAAAAAACGTTAAATTTTTTCTCAAGTTTCTAATGGTTTGTACACAGTTCAAAACGTCAAAATATGAACTGTATTACCCAGAAATGAATGCATCATTCTGTGCAAACTTAAAATCCACTAAGCATCATTTTCTGTGTTGTAGAGGACCGATCGCGCTCGAATTTCAAGGAAGTGGGCGAAGAACTATCTGAAAATTTCATACCGATTTCAACGCGGTAGCATCTTAAGGAATTACTGCTTACGGGCAAACATGCAATATTTGTTGGAAGACAAATTTTTACAGTTTTCATCCGATTTAGATGTTATTTCAGGGACGTTATTTCAAATCGTTGTCAACGTGTTAGTTAGTCTAATCTTTCTATCCCCTTTAGAATGAGCGTGTCAGGGCCCCCCAGTACATGTCGACTAACGTTTGACGGCGTTGATGTATTCTGGAACGTGTCCCGCGGCATTTCTGTCCAATAAATATTGTAACATGTTTATAATCTACATTTTCGAGATCATCTAAAAGATCTATACCGTCATGATACCTTCAAGAGGAAGTTCCACGCCCTACCCGACTTGTAATTTTCAAACTTTAAAGACATATTCCCGTTATAAATATTTTTCCCAATTTAATTTATGCTGTTCGAACTTACGCTTTTATTCTTGGGTTACCTCTTTGCTGTCTTTGAATATATCCAACGTTTTCGCAAACTGGACTGTGGAGCGAAGTTGATGTTTTGTACTGTTTATTAACAATTCGACACTTGAGAACAAATTTCCCGAATTTCATCGTTTTCCTATTAACAGCGTTTGAACTTTCGCTTCTTTCATTCCTGGTGTAGGTATCTGTTTTAGAATGTACCTAACGTTTTTTCGCCTTCAAACTAGAATTTCTCCATGAAATGGTTCGGAATCACTAAGGTGACCATACCATTAGAAAGATGATCAAATGTTCTAAGTTTTCCTGAAATTTGACACCTTCCAGCACGTTATTTGGAAAGGATTTGAAGTCCAAATATTTTTATAAACTTTATTTATTTTAGCTATTGAATGTTTTAACTGCAACTGGAGTCCATGTGAGTTGATTATAAAAATCTAAAAACGTGGTCAAAAGTTGAAAAAAAAAGTTTTTGACTGGAAAGTTATTATTTTCTTTCCTATAAAATGTGTTTTTCTTAAATCCTTCATAAAAACCAAATGTCGGGAACAGGTTGGAGGCGTTTTGTTCCATTTTTGGTCTAGTTGTACCCAAAAAAATGTTTACATCAAGTGCTTGACTCCCGCACCGACCTGTATTTAGTTGATATACCTACCATTGACTATGTTTAAAAATTATAGGCAAGCGATCATCGTATAGGGGCTATCAAATTATCCCCCATAAAGTCATGATTACCTGACTTTTTAGGAGTGATAATTTTGAACGTAATAGAGTAGATTCAGCACACTGAAAACCCCCAATACCAACCCTTAACCCCTCCGGACCAAACAACGCACTTTTTTGTAGGCCAAGGTAATTGGTAGAACTTGAATCAAAGAGTGCTTACCTGTGACATATTCAATTTTGATAGACACCTGTAGAACCGAGGAGTTGTCCGTACTAGTAAATCTCGGTAAGAAACGTGAAGAACAATGCTCTGGTATAGATAAATACATTCAAAATTTACATTTTTTATAATTTTATCTCACTAATCGTCAAACAGTAGAGATCAAATAAGGAGCCGTTCAGTAAACTAGATAGGTATCTAGTTAAATAACGTTCGTGTGAACCTACCAAATACGAATTGTCAAATAATGAATTTCTTCATCACTATTTCGGAACAAGAACTTAGAATTACGTTGCTTATCGTCGTCCTTTAATAATAGGTAACTACGTAATTATTAGCAGCTGGATTAATCCGTTCGTTGAACAGTTTGAAAGTTTGAATGAATCGGTTTAATCTGGGTTTGACTGTTTTTTTATATTATGTACAGATTTATTAATCTATTTAAAGTTTTAAAGCCTGCACACATGAATGATAAGATTTAAAACAAGAGGGGAGCGATCTCTTGAAGACGAAACGGAGTTTGTTCAGTAACTTCCATATTATGAAAGTGAGTATCACTGCATCATCTATTTATATCACTTACGTTTGAATGACAAAATAAAAATGTTAACATGACACAATTATAGATAGTAACGGCTTTTGTGACTGGTGACACCACCAGTTTTCTGACGTCAGTTACCGATTGGAGTACCAACATTTTAGATCTATATCATTCCAACCCCCTTGCGAAGCGCAATCTCCCAAATGAAAATACACCAGTTCAGGAACCGTAGTGCATTTCCATTACACAGCTCTCGGCCGACATAGGGGCGAAGATATAAACACAAGAAATGATGAATGCAGGCGGCTTTCAAGTGCAAAAGTCTAAACTTTGGGAGAATAGACTGACCCAAAATTAGTCTGATTTTCAAATGTATGTAAGTACCTTGTTTCGAAAAATTTGGTTATTACTTTTTCTATTTATTTATTATTATTATTATTTTGATTGTTTAATCCTGTACAATTTTTATGATAATTTCGAACCGTAGAAAGCCTCATTTTCCTCTAAAAATCCTCCTTTTTTTCATTCAAATGCGGTTTTCTCCTCTAATTCCCACATTAAAATCAAAATTTGCTTGAACTGAATGAAAAAACACTATCACAGCGTTACTTTTCTTGTACGCAAAGTTACCTAGTATTTTTCACCAAATGGTCCTTCATTTCTCACAGAATTGATTTTTTATCTTAGAAGATTTTGCCACTTGCCGTCCTTTGGTGTTTTTGAATATTGAATGAAGATTTTCCGATTTAAGGAAGATAACTAGTTATCTAGGAATATCCCATCTTTCGTTGTACTCTACAACGTGGGGGATGAGTAGCTATTGTACCCAAGTGAAAACTAGTTTATATAAGTTTCAAATAAGTCATCCGAGGGAAGACATTTTAAAAAAGAACGGGTTTTTCACGTATTCTTAGGTAATGAGTTTCTCCGACGATGTATGAAATCACATATCTCTGTTATTAGATGATGACCCGTCCTAAGTTGGGTGCTAAAATTACTTTTTCGTAGGTTGTTAACTTTTTTTGTATCTTACATAGTATGTAACTCATTTCAACACCGAACCTACCATTATTTTATAAAATGAGCTCTATGACCGTTGAACAGCCTCTGCATCAATTATAATCACAGCGGGAGGTACTTATATATTTTACAGCTATTCTCCTTGCATGTCTCACCTTCATAGTTTCTTTCTAGTGATGCAAATTAAACTATTAGGAAAAAATGACCGAAATTGTGAAAAAAATCAAACTTAAATCTTTTTATCCTCGATCAAGTGTGGCAACACAAATGAATATTATTAGCAGAATAATTGCTGAATCAAACATATAATACTGTGATAAAACTAGTACCATAAAGGAAGGTCTTGCAAAATTCTCTCTATCTTCATTAATACCTTAAAAGTCTGGTGATGCAGTGTGATTGTTCTCTTCAAAGTAAATGAGCGTCGACCCTGAATAGGGAACAGTGTTATGTTCAAGGAGTATAACCCACAGTTTAAGAGGTTTGATTAAATCGGCCTCATAGATCAGTCCGTTATAGAGTAGCAAGCAAAGGGCATTTTTTTTTTCGTAGTAAAAGTTTGAGTTTACAAGTTTGAACTCAGTAAAAGGTATCAAAATTTTTGAGCCGTAACAAGTGGCGCAGTCAGTAGGACAGACTGATTAAGCTATGAGGGCTATTTAATCAAACCTCTTCGACTGTTGGTTGTACTCTTTGAACATAACACGAGATGAGGGCTGCTCACATTAAAAATTTACTTCTATGGTCCTCTGAAAGACTATTGAAACAATTTCAAGGGCCTCCACCACCCCTTTATCTTCAAAGTGCCATTTCTACTGATCACAATGTGAGTTGCACACTTAACTATGTTTTCTATCGAAGAGGCAATTGAGGTGAGCGCCACAAAAATCTAGTGATACTTGAATACAACTCTGCCGCTGGGAAGATGCTCTGAGCAACCAACACACATCCTTAATGATTCTAAGACCCTTTTAGAAACATTATTGTAGGGATATATAAAATAAGCTTCCTGGGATTTGAACTTTTATTCGTGCAGGTGATGTTTCCAAACTATGGTGTACTTATAACTAATGTGCGATAAATTGTTCCACAATGCTTCATTCAACAGCTTAAATTACACCATAGTCCACAATAAAGTAAACCATTTCTCTTAAAATTAGTCTTGAGGGTTCAAACTGACTAGAAGAGCTCTTATAGGTAGTTATATTCTTTCTTCCTACGTGGAATTACAGCGTCAGGTAAAAATTTACTGGTGAATTTGAAAATGGACAAAATATTGCATAAATTCACTAAGATCTTGGACATTAAGGTTTAATGTGATCAAACTGGGTCAAAAAAAAAAACATGGATTACTAGATATGGACTAGATAGTCTAAGATCCATACATTTTACATTTCAAGGAGAATGGAATTCATTAGGTATAATCATATCCTCAACATTGTCTCCTTGATTGTGTATTATTTCACTTATCTATATTTTCGGCCACAAACAATGCCGCAAAACCTCTGCACTTCTTCGGTGCCTCCTTGGGAAGATGTATTAGGATTTCATACAAGGCTTAGGTACTATCAAAATAACCTTTCATTCAATGTGAAGACGGATCTCAACAATACAAATGAGTTCATCATTCGAATTTGATGCCCTGTGCAAGAGTTAAAACGGGGCTGTAGTTAATCGTGATGGTCGACCTTCTCATGTACTGCTTCCAAGCGTCAGAACCACTTTCCCTTCCTCCACCAGTGTGTTTCTCACCACCGAAAGCCCCTCCTATTTCGGCTCCAGATGTCGGAATGTTGACGTTGACAATACCACAGTCTGAACCTTTGGGTCCAATCCACTGCAAATATGCAATATAATCGTTAAAGGAGAGTTTAAAAAGGGTGGATTCAGTTCTCTTTTTGAATCGAAGTGAAGAATTCAGAAGTGTTCATAATTCATTGTTCAAAACACATTGCTGATCAGACCATTCAACTGTGTTAAGTGTTACGTATCAGAAGGGACTCCTCCTACGCTCAATCGATTAAATTAATGTACTGCAGATAAATAAATTAAACTAAGTGTTTAGATTGAGAGCACATCACCGGAAAATGGATGACTACCCTAACTTTTTTGGTGCTGTAGTTTCGCAGAAAATCTTAAGACTGTTTTTAGGAGACTGACAGATTTGGTTTTGTACTAAGCTTTTTTTTTAATTCTCCAAATCTTGGAACGCAAGCCAACGAATTTTGAGAGAAGAATAACTTGTATTTTATTGATCGATTGCAAAGGTTCTTTTTAGCAAAGCAAAGACAAGCGATCGCCCCCAGCATCTGCGATCAACTCTATTTAGATGAAGCTTGGGAGCTTTCGGTACTATATTCATGTGTTGTCCGCCACAATCAGAGGCTGTCGCCAGTCCTTGCATTAAAGAAAACCCTCCCGATTTTTTCAAGAGGATGATCGTTCAAGAACTTGAATCTCTCAATCAATTCATGGAACTGATTTCTATCTGAATAAAAATAAAACTACTATCTTACACCGAAAGAGGTTTTGATTTATTATTATTTCCTTTAGGGTTTATTGATCGAGACGATGAGATTACTGTCAAATCGCGGATCGAAGTCGATCCCGATTTCCGTGAACTTTGGTCTAGTTTCCGAAAAAAGCTATGGATGTGCCAGTAAATCCGGTCTCTTGATCAATCAAACCTTAGAGATTACATTTAAGGATTAATCCAGCAAAAAAATCGGAATCTCAAAAAACTGTCGATGTGAGAGGGTAGCTTTTGTTTGGTTCAGATAGAAAGTAGTTCCCTGTATCGAATGCGACCACTCGGGTTAATGTACGATCATCCATTCCACCATTTGAAGTAAGCTAGGCGGTCGAGCTGCAGAGCACATTCAACAGGTTTGGGCTAGACCTCATGGCTGTCGGTATCCCAAATATTTTAATTCTAAATGCAATTAAAAGATATGAAGGGTCAAGGTGCCGATTTTGGGTAATGTACCACAGATCTCTCCAAGTATGGGTGGGGGTTTTGGGTAAGGGTAAGGGTTTTGGGTAATACAGAAATAATTAATTTCAGGGCAATCATTTACAGGTCCTAGTTGTACACTGCATACAATGCCGGTGATGAATTTTCAAAAAGGGGTTGATGAGTGGCAAAGCTACTTGATGATGTTGAGCTCAACAGCAGAAAACATGAAATTACACTATCGACTCAATTAGCATTATTAACTCTTACTTTGAATAAATCCGCCAGGTTGTTGGTGAAAAGGCTCGATGATAGACCTTGCTTGACTCTATTGTTACTTTGTATGGCCTCGTTCACACTTTGAGCTTTGAGAACGTATACAATCGGTGCAAAAGTTTCTTTTTGAACTACTGGGTTATCGTTAGACAATCCTGTTACAATGGTGGGTTGAACGAAAAATCCTTCTCCATTGCATACCTGTCAGAAAGGCAATAAAATCCATTTGTTGATTAGCCAATTTCAATATTACATCAATGTGTTATACCTAACACTGCTAATAAATTGAACGGACTCTTCTTCTTAGATTTGTTCATTGTTAAATCATGTGACTTATAAGGTGAATAATTGTAAACATAAATTAAAGTGCATACTAACCTCACCACCGAACTCTATTTTTCCACCTTGTGCAATCGCTTCTTTGATCGTATTTCTGTAGTTTTCAACAGCAATTTGGTTATGCAGTGGACCATAAAGAGTGGTTTCATTCAGTGGGTCTCCCATTCTTTCCATCACCTGCTTGAACGACTTCTTCATTCGTGTCAAAACTTGATCATAAACCTTTAATTCAAGATCACATTTAAGTTCAAATTTTACCGTAATGGTACCTATTCAAGACCGAAAACTTTGAAATCTCTTCAAAATCTATATGTACAGACCTTTTCGTGTAGAATAAGTCTTCTTGTAGATGTGCACCTCTGACCAGCAGTTCCAATGCAAGCAAACACAACTGACTGAGCAACCATTTCCAAATCAGCGTCATGTCCGACAATTATGGCGTTGTTGCCACCAAGCTCCAACAGACATTTTCCAAACCTATCTTGAACTGTTAGAGCCACCTAAGGGTTGAAAGCCTCTGATTAGAGTCATTGTTTGAAGATCTAACCATGTCTGGAAGATAGCTTCTGTATACACTAACCTTCTTTCCTACGTTGGTACTTCCAGTGAAGGACACCATTGGTATTCTCTCGTCTGATGCCATAGCACTGCCAATATCACTTCCACCGCAGACAAGTGAACAAATAGCTCCCGGCAAGTTGTTATCTTCTAAAACCTTTGCCACGATCCTACTTGTGGCCACTGATGCCAGTGGCGTCGAAGGAGCTCCTTTCCACAAGAGCGTGTTTCCACACACCTAGTTATTCAACAGACAAGCCAATTTTAACATGCTTAAACATCAATCAACTGCCTTTTTAACTAGCTAGTTAATAGTTAAATAAATTAATTGAAACATTTGGAAAGATGATGTACCATTGCGATTGCGCTATTCCAGCCGTAAACAGCCACAGGGAAGTTGAAAGCACTGATGACTCCAACTACCCCTAAGGGATTCCATTGTTCCAAGAGTGCATGCCCTGGTCGCTCTGATGGTATGACGCTACCATTGAACATTCGAGAGAGACCCACTGCATAGTCACAAATGTCGACGTATTCTTGAACTTCTCCTACACCTTCAGCCAAGATCTTTCCTGAATCAATTACAGTTATTAATCGCACTCGGATTGCTTCATGTAAGAAGAACAACAGTTCAACCTTTGTTGATTTGCGTTTGGAGATGTTGTATAAAATTGAGTCTTTGTTTTGTTTTCATGCAGTTTTGAATGAAGTGGGACAACAAGACATAAACAAGTTGTTTTTGGGTAAGAAAATCATCTCTTATGTCCCCTCTGCGATAGCCCCTGCCCATTTCTGTGAACCCGGTGCTTCAGGAGAGGAGCCGACACTGAGACGAATGTCATGACGGCTCCAACCTCATCAGCTGAATTTTCGTGTTCGTATAAATGAATTTGTAATTCACATCTAGCATTTCAATGAAGCAAATATAACAATCATTAGTGAATGATAATGTCTGGAAGCTCCCTAGCGGATTTTTTGCATAATAAATTTATTCCACCAGAGTACCTGCTCGATAAAAAAATCACAATATGTATCTTCTAAGATGTGGATCACTATTTAAGATTCATGAAAGACAGAAAAAAGGTGCAAGCCCAAACTAAACCCCAGTTTTCATCAGTTTGGTTTTTCTATTGATTGGAAATATCGGTTTGAGAAATATTTGTTTACCCATTTCCAAGGACACCAGCTTCCCAAGAGGATGCAGTTTGTCTCGCAACGCATTGCCTATTTGTCGGACGACTTCCCCTCTTTTGGGGGCAGGCAGATCTGCCCACAGCTCCCACGCTTCTCTCGATTTCCCCACTGTGGTCTCATAGTCTTTCAGCGAGCCTTGACGCACTTCTGCTATAGGTTGGCCGTTCGCAGGGCTAATTGATGTCACAGTCTGTCGACAATGATTCATAAAATGTAAATTCAGTTTTCAACTTACGCTGGTATACATACCACTGGGAATTACTTAACTCACTTTATTCTCAGGGTAGAGGATTAGGGAACCTTCTAAATTGATTTAAAAAAGGGGATTTTTTCCAAGAGTCAACCATTGAATTTTGCAGTTACGGATGAAAAATTGACTTGAAAAGGGCAAGTTGTCACATCTTGAGAATCTAAACTTTTCTCAATCGCTCATAGATCCCTGTGATCCAGAGATTTTGCTTACAATACTAATAATATAATAATTTGAATGCGAAAAACGTAGCTTTTAACGATAAAATACATGTTTTCTACTCGAAATCGATTTGCAGAAAGAAAAAATTTGGCATCATGTTTTATATCGGTAGCTGAATCGAAGGTGACCTCTTGAGCCTCCCCACTGGTTAAATAAGCAATTGGCAGGCCCTTCGGTCGGAAGTTGCAAATAGTATTTTATTAATTGTGGTGTTCAAACCGTTTAGTCTAATAAAAAAGTTTGGTTTTCCATCAGGATCCTAAGAAATCGAACGCAGTTACAAACGCTACAGTCAAATTTGAAGTTAGTTCTTCAATTAAGGGAGTTATGATCATTTTTGCGAGTTAATGTCGAAAACTTGAAGAAAAAATTTTGCAACTAGCATAATTTGAAAATTAAGCGAGATAAACAAAAAATGTTAACGGACTACTTTGAACAAAAACTTGATCTAGAGTCGGTAGGTACCTGGCCGGTATCAATCATTTAGTATAACACACAATAAATTTGTATTAGGTACCTATTTATTAGATTACTATTTGATGGATAACCTCATTAATGGGTTAAATGAACTTTTATCAATATCAGAACTAATTCATTACTGCATTGCGTACGGTATACTTATCTCTACTTTCAAGTTCCTCTGGTAAATTTTCATACCTCTCCTGAGCCGCACCACTCGCCATGGTAAACACCTTGGTTGTCTCTTGAGAGGCCTAGGTCTTTCAAAAAAGAGTATTTAGGGTCATCCACCAAATACGCAGTTTTAGAGAAAGATTTCAATTGGTGTGAAAACAGAGGAACGCGATTCGATAACACAAAGAGACGTTTTGCCATGGTGAATATACCCGAGAGAAATATCGACGTCAAAGTTTAGGTGTACATATAAATGATAAGCCTAGTTTGATTAAAATTGTTGCTGACATCTTATCTGCCCAGTTATGTCGATAAGGCGCGCGTAATGACTTACATAACACTTGGATTTTTATAATCTCAACCCTTTCAAGATTACGTTGACAATATTTCCGTTGAGAATATCCTACGTGGTGTTACCTAACCGTGCAAGTAAACTAAAAATAGACAGAAATCAATGATAATGTTTCAATGGGAAATATTCCTGGTATTTGCTTACTGTTCATGGTTGTTAATTGAAATTAGGAACTTACCTCCTTTCTACGAAGCAGCAGCTTTGATTCAGTCGATCAGTGTACGTCAGAACAATTTACTACACGAACACATTATTTATATTTTGCATTCTTTTAAAAACCTCAACGTGCTATCAATAATATGACTCGAGTCCACTAAAATTTGGAATACGGGTTTAGAGAAGGCTGATTTTTCAACGCAATAACCAATTTCGATGGGTCACATTCATAAAATTCAGCGTGCACTTTTGCAAACTAAAACTTTCCTATCCATTACTCAAGAACAATGGAAACGGCTCCTCATGCCAATTTCAATAGCAACTAAGTCATGTAGGCATTTTAAATGTCCAGTCTTGCAGATACTCTTACAAGTGAATTCTCGAGAGAAATTTCATGATTCGATTGATTTTTCCAACATTACATCAAACTTGAACCTTAATGGCTTGTAAGAAATTCAAAATGGGCTTAGCAGACTACAAGGTTGTAGCAGGCTAGTGATTTATTCCGAAGACGTACTGTTGTTATCCTCCAAACAGGTGTTTTTCAAAACGAAAACCTCCACTCGCATTCTAAATAAATTTGTTTCCGTTTTACCATGTGCTCAATCCTAAACTTCCACGTTGAATCCAATTTTTACTTGAACAGGAATTGTGTGAGCAAGACCATACCCAAGACATTCACACAAGTGGCGAATAACTTGAGGTCTTGATAGTACAGAGACAAACCGAAGCACCAACATCAAGGCTGAAAATGAACACCCCGAATGCTCAGTGATAAAGAAGTTTTTTCAACCAATTCCGACCCCAATCCTACTGTCTTGTCGTGAAACAATTTATTGTGTTGTAAGTATCAACAATGATCTACTCTCATTCAAAATATGATTTGTTCTTCTAACGTACATCAGCAATCGAGTACAGTTGTAAATTCTTAAGAATCAGTTCAAGGATGTTCGTCAACTTAGGTTGTTGAACCTACAAAATACTACTTTAAATAATAATTTAATTATACTTTATTTCGTATACAATCGGGTTATAAATGATATATTGATAGAAAAAGGGTAGTATGTTGTATGTTGAGAAGGTAAGTGTGAGCCGCCATCACCGGTTCGGGATCAAAGATCCAGGAGGGATGAGATTTAGATGCTTCACCAGTGGGGCGATGAAATTAGTCAGCTGGTTCCCTGGGCTAGTGACACCAAACGGAGAACGGAAAACGTTTATGTCGGAGAAAATAATGTCGGACTGTGAAGAATTCTCTTGAGATTCCAAGATGGTATCCCAGTTGAAGTCCGAACATGAGTCTTCAGATGTGTCTAAAATGCAGTCTTCGAGTGTTCCTGTTGAATAAACACATTTTCATGGGTCAAATATAAATACTTCGAAGGTAAGGGCTCCAAGTAACAATAGGTATAACACGTTTATGATACTTGGCGTTATCACTATTGGTTACATAACTTGATGATTGCCAGTAGTATCATCAATTTAAGTGATGAATAAGATAACAAACAGGAAAAGAACTTCGGGGAAAGTAAAGAGAAAATGGATGGAACAACCTTAACTGCAATAGAATGTTTATTTGCTCAGTCCTTTGTTTATACCTCAAGTTGATAATGCTAAGCTGGATCCACAAGGATGATGAAGCAGGATGCCAGCTGATTGCCTGCTGCAAAACCCATCACCTACGGCACGTTCCCCACTTCTGTATCTCCCCCAATACCTTTCCACATTTGTCTGCTCCCCAGCATTCCACATCCATATGAATCCAGATTTACATCCCATGAGCAGTATTCTACTTTTGAGATTGAAACCAACTTATGTGTCCACAGACTTCAAACTTTTAATCAACTCGAAGAATTCCATACTACTACTACTATCCTACTATCCAAACATTACCTATACGTTCAGGTAAGAATAAAGCTAATCGTCTTACCATTACTGGCCAGTCTGGAAGAGCCGTAAAACTGTTTGGGCGTAGAGTCAGCATGGATGAGTGATGTAGCAGGTGGTCTGTAAAGGTTGGTACAGGCAGAGGCTACGTGTGTGGCAACAATCGTTGATCCAATGACTGTCAACATCCCTGCCATGTAGCTCGCTAAACAAACAGCAGAGACCTGACAACAGAAAACAATAAATTGAAAAGTAAATTATTGGACAAATCGATTTATCAACTAAACTGGTTCAGAAAAATAAAAGGTTCTCCCACCTATCTGCAACCCACTGGCCATGCAATACATCTTTACTCGTCTAGTTTCATCACGAAAATGTTATTGAAATGATTAATTTGCTATTGTCCATCAGCAGCTAGTAGCACAACAGAGAATATTGTAGTGCTATGAAACTGGGCTTTTTAAACTTAGAATATGGGCATAAACAATATGATATAAAATTGGCGTACCTCAAACAATGGGGAATTGAGATTATGTCATGTGGGAACGAGTCACGAGGATGGAAGGAGTTAGAACACTTAATTTTGGTCGCTATGGTTGCTACTGTAACTCCAGCTCCATTTGCTCATGAAGCTGAATTCACATGGATATGGATTAAAGAACACTATAGAAGCAGAAAGCTAGATGATTGGCTACTGCCAAGCTCACCATCTACAACAGATTAGTGTGTGTAATAGCGTACTGGAAAATTAGATCTTTTGTCCAAGGACATTCTGGGCACTGGCTGGGCTCGTCTTGGGTGGTTACCATCAGTAAACGATGCAATCACAGGGCTGGTTTATTGTGACAATACACTTCACCTGGCTCCACGTTTCCATAGCAATGTGAACACTCTTCCACATGTTCAGCAACTCCCTCACTACCCTTCAACACTTGTCCACTCCACTATATTCCTCATCCATGTGAATCCAGCCTAAGGATGGTAGCTTTTGAGAATGCACTAACATAGTATAAGAGCAATATAACCACACTAACAGATTTTATTTCTTTTAAATTAAATGCATGCCAATTTATAATAATTGTTGTGCCCAATGGAACTAGGTGAAAATAAATTGTCCATGAACTTACAGTTACAACAGACTGAGCCAGCGCCATGCAGTTGATGTAATCAAGAAGAACTTCAAGGTCTGAGTATGAAAACCATCCACGTTTATTCCCCTCTCTGGCAGCCACAGTCCTTTCTAGCTCTCCGAATTTCGACCAGAAATCTTCACTATCCACGTAAACTTTCCAATCCTAAAAATGAACAGTGAAAATAATTCTGATAATTATTTTTCATTAGTTCAAAATAAACATTTAAGACACCCATTAACCTCCATTTTAGGAAAGTTTGATACTTTAATGTTTGTCTCAGACCGATAAAATCTACCCTTTTTAGGTTCCAATTCAAGGTATCAAATTCTGTGCACTGGAGTAAAAATTAAACAACGTTTAAAAACCAAATGGGTTTTAACGATTGCCATTGTAAAGCTAGAAACTACATAATTAGCCGACGAATTTGAAAACGACCTCTGTTGAAATGAGGAAGTGCACGTTTGAGGGCATTGCGTGGTATGAATAGGAATCTTGCTTTGTATGAACATATTGGTAGAATTAGGGCAAATGATGAACATTTATCAACAACTTCAATAGAAATTTTTGTTAGATGTGACCTTTGACCAGATTTTTGCAAGGCTCTATGCAGAAATACTGACTAAGACAGAGCAAAGTCATCATAACCCCCAAACTGAACCCACAGGATTTGTGTCTCAGCAGATAACAATAAAAACCTATAATAGATTAACATAATTACTCACGATGGCGCCTAGAAATTCATTTTCCAGGTTATTTATATGCTGCAAAGGAAGCCCCACAGAGCATGCCCACTCGCTGTTGAGTACGTCTTCTTCTTCACCGCAATCGTTCAAGAACTTTGTGGCTACCATCTGGAATAGGAGTTCGTAAATCTGTTATTCACTATTTTCGTCTAACAAGTATGGCGTACCGAGAAAATGAGGCAATTACCATTGAGATCAGGAATAGTTCGGAGGGTGAAACTTTTTCTACATATGAGGGGTTCAGCGCCTTCAGTCGTTCAAGGTACAGAATGGCCAATACAAAAGAGCAAGGGGACATGCAGGCATTTCGACTGATTTCAGATGCTCTATCCAGGCGTAGTCGTTCCAGTGTTTTTCGTGCTGTTGCTTCAGTATACAGTTCAACCGCAAGCTCTTTAAACAAAATATTGCACCAATAAATAATTGAATCTGTACAGTCAACTCATTTAGAGAGGGGCAAACTAGATTTTTTGAACACATAGACACTAGTCTATAGAGGAACGTGGTTGATACACCAGACTTAGGTACAATCTCAAAACTAATTAAACAATGAAGCAACGCAGTGGGAAAATGCCTCAGAAATCATTTCAACAAGGCAAATTAAAACTGGGTAACCCCAATCGAAAATGGACCAATAAAATTTGCAACAGCGCAATACAGAAGCAAAATAAGCTTTATACTTGGAAGTCCGTAATGAATCATCACGACGCTCAGTGTTATGGCCCATTTTACAAATTGAATAAACTGCTGCAGGCGCTCTTTGTATATAAATTCATTCAGAATTTGAACACTTTTAGGATTGAGTCAAAGGCAGTAACAGTACCATATCGATGGGAAGCTTGATGTGGATTGATTTGTATTAAACATTTATACCAACGCAGCCTTACTTTACATACTGTTAACTGAATGTGTGTACCTGTCACAGGCAAGCTGAATCTTTCCAAAGCAGGCATCTTTCCATAATAAAGAGTTTTCATGATCCTCTCTTCAAACTTTTGGTGGTTACCCAAAGCCTAGACAAAAATATGTAGAAGAACATGAAATGTACATGCAAATTAGGTGAAGTAGAAATAGTTTCGCCTATTAATAC
This sequence comes from Creontiades dilutus, assembly GCA_031894815.1. Classification (NCBI taxonomy): domain Eukaryota; kingdom Metazoa; phylum Arthropoda; class Insecta; order Hemiptera; family Miridae; genus Creontiades; species Creontiades dilutus. The sequence continues at coordinate 259,094 of JAVIWC010003559.1, read as the reverse complement.
AAATGAAAGCAAGAATCTTCTCATTCTCTTGACTTGCTGTAACTGTACGTAGAATGGAATGAGCATGGTGCACCAAAAAGCAACAAGTGAGTAGGCATCAGTATCTTTTATGTACACACAATGAGATTAACTCTTAGATATCTGTGGTACGTTTTCAATTGTAAGTTTTGGCATAACAGGTGAGCACCATAGGTTCTTATTCATTATGGCATGAGCAACGTGTGCACTGCTATGTGACTTAAATTGTGACTACTTTCCAACATATGGGGGCCGTACGTACCTGGGATCTGACTCTATGTCCGTCCTTCCTCCGTTTTTTCTGAGAAGAGCGTACAGACCGTGTGTCAGTGAACATCACGGCGAATCTGAATCAAAAAACGGGGATGAGTCACGGACGATATAGCGTAGCAATGAGTGTTCTTACCTACATATTTTACTTTCTAGGACAACAAGAGAACCAAATAAGGAGACACTCCGTTACTTAGTAAAACTAACAATTTCCTTCTCAATTACAGTTAAGTGTGGTGTTAATACGTAGTATAATGCACAATGAGCTCACAGCTTACCGTAATTTGTTGAATCGTTCGAAACTTCGTAGGTAGTTAGTTCTTTTTAAGGCACTAGAACAGAAAAGGAGGGGCGAAAACGATGTTGAGATGTGGTGAAAGGAGATGGATACTACAATTGACGCAGGTGGTGAATAATCCATTATGTTGTTATCCAGTGTTGTCACAACGGTGCTCAATTTAAGCCTTCGAATTTAAATAAGAAAATAGTCATATTTACCTATTCGCGAAGGTTTATACACCGATAGAAATTGTTATATAAATTAGATAAGTAACTAGGTAATTCATCTAAGACGAAATACAAATTTTTTTTAAAAGCTTCCAGCTCGTTGGAACAGCACCAAGCGGACTGCTGGTACATCCTTCCTACATCTAGCTGTATTCTTTCTACAACTTGCTGATCATTGTTATATTTCTTAAAGAAATTTTCTTTCTTTTCCTTGTAATATGAGATCCATTCCCTGGAAAATGTGTGGACTCTCAACAAAAACCTGCAGATATTCTTTTTTATCAACCACTATCTTAAAGATCCCTCAAGATCACTACCCTCAAGCCACTTCAAAATTTGTATGTAGGAAACCAAGAGAGAGCGAGAACAAACAATAAATATCTTATAATTCAGTCTCCTGTCAAAAGTACCCTATTTATAATTGTTAACCAACTTTATAGAATCTACAAATCCTCAAGAAATTTAAAGTTCCATGCTTTTGATGGCTTCCTTCTAATGTTACCATGGAAAGAGGGAAGCCAAGAAAGACCGCCCATGGCAATTAAATTCCCTCCATGACGATGTTTACAAGTTTCTTGGCAACCGCAACTTGGTATTTAAAAACAGTGTCATCTACGATTTGTAATTTTAATTGAATTTTTGTTTTGTTTACTTGCTTAACTTATTGTAAGTAATGGTAAATACTTATCAGCAGAGCTATTGATGTTAGTCGACTTAAGCGTCCAACTTCCCAGTTCCCTTGTCGGCATGTCCGGCCCAAGCAATTAATTTCCTGTTTGCGGGAATTGTGTTGAAAATTTAGTTCACTAGTGTAATCTATCTAGGTATTGTCAAATGTTACATCAAATGCAAACTATGGATATGAAGAAAGAGATGAAGAAGTTGGAAAAGAGGAATATGATGGAGGCGATGAAAAACGAAATGGAACACAAGTCAAAAACAGTTAATCTGATGCGAAGGCTGCACGAAGAAAGGCAGGAAGCCGCTTTGGAGGAGAAGTTGGCACGGGTGAGCAGAGTGATAATTATGATTAAAGTTGCGGTAGAAGTCGAGAATAGGTGACCCCTTCCTGATAAGACCGTCGCCATATTGAAAAACCCGATGTCTCCTATCGATATGCTCTGTCTAGTTCGCTGGTCTTGATGATCGCTTCGCTAGCATCTCAAAAACAACAAAAAAATATCCTACATCAATCCTTTTAGTCAGACAAATAGATCAGAATGTCAGCTTAAGTTGCTCGTATTAGGGACGAATCGGGCTTTTGTTTCTTAGTTGTCTATGAAACGCCAATGATTTTAATGACCGAAGGAATGGTATCTTATTTTTTAATAAGGCAAGGCACTGTTCAATCCATGGTTGAAACGAGCCCTCCAATTAGCCGTCTTGCCTATGGAAACTGAAGGTTATTAGTTGGTTCTTCTCAATTGATGGATAAGATATAAGTTTGTACCTTCACAATCATCACTTCAGTTGATGTGTCGCATCCGACAGGCACAAGAAGCTCAAGGATGGAGAGCCAACGAGCTAAGCCAGGAAGAAGAACTTGCTTATCACATGGACCTAGCAAAACGAGATGATGTCTGCAAATTGAAAGAAAGGTACCTTCTGTTCCTTAATACGAGTTCCTCGTATAGATTTTGTAGGTACTGATGCTTTCTGCTTTATCAATATTTGAAGAAATTATACATGAATATAACATTGCAAGATATTGCAACTTGCTGTTGGAACAGTGATTTCATTTCATTTTAGATTTTTGTTTTTGTATTGTCTGTTCTGAAAAAATGGGTATTTATGCATTTTTTTATCTGCATGTTTTTTCAAGAATTTTAAATTCGACCAACACCAACTTGGTTTATTTACATGGGAACCCCATTGTTTATTTCAGATTCGGATTCTACACTCAATTGTACAAAAATTTGATCCCAAAAACGATTTTTTTATTTCCCGCGCCCTGGTCAGCAAGCAAATTATCAATGAGAAATCAATGTATTTTAAAATCAAAACGGTCTTTTTACTGTCTATTTGAAAACAGTAACTTTCGGAATGTTTACGTGTGCACCTATCTGCAGTGCAGATTCTGCACTCACCGCTTTTCATTTCTCGAGGTTAAAAAAAATCGTATGAGAACAATCCCATCATTTAGGAAAGTGATTTTAAAGTAGACAAATGGTTGCGTCCTTGAAAAAAGCGGTTTTCCTTTTGAAAAAGTTGATTTTTCGTTGATAGTTTGATCAAAATGTAGTCAAATTTATCACCACGTGATTTATCGTAGAAAAAACTATTAAATCGTCATTTGTCTCGCTTAAGTACTTTGTCCATCTAAATTTTCCCGTAACTTTGCCAAAATTGAGTTTGTATCAGTTTTTAAGGTCTTACAAAGCTTAAATCAAGAAAGACTTATTATTTTAAAATACTGTAGAAAACTCACCAAATTAGATTTTCAAGTCAATCTGCGCATCGAACCTTTATTCCATTTCACCGTCGTTCTGAATCGTTTTTAAATTGGAATAAAGGAGTGGAAATAAATTTTCTGCCTAATCAATACTTTCAAATTGATTGGTTATTTTAAATATTATTTTCGAAATGCATTTATTTAGCCAGGAATTTAGCCATTACCGACCCTTTTTGTCGACTATGGTTGTAATTGTCTGTACAACAGGACTGATTTGTATTAGTATCAAGGTAAAGTAAGGTTGTGCGGATTTCAGACAGCAACTGTGGGAACTACGAGAATTGGTGGACTTGAAAACCCAAATCAGGAACGCTTATTTTACCAAAGCACTCCACACTCAATTAGCTGAATCCAGAGCCTTGAAAGCCAAAGACCGGGTAGGTGAATTCTATGTTTCGTTTACTTATTCCACATATTTAAAAGCGTTACTTTTCAAATAACCATGCTTCCTGATTATTATAGAGTGAGCTCGAAGAATATAAAATCAAAATCCAAAAAGATGCCCTGGAGCAAGAGCGACTTGAACGGATCAAGGAAAAGGAAAACGAAATGAGGAAAAAACAGTACAGGAATGAGCTACAAGACCAAATCATCAATAGCCATAAGAAGAAAAAAGAAGAGCAAAAGCAGCGTCTTCTTGATATGCAGCTGGTTGATGATGCAATTCGAACCATAATGTATGAAGAGAAAATGTAAGTCTTTAGAGCTCTCTGAAGTAGAGATGGTATTTGCAGTAAGTGTGTTCTGGCTATAGGCTTATGTAAACTAGCTGTTCTGTTAGTACTGATTGTCCATAGCCTGCAGCTGTTGTTGTACTTGTGGCTGTCAATCAACCTGTTTTAGCAGGCTTTTCTATTCTTCTTTGAGTTGCTGTTCTCGTCTCTCTAAGGCCAAGTGTATTCTTAGTTCAGTATTACGTTTTTTCTTACGTTCATTTTAGGCAAGAAGAGGAACTAAAAAGAAAGAGGATCTTGGCTAAGGCTGACCACGAAGCAAACATGAGAGCAAAACAAGTTTGGGTTCAACGTGAGAGAGAAAGGGAAGAGGAAGAAGAAAGGTAATTATATTATACATTTGACTGTCGTACTGACTGGATATTGAGATTTATAATGGGTCGTTCCTGTTGTGTTTGGTGATAGTCTGAACACAAACTAAATTAATTAATTCCAATTTGGGAAATTAAATCAATTACGAACCCAGGTACGGTTATCGGTTATCGCGTATTAACCTCAATATCAGATAACCTGTCCATAGGTAACAGAGGGTGGTGGTAGTAGAGTAGTAGTAGTAGTAAAGTAAACAAGGAATTTCACCTTGGATTTTCGTCCGACTACCCGGAGGTGTCGCGGACGTCGCCAGCCGTCCTCCAGAGAGGATTGGAACCAGGTCTGACGATTTCGCTCGTGGCTTCCCATTGCCCTGGGTTGGGAGCAATTTGGATTCACGTGATATCGAGATCAGAGATGAACTGTCTAACGACAGGACAGGTATACAACACTTGATAGGATTTTGGCCCTAATCATTGGTGCCTGTCGGATTCGAACCGGGCTAATCAGTACTCCCACTGAAAGTAAACAGCTAGAGGACTGACGCCCCAGCTCGCTCGGACAACCTGTCCCCTCAGAGGGTGGTGGTTTCTCTACAACAGTTTCATTATGGCAAGTGTCTAACACTCAAGTTAGGTTTTATGGATAATGGTGTATGATTTTTGCTATTCGTCGAGATGGTTAGATTTTATGAATCTTACCCCAGAATTGTTACTATTTCGGCCTACAACATGTAGAAAGCATTTCCTGATAGAAAGAGGTTGCTCCCATTGCTTTTCTTCTTGGAGCCTGTGGGTCACTGACGCACGCTTTCTCAACGACTACAGTCAATAAATTCTCATTACATTGCATCTTCTTGTTACAATTTAGTCATAAGTGTTAAACAAAAATGAAATAGATAGTTGAATTCTCGTTTCATCGTTTCAATTTTTTATTTTTTCTTTAACAGAAAAATCCGAGATTATTTATGCAAAAAGTTTGAACAAGAGAAGCAATTGCAAGAAATGAACCGTAAGAAAGCCGATGAAAAAATTGCTGCCAGAGAAAAAATGTTGAATCGAATTCAGCAGCTGAAGGTAAGCAGTAATTCTCCTAATATCTGCAAACCTCTTGGCTGGTTTTGTTATCGTGGAAAACCTCAGGTTTTCTGTGAAGAAGGCCGATTCTTGTACCCCAACTCATTTTAGAAATGGTGTAATTTAAATCAATGGTAAAATCAACTGTTTTTACAAATTCACTTACGGTTTTGATGAATTTAGTCATCTTCAGTTACTTTGCAGTATTCTTGCTAAAAGAGGCTTTGGTTCTTAATTGAGCAATTTTCCAACACAGTTTAATTGTTAACTGATGAAGCTATAGAAAATTCCTAATAAATTCTAAATGCTGAGTTGGCATTTTTATTTGGTTTCTTAAATTACTTACTCACGAGTTCTGTGGTCATTCCTTGATATCCTTTCTCATCAATTGAGTTATAATAAACAATTTAATTAGGTTCATTATTTTTAGTTTATTCGATTCTTTGAGTCTATTATTCTGTTCAGCGCTCTGCCCTGTAATCATGGCCAGGGCCTTCCTATGATTTAAAATCGTTTCGACTTAGTAAGTGACTACGTAGAATCATCGTTTTGTAATTTTCCAATTTTCCAGGCCGGGCGTGAGGAGAGAGAAAGAATAGCACAAATCCTGTGCGACGAAGAGACTCGGCTAAGGGAAGAAGCAGAGGCAAAGAAAAGGAAAGCAGAGATGCTTTCAAGGGCCCAAGAAATGAAAGAAACCGTTGAGAATCTACTCAAAGAGAAAATAGCGCGAGCAGAAGAGGAAAAGAAGATGAATGAAATTTATAGGGAGAAGGTAGATACTAGCTTTTGGTTTTTTAGTTGTTGAAGCGGAAGTAATAATAGGCTAATTTAATTTAGAAAATAACACAAAAAGCAAAACTCATCCTTTCATCCATCAAGCAACAGAAACAACATGTGAACTGTGGTTGCTATAAGAAAATAAGCTCCTAATTGGATGCTGGTATTCTGAATTGTCTAAAAATCATTCTTACTGACAACGATATAGTTTAATTTTCCCTTATTGATTTAAATTCAATTTGATTTTATTCGTTATTGTTTCAAACTGGTTGTCTGATTGGGTTCAAATTGGAAATAGTGACAAAAACCTTTCTAACTATTTCACTTTAATGGTGTTCACATCCAAATCCGTTCACTTCTCGTTACAAATTCTCAGTTGTAGAAATACAAATAATATTTGTTTTAGCGTAGTGTAGATTTCGTAGAAAATCAAGGTGTGGCAATGGTTCAAAAATTACAAAACTATTACACTAAGTCTTTCTCATGAATGCAACGCCATGAACACCAACATTTTACTAGTCAGTAACCTCAGTAGGTAACAAAATTTGTTACCATCATTGTTATCACCATTTAATGGTGATATCTAAATATCTACAATGGTGTAATATGCTTTACATTGCCCAAGCCGTAAAGACCCACGAATGAAATTACTGAAATTTAATGAGATAAAATAAAACACCTCCCTGCACTTCTCTTGTCCACTAATGTATACAACAAGTTACGTAAAACTCGATTTCAAAAGGAACTTTCAGAAAAACATTTCCATTGGTAATATATGAGTTGATTCGATCGTCACAATTTACCTGGCGATTTGCTACGTTCAGACATGGTCACATCCATATCCGTTCTTGTTGCAAATCTGTAAAAGTTCTAGGCTGTAGAGAGGACGAATTCTAGGAGGAGTTCTAGGCTGTAGGCTGGGCGAATGAACTTTCAATGGGCTTATTCGATTCATTGAAGCGATGTCTATCACTAACAAACACATCAACACTATTATTATTTCTTAATTTTTGATTTTTCAATATTTCAAAATTTTGATTTTTACCCTTTTGGGTCGGTCGAGAGTGATGCTGAGAACTCGTTACAAACTAAACGTTACAATTTTTCACCCATGCACACGTATGAGCACATTCTTAACAAAAGAATGAGTGCTTTGGGTTTTGAGCGCAGGAAATTTTCAAATTTAAAACACAAACATAAAATATTATCTAATAATAGTACTCAGGGTGTGATACTAGTCGAGTCAAACTACTCTTCCACGTGTTCTACAACTCATTTGAGACCTAAAGTGCCTTGGCGCTTTTTTTTACTCCGTTCCAAATGCCACTTTTTCACATTTACATTGTCCTGCGCGTTTTCAATGCTACTTCAATAAAATTCCCTCGACTCCCTTAACGAGAACTTGGAATTTAAATTTGAAGATACTAAAATTTAGATGTTAAGATTTGGAAAAAAATGTAAAATCTCCGGTCTCTTTACTGCTTAACAAAATTTATTGCTTGGAAATACCGTCCAAAAATTAAGTTTGGCCAATTTCAAAAGTGATTATTTTTTTAAACAATTTTTAATCCCATCATTTTTGTACTAAAATTGTGCAGACCTCCGAAAAACTGCGCTATAAGGTCAGCTTTCTAATAGAATGATTAATTTTGTTGTTGTTGCACTTTAATTTCAAAGAGAAAAATCAATTTAAACTGCAAAGCACTAGAGGCCAATGTGGCCCTTGGCTTCCCGACACCTCTTTGCCATTTCGGGCAGGCCTCCCTTGGAATGCGGTCAACATGCTCCAGCCATTGTACACGCCCAGCCTTGATCAGTCGGACTATATCTTCTTGCTTTAACTATTCATCGATTTCTGCACTTTGTCTAGTTCTAAAACCTTGACTTTCGCCGACTGCACCGTTGATTCTTCTCACAATCTTTCTCTGAAATACCCGCAGTCTTTTCTCATCCTCAGCCCTCATGGTCCAAGCCCCAGACCCTTAGCAGACCATAGGCCGCACCGAGGATCTGTAATGCCTCAGATTTGTTGTCCTGGAGATCACATGCTTCTGACGATTTTTATATTGGCATAAAATGTTCGGTTGCCCACCATTATTCGAGAGAAAATCTCATCCTGTATTAAAAACAAAACGTGGTTTGATTTTGCGGTGCAATCGATGTTTTTCACTTAAGATTCTGCACACTTCCTTCAAACAAATAGTTTTGGCAACAGATTTTATGTATGGTTTTTCGGCAAATAGAATGGTAATTCTCTAGGGCCCCCTCACTCAACGAATACAGGATTTTCAGGCCCTTTCGTCTGTTCAGAAGGGCTGATTCAGAGAGAGAAAGAGAGCGAGCGGGCACGACTCGCCTTACACCCTGTAGATGAACAATACGAAAAATGAAAATAATTCACTCATGCGATCATGCTACAAGGCTGTAACTTTTTTCCATTCTTGCAATGTCATATTATTTAATGTTTGTAGATGGAGAGAGAAATTGAAGCTGTGAAGAGAGAAGAGAGAGAAAAAATGGAGAAGGAAAAGGAGAAGAAGAGGCAGTACGGTGCTGAGCTAAGGGCAGGAATGGATCAACTTTACAGAAATAGGGCTGATGAAAAGTACCAGCTTGCTGTTGAACAGGATTCTTTAGAACAAGAAAAGAAGCGACTGTAAGTTAACCATTTTGATTCACTTTCTTATCATGCAAGGAATTTTACGAAGAGAATTCTAGAATGATAAATAATGATGTATAGGTCTATATATAAGTATTTAAATGAATAATCTCCAACAAAATCCATGAATGTCTACTAGGAGTGCAGAAAATGATTTGCAGAGCTGTAGGATGTTGTTGCTTTGTTCCAAATATGCAATTGTCCTTACTGTTGGTATTTGCCTTAGCATCTTGCACTTATAAATACCCTGGGACTACCATAATTTAAACGACTATCTCACTTTTAGTTCAGAAAATTCAATTCCAACTCTCAATTCCACCATTCGGGTTGATTATAGGGAAGCCCAGTTTGAAACTGGTAGTTTCAAAGATCGCCCAGTTTCTGATTTTTGAGCCGATTTTTACCGTTTCTGGCTGGAGTTGAGTAGCTTTCGACGGTTAGATTGATTGTTAAAATTATTGTTAATTTTTAAAAGGCCGAGGGTATTTCCCTTTTGTCATGGTCAATTAAAAGCTTCCATATTAGAAATAATTCTAGACATTATTAAATTGTATTGTTGAAACAATTTTATTCAACAACACTACCTAGATGAAATCCTCCTAGGAGAATTCATCCTGGTTGAAGGAAGGTTGAGGATTATGGGGCTTAAGCTATAAATGTTCTTTTTCTGACCTAATACAAATGTGTATCCTGTGAGATGCAGTTACTCATCTTACTTAGAAGTAGGAGAGGCTATTTGAAGAATATGTGGTCCTAGGTTTTCGATTCCTGAAGTCTGATTATGTTGTTTCAGGTTAGACAAGGTGGCGGAAGAAAGGCGACGCATAATCAACGAGCATGGACCCCAACTCTACGGATATTTGCCGAAGAACTTGGTGACCCAGGATGATTTGCCCCACCTCAACCCACAGCTTAGGGACTACTTCGCACCAGCGCCAAATGATCGGCTTTGATCCAGCGATCGAAGATCTTCCCATCTGTGATGTCTGGAGTCGAAAATGTCTTTCTCGAATAACGTTCGAAGTCAAATAAAGTCCCCAGTAGGTGTTCATTAGTCGTTGATTTGATTCTGTAAGAATGTATCAACAGTGTTGTATTGCTTAAGTACAGGGTGGAGCGTAAAATACAGATGAATTACAGAATGTATACGGTTTTGAACGGCGTATATGACGAATGGGAGTCCTCACTCTGAATACTTAAGAAAGCGTTTTCTGACGTTTTCGTGAACTCTTCCAACAATTTCAACGAGCGTCATGGCTCTGATGATGTTGAGGGCTTCTAGGGTCCAGGAGCGATCATTGGACACTGTGGATTTGAGGCAGGCATTTAGTAAAAACGTAAGGCGCTAATGTGGTGACGGTGCTGCCCAGTTCAAATCACCTTTCAGGGGAATTAGGCGCCCAGGGAACCTTCCCCCAAAAACTATCTCTTTCCTAGGAGAGCATTTATCCGTTCTGCAGAAATCGGACGTCGTCCAGTTCAATTTCATCCAATAAAGGCAAGAAATCTCCTGAATTATGTCAAATAAAGCGCCAAAATGGCTCTATGGTTTTCCTCAAAAATAATAAGGTCTAATTATCTCACTTCTCGAATTTACCTCACCATTACCCCATCAAAATGAAAAGGGCCTCTGGTGGTGCTCCCTGAGGTTCGTTTCACTCCAAAAGCTCATATTCTGCTTACTGTCGCATCCACGTGTGCCTCGTCAGAAGGAAACGATAGATTCAAAGACTACATCTTATGTAGATGTGAGAAAACCAACTTTCCATACCCCTCTTCCTAATGAATCCCCTCCTAGACCTCCTGAAGAGCCTCGTGTTTGCTGTCGACGACATCGTGTTTTGATCTGTTGATTCATATTAACTATTCTTGGCTGTCGTATCCTAAATGGTTTTGGCTTCAACAATAATCTAAGTGAACATGAAATGTCGAAGAGATTTGATAAAAAGTTGTCAAGATGCTTTAGAATGGAAATACATTTGTTTGCTTCAAGAATTGGTTACGAAAAGTAGATTTGTTAATGGTAGGTAAACTTAGGTTGTAAGTTTCTATTCGAGTTTCAGTTGGGGCAAAATTTTCTTGAGGAGGGTAACGAAGAACACCATTCAACCTGATTAGCTCAATAAGATACAATTGGTACATTTAAAAAAACCTGCAATCTCGAAAAATTACGGTTTTTGGTTTTGTAAAAATGATAGTAATTCATTAATGAAGTAGATCGGTGTGTTGAGACCTTATTATAGTAAAAAACTGATCATAATTACTCGAAGACCCACTTAACTTGGTTGGGCAGGGTGATCCATTATCGAGACCGTGAGTTACGCTGACTCCACGAGAGGAGGACACTCTTCCGAATGCGGTATCGGCTTCACTTGAATAGGAACGTCACAAACCGAGCTTTTTCGACCCAATTCACTAAGATTGCGTTGATTTAATGTTAAACAAGTGATGACCAGGAATTTCGGTGTTCTGCACCACTGTATGATGCCTTAACAAATCCATCTCTCTTTCGTGCTCCATCCTATACTACTACCAATAGGTAAAATTAGGTACAACAGTAGGTATTTATTGGTTTGCATGAAACTGTATGATTTTTTAAATTGATGTAAAGCGTTCAGTCCAGCCCTCCTAGTCTTGCTAACATCGTTTAATGTGAATATTAGAATTTTTATATCAATACTCGCTGTTGCAATCAATACAATAATTGGCACATTGAAGAACTGTTACTGTATGTATACGTACGTTGTATGTACACAACGTATATCCTACCTTTTTCACGAAAATGCTTGACAATATTTTATTCCAAATGTAGAATCTGAGAATTCTCTTAATTTTGAGCAGATACTATTATATAGCACATGAAATTCTGCAACATGTAATGTAAGGCTTCCCTTACGTAAGGGTACCCTTCTTAGAGTCCATGAATATTCAATTTATCCGGAAGTGAACTGGGGCATATTTTCATTTATATATTACGGTGAATTAATTATAAACAAATAACATGAATAAATGGTTAAAATTTATGTTCTACCTAACTCCATAAACTGTATCTCAGTTGAACCCATCAATCAGTTGAAACAATGGAGGTCTTTTTGATTGCGATTAATGTAAATTAATATATCTACCTATCTATAAAGATATAGATAACAAGTTGTTTATTTAAAAGTAAAACTTCCAGAGGATATTGCTCAGGCTTAGCAGTTTCAAGAAACTATAAGGGAAAACTATCCATATCAATCATAAAGTTATTGAAGTTGTAGAGGCTCCTGGAAACGCTCGGTGACACATCTACAAACCTGCATATTTTAAAATTTTTGTAATCGACGAACGTTGTCAAAGTCAACAACCCAGTTCGAAAACACGTCTACTTTGGTGGTCCCCAAGGTAACAATTTGCCAACCCATTCATTCGAGCTCAACAATCCGCCTTCTAACAATGTTATAATGGAAATCACGCGTTGCTCGTCGCGGTACCTTCCTCAGTGTCCTCAAGGTCTCGGTCAACAGGCAGCGTAATGACCGTCAATACAAGAACAATCCAGAGCAGAAAACGGTGTTGTTTCCCTATTTTCGTGTACGATTTTCTTGAAGAGTCTTTGATCTGTCGCTCTGTGGGAAGTAAAAAATAGCTGGGATACAGTAATTGACCAAAAAGGAACCCGGTTTCATAATTAGGTTGACTTGCTAAATATTTTGTTCCAGAATAAATTACGGTGAAGTGTTGTGAATCTAATTTTTGTAAAAAGCTTTGACATGTTTTTCCCCACGATGGAAAGAAGTTGAATTCTGGAATTAGGTAACACAAATAAGTTGTTGTGTCGTTGTCACCAAAAAATTAGGTAGATTGAGTAATTAAATTAACAATAGGTAGGCATGTAGGTAGTTTTTTTTTCAAGCGTATATTTATATATATTTATTATATATTATATATATTGAACATAACAACTAGTTACATCACACATGTATACAGTAAGTAACTATCAAGTTATTTAGCTTTAACATAATTGCGCATTTTTATGGTGAGAGTTCACTAACTAGCACCATACTACACTATCACATCGGTATTAGCATCCCAAGTCCAAGGGTTTGGTCCTCTTCAGGCGCCGAATAGTTCTGGAGTTGTCAAGAAGCTGAATGGCTTCCAAATTAGTATGAGCGTGAAGCCGCTGTTCATATCTTCGAGCTAATTTTTTCGCAGTATCTCTTACGGTTTCCACTCTGATATCTTTATGGAGGTCGTCATTTCTGATGTACCAGGGAGCGTTTACTGCACACCTCAGTACTTTATTTTGGAAAGTTTGAATCATTTGCATGTTAGATTTTGCTGTGCAGCCCCATAGTTGGATGCCATAAGTCCAAATAGGCATTATCAATGCCTTATAGAGAAGAAGTTTGTTGTAGACGTTGAGTTGCGACTATCGCCCCATAATCCAATAAAGCTTGCGAAATTTGATTTGCAGCTCCTGCTTCTTTTTCTTAATGTGTTCCTTCCATTTCAACTTTGCGTCCAGGGTCATACCCAAATATTTGGCAGAGTTGGCATGTGGGATGATGCACTGGTTTAAGAACAATGGTACATGGGGTATCCTTTTGTAGGTAAAGTTCACGTGAGTGGACTTCGCTTCATTCAATTTAAGACGCCATTTCTGAGTCCATTCATTACTGCATTTGTAGCTTCCTGCAACTTCTGAGTTGATTCTTCCACCGTTTCTGCTACGGCTAGAATAGCTGTAATGTTAGCAAATGTAGCCAACGTAGTTTCTTCTGTGCTCGGCACATCATGCGTGTACGTTAGGTAGAGTAATGGTCCAAGCACGCTCCCCTGTGGTACCCCTGCTTCGATTTTTCTAAGGTCAGGAAAGTCATATTTTAATTCTGAAGTACCTACTAGACAGGTAGTATTCTAATATGTGACAGTACTGCTGGGGTTGTAGCCCTTGCAGTTTATTTCATAGCCCCTCATGCCAGACCTTGTCAAAAGCTTGCGACACGTCTAGAAACACAGCACTGCAAACTTTCCTATTCTCCAGTGCGTTTCGATTACGTCGGTTATTCTGTGGACTTGTTCAATTGTCGAATGTTTCGTTCTGAATCCAAATTGATGTTGCAGAATCAGGCCCCTTTTATTTTACCAATGAGTCTCTTTTTTAGTAACTTCTCGAACAGTGTTGAAAGAACTGGGAGTGGTGAAATAGGTCTATAGGACTTCACATCCGTTGGAGCTTTACCAGGTTTGAGGACCATGATGACTTCTGCAATCTTCCAGGATAATGGGACGTGTTTGAGACGAAACTCTGCATTTATAAGGTAGAGGAGCTTCCGTAGTCCTATGTCAGGTAGTTTTTTTATCACTTGCCCTGTAATAAGATCATAAATGTTAAGTTAAGATCAATAAAATGTTTTACATGATATTAATAATGGTTTTAATAGATGTTAAGTTGGCGAATTTCATGGAAAATTTAGTCGAAATCGAAAGATGTTTGTTATAAATATTGTAACCGTACGACGATACAGTTATCATGGAACTCATTCCCATTTCATTGTTTCACGGTTTCATTTCTTTCGATACACCTTTCATTAGACTCCACAATTCGTATGTTCGTGCGACTTGGCGCCCGCATTCATTCATCGATAGCTGTGTCTTTTGAATTTACAGTTGGACTCCTCGCGAACTTCTTGGGAGACGCTTTAGTACAGATCGTAGACTTAAAAGACGGAGATATTTCCCATTTTAATTTATTTTGTGTTGACAACTAAATGCACTGTACTAGTAGATGGTACATGTAAACCCTTTATTATTTCACAGCATGAAGGGACAATTTTTCTAGGCCATGCCCCTGTTATTGAACAGGCGTCAATTTTCCGCATAAATTCCAGGGCCATGTCACTTCTAAAGTTAGTTTGATGTAAGTACATACTTCATCCTTATCACTAAATATGAGTTAATTGAACAGTTTACGTCAAACACTAATATTAATCAAACTCACTCACATTGCATGTACTTTTCTCCACGGAGTCTTCCTGGTAAATAATCAAAGCAAGTTAGCACGAGTGGAAGACGTCCCAAAGCAAACTTTTGCAGGGACAGAGCGAATTAAATGGTTACAGTAGCCACGCTGACGCGTATTATCGTTCCCGGGTTAACGAGTTGTTGTTTTTTGGATAACTGAGTATGTTCAACAGGCTCCGTTAACATAGAACAAGAATCTTTTACAGAAATAATAACCCTTTGTGCAATAATTAGGAGCATTTTTTTTTACTCTTCTGACTGTGAGAGAAAACACCGTTTCAATTTTCTTCTCCAGGGAGACCGCTAGACTTGCCAGCCTCCCGGATGATAAGAAAAAAGTAGAGGTGAGGGCCATTGTATTGGTGCAACGGTGATGAGCCAGTCTTCCAAATTACTCCCCTACATTTTTCTATATGAGTGGCCGGTACTCAACAAATTGGCCTGTAATTTCTATCCGTTCCCCCTACACGCAGACTTTCAACTGTCGTCATTTCCCGGTTGTTCTCTCGTCCGGTCACGTTTCCATTTTTGGATTTACAACCAAATTATTTTTTTACTCGTCGACCGAATCTTTTCCCACGGAGAAATGAAGATCCACATTCCACTTTTACAAGAGCAGTTTTCACTCTCCAGTTAGAAATAATATTTCGAAATTCTCACTTACAACTTTCTTGTTTTACTGACGTAAGGTCGAAAAAGTGGAAGATATCTTAAAAGTGAAAACACCAAAAACTAGCATTATAAAAAAACCTCTGGGAGGATGTTATTATTTTTGTAGAAGCAGTGGTTGAAGTATTGCTTTACCTGATAAGTACTTTGTATTTTCGAATTGCTGTATAATAGGAACTTGGTTTTTTAGTTCCCTTTATGACTTAGGTTTTGCAGCCTACAACATACGAGGTACTACGACTTGGCTTAGACTCGACCCGAAAACGGATTACGAATCTATGAAGTAGACTTTCTTTTGAAACCAATCAATATCAATTAGATTCACTGAACAAAGCGCTCGTATAAACGTTTTTGAAATTTTAAAATTTCATAAACGGAGAGAAAACAAGTGATTTCAGGACTATCACCGGTCGACTTGAGCTAAGTTTTACAAATTCCGCTTGGAAAACGGGTGCATAGAGAAGTGGATCAATTCGAACATTTTTTTTTTAAAGATTGCTTGATGCCGCGCACTCATTAGGGAGGAACCATAAAAATAAACAATAAAATCTATTATTATCATAGTTAATACGGTTGCAAATTTTTTTATAGCTATCACCCAAAATGATTACCCACTGGCAGGGACGTAACTAGGGGGGGGGGGGGGGGCAGCCGCCAAAGTTAGAGGGGCGCCAAATAGGCAAAAAAGTGACAGCTTACCAAGTTCTTTTAAATATTATGACGGTTTGGATTAAATTTGAAAATATTTACTAAAAGGAAATATAAATAGGAATGCTATAGGCCTACAAGAAAAGACAAAGGATATAGAAAACGGCCTCCATGACGCCTATCCCAATATAACAAAAGCTTTGAGAATTTTTCTTACAATACCCGTGTGTGTAGCATCGAATGAAAGAAGTTTTAGAAAACTGAGGATAATAAAAAACTACATCAGGAACTTGACAGGACAACAACGACCAAGCAACTTGGCCATCATATCAATAGAGCACAAAATGGCTTCAGCGCTGTCTTTTGATGGTATCATTAAAACATTTGCAGCAAAAGAAGCCCGACAATTTTCATTTTAAAGTTTGTTTAGGGCTTCCATTTCGTACAAAAATTAATTTATCATCTATTAGTTTGTTAAATTTTATAAAAATTATATGGTATTTTACATTGAGCACTTACTTACCAAACCTTAATCCTTTTAGTGAAAAAGTTTATACATTGTGAATAAATCAAATTAATTATATTTATATTTTGGTTCATTGGTGTACTAAGATGGTATGAGTCATGAGATTTCGGGTCTATGGGGGGGGGCCAAATTTATTTCTTGCCCCGGGTGAAATACGGGCTGGTTACGTCCCTGCCCACTGCAGTTCACCTATCCGGTAGGTAGCACACTAGCTACAATGTTGGTACGGCACATCAATGTTCGTTTTGGGATAAAGTGAAAAATTCCAAATGTACGTAATGGAAACAATGCCTACGAACTTGAATGAAAACTACGTTACAAAACATCCTTTAAAAATAAAAAAGGAAACGCTAGGAAAAGTTTCTCGCACGAAAACAAGAACTCTAATTGCATACTTGGTAGAAGAAATCTGAGATGAAATCTGGATTGAAAGAGGGAGGTTTCTGGTTTTTTATTATTATGGGAAATTGGATGTCCAATATAGGCGAACTATGTGAAATAACCACTTTTTTGGTGAAGAAGGGATTTCCCGAAAGTATAGCCGGTAAATATTATCTTGCAAGAACTTCGTTAGGGGTTGTTAGAGAACTCTGTGACACCTGTCTCATTTTCCTCCCATCGTTTATCATCATGTATGTGCCCTCATACTGTAGTCTGCAGTCCTACAAGGTTCTTGCGCGACCTGTTCTCTGAGGCTGAATGGACGTGGAAACTGGAGCTGTCTGCTATGGTAGTGCTAGTGCCTGAAAAGGCCTTTCTAGGAGCTTTAGTAGCTTTCTGCCAAACAAGAATTAGCAACAATAGGTTGATTATCAGACTCCCCAGGCATTCTGTGTGGGGAAGGCGATAATCCTGCTGAAATACTAAATGAATAACCGGAGGTCAGTGTGAATCGTGTGTTTGGAACCACCAGTCTCACAAGACCCTGTCTTTCAATGACCTCCTCCAGTTGCGAGTTCTTCGTTGCCATTGGAAAGTATCTCTGAGTCGGAGGTTCGCGTACGGCAGCAAGCGTGGCAAGTTGACCCTTGGAGCATTCCTGTTGATTTCACACTGCAATAAGGTCGCACATACAATGTTACGGATAACTCCCTGAGGAAAAGAGCCTGTGTACGAAACCATTGGGGCTTTTTGAAAAGTTCGTCTAAGTACGTGGCTTGCGACAACAGGCACCTACTGAATTAGTCTGGAGGAAAATTTTCATTTTTACCTCGTTACTGACTTCTACTTTTTTGCTGATTCAAAGAAGACTAAATTTTACTTGAGATTTCACGAATCTATCTGCCGCTCTGCTCAGTGACATCCATAATTTTTTTGTAGTTACATTCAATAATACGACCTCAGGCTTACGATAATTTCATTCTGCCCTAATATCCTTGGATTATTCAATCCGAATCTTATCACCGCATAGGTAAACCTAAGAAAATTGAGAATCCATTTGTTAATTTTCAGGTAGCTGTCGGTATTTTTTAGGTGCGAACTGATTATTCACATTCAAACTTAAATTTCTTCATGTTGTCGGTAAGGAATCGCAAAGTTCACCCTACTATTAAAAAGCTGTGACGTTTGCAAGTTTTTCTGAAATTTTACAGCTCCCAGCAGTAATGCAGTAACGTACAACTATTTTCAAAGTTCAACTAAACTAAACTTAACTTACGGTTACATTATTACCCCCTACCCAAAACAAAAATGTAAAAAATACTCGTAAGCACCTCTTATTTTATCTAAAACTAATCACAATATTCGAGCTCTGTCATTGTCGTTTGTACATTTTCAGATAGAAAACAAACCATATTTAAATGAATTACTAGTTTCATTATTATTAACGTTGTATCTAGTGATGTGATATACTTTTGAATGTCGTCACGTTAAACACTGTTTCAATCAACTTTACCCCCCAAAAAAGTTTTTTGGAACCCCCCAAGAATTTCAATGGCGTAGTCTGCGTCATAACCCCCCCCCCCCCCTGTGGGCACTATATCGTTATGGAGGTACCAAAGCTGTGTATCAGCAAGTTTAATTTTCAGTACGTATCTACAAAATATTTGACCAACTTAATATTGGTTCCAGGGATTCCGTACACGCGAAATACCTGATAATAAATCCGACCTTCCGGTATTCAAGGCAATGTGAGGATTTTTTCTTGAGAGGGTCACTACTAGTTGGCAAAATTAGGTGAGATAAGAAAATTATATATTAAAATCCGTGTTAGAAGTAACTGGGGCCCAGAGGTCGTCTCTTCATCGCGTGCGCTACACGCTTTCTCGTGTTAATAATCCGACTTGTTGAAAATACTTCTTTGATAGTTAGCTAGTAACACAAAAATGTTTGCTAGATCGGTGCCTCAACAAAATACTACCATTTCATGTGTGGATACAGAGTAGGTAAGTACCTATGTTACCTGTACCAATACTCATTGGTAACTATTGCTCTGAGGTTTTTCACTGCATTATTTTTGGTTTATTATTCAATAATAAACCATTGTAATCGCTCTTGAAAAAAATTTTAACCCCCCCCCCCCCCCCTGAAATTTTATGGTTTACGTTCCAAAGGCTGTAGAATCCAAATCTGCAACAAAAATTTTTCCGCCCGTCCGCCGTACGTCGTACGCCGTACGCACGATTTCTCCCGAACGGCTGGAGCAAAAAATCTGAAATTTTCAGGAAAAAATCAATATTGGTCCGACAAGCCCCAATTCTTTAGCCAGCACTCTCTTTAAAGTGCCCTTTAAGGGTTGTCAAAGTTTTGTCAAATCCCTAAAAACCTCAAAAAAAGTCGAAGGCGGCCTGAACTTTGGACTTTTTTGAAGAACTTTCCATGAGGAATCGAATGAGCCCCTCCCCAGGTCCGTAGCTCAAACCATCCCCGATGTATGGCCCGATTTATGGTGCCAACATTTGCGTTCTTTTGGTATATTATTGTTTTTATTTTGATTGCAGTAACCAAGTGATGTAGTGAACGTTGATACTGGAGTGAACTCCAGTAAGGAGTGAAAGGGTTTATAGCCGATACAATGATTGAAGTATTCTGATAACCATAAAAAACGCTGCAAATTCTTTCACTGGGGTTTATTATTCAATTGGCTTGCGTTCATGATTTGGATTTCTACTAAGCTTTTGGAGTGTGCGTGTTTCACAGGTGATAGAGCGATTATTGAATTTCAGGAGGCACACAAATATGATCAACTGATCAATCCAAATAGGTATTTAGGTTGAGAACAGATTTACGTGCTCTATGCATTTCTCCTGAAATTCAATAATCGCTCTATCACCTGTGAAACACGCACATTCCATAGCTTAGTACAAATTCAAATCATGAACGCAAGCCAAATGAATAATAAACCCCAGTGAAAGAATTTGCAGCGTTTTCATTAATGTCGAGAATTCATTGGAGTGTGGTTAATGGTACCACCCACGACGTTTTCGTATATTATTTTCAATAATAAACCTTTGCAATCGATTCAGAAAACAATGTTAACCTTCCCCCTCTTCTAACTTAAAATGTGTTGCCTCTCAAAAAGGATTAAGAAAGAAATGAAAATTATTACCCAAAGGTTTATTATTGCTGTATTAGATCACGTGTGTTCAATAACTGAACATTGGAGAACGTGTGTTCAATAACTGAAACCTAACAGAAATTAAAAAAAAAAAAAAATAATATAAACGTATCCCGTGGAACATTATTAAAACTATGTGGTTCCAAGAATTGAAATCGTATTATAGATGCCATTAAAAGGTCCCACCTATATAACAGCGCGGTACACCGATTAGGGAAGAATTAAGCGATTAGCCTCAACAACCCTCAGCTGATCAATGTTTATTACCTTTCCATTGACTTCTGGAGCGGTATCGTCTTAAAGAAGCACCTTGAACACCATACTTTACTAGGTATTCCCTTTGTACGAAACAAAAGCTCTTTATCGGAATACCTACAATGGTGTAATACGCTGTATATTGCCACATCGTAGAAATCCACGAATAGAACATCTGAAATCTAACTATATAACATAAAAAACCTATCTATGCTTCACTTGTCCGCAAATATATTAATAAGTTCGTAAGAGGTTAATAGGAGATTTAAGACAGTCCTGCAATTCGTGAGCAACCAGACTAGTATCGTTCGAACTAATTCAACTAATTCCTATCTGAATGGAATAGATGTTTTGCACTGTTTATTCAATTTTTATAATTTTGTCCAAAGTTTTGAATAGTTGATAAACGGTAAGTACTAAACATCAACTAACTTCTAGGAAACCAGATCGCTTCAGAAGCATAGATGCTATTGGGCAAAAAGGTGGTTTTTAAGGTTTTTATTGACCTAGGTAAGTTTTCTAAATCCATTGTTTCCTTAAATATTTTAATCTACGTATTTACTTCATTTACTTAAACTAATACATTTTGAAAAGGGGTTAATTTTTTTTTTTTTTTTTTTGTTCGATTATTGAAAGGTTTATCATTAAATCGATAATCCAAACTCCTCCCGCCCGCCGTATGGCAAACCAGAATGCCTGAAAACGGCAAAAGCCTCATAAAATGCCACAAATCGTAGACTAAATCTTAAATTTGCCGCAAAGGCTCGGTTCTGTCCCTCGTTGGTCCAAACATCTCAGCAGCCCGATCACTCCATACCTATGAGTGAAATATCGTGATCAAAATGGGTTTTCCGTGTCCTTGGTTACAAAAGCATGTGAGGTGTTTTCGATGTTATTTTGGACGTAGAATTGATTTAAGTAGTTCCGAATTCGATCCAACTGCAAGTCGGCAGTAAAATGTGATCAACTTGAAAAAATTAAAGTCACCTTGTGTTTCAGCGTAGACGGGCCCGATTTGGTGGAGGAATATTATCCTCATTTTTGACGTAATCTTTGACGTCCCCTTCCAGCGAGCACGACTTTTCTCAGCTAATACCTTAATTTTGTCGAGCAGCATACAGATCCCAAATAATAATTATAATAATAGGTAATAATTATAAAATAATTTCTTCTACTGTGGTATTAACCAGCTGGTTAACTTTGATGTAAAATTAAGTACCTGTGTGCTTATAGTATAGTTCAAACTAGTAGATTTTTTTACATGACTAATGGCTGGTTCCTGCTAGATAATATGTTCATCATTTGATAAGCAGCAAGATAATGCCAAGAATCAGCGAGATGATTTCTTACTTATTAACGTGTTTAGTACCAACTCACGAAGCTTGAAATACTATTAATGATTTAAAATGTCGATTACTATTTCCAAGGCGCATTTTAAATTCTCAAAATCGTATCAACCAAACACCACTTTTTTTCTTTTACGTTCAAACTACCTACTTAGCTGATAATTAGTCGAACGTCAACCTGACTCAAAATGGTTTATGGCAGGTAGTCAGTAGGAAACAACGTAGGTACTACGTCATAGTACAGAATCAAATTTTGATTATGGAAATATTTATAGGTGATAACAGTCACGTTAAAATGAAGAAAATTAACCACTGCAGCTCATTAACTTCTACAGTGGGTCAACGACAAGGAAGTCATTACCAGACCGATAGTTCTTAATTTCTGTAAGTATTGAAGAACTCGTTCAAGCTTCATAAGTAGGTATATTAAAATAATATTTCATTTAATATTTAATAACTCATATAATGATTTTTTTGTCGAAGTCAATATATTAGGGATGGGTAACCTGTATTAGTTTCTAAAACCAATTATTAATTGATCGATGTCACTCTGGCTTGATTGATCAGTGATTAGTTAAATGGGTTAGCTTATTAATTTTCTGTGTTTTTAAAACACATTTAAAAGAAGAGTTCTTCAAGGAACGCCCTTTACCAATTAGTCACTCAATAGGTCCATCGAGGTGGATGAGCCCTGGGAAGCTCTTGGATATACATAGATACATACATATTATTATTACTTAATTCTTTGTTATTTACACTCAACTAGAACCATAAAAAAGAACATTTTTCGAAAAGTTCGTGTTTGTCCTTTGTTTAGGGTATCCTCTGAAACAAGGCTTTAGGCTGTTTCAAGACAAGAACCAGATTAAAGTCAAGAATAACCAGACGAAAAGTAAAACTTTGTCTGTACATTTGCATACTCAATTAAGATGGAGTTCCGAAAAAAAGTTATAGCAAAATGGCCTTCTACGTAACAGGAGAAGACAATAGCCTGATGAAATTATAGGTCGACAACATCTACTCATCTTCTTCCTGTTAGCCGCTCCCTGTTCTTAAAACTCCTCTGGCAAAAAAACGTGTAAAATCACAGCTCAACTATAGATATGATTCTAGTCACTAACTACGGGTACCCAAGTTCGGAACCACTTTCGAAAAGTCACCTTTTATAATAGCTAGTTTAAGGTTTTTAGCGAATTTTTGTAGAAAATGCGTTGAATTGCTTTGAAGTGATGTCAGATCTAAAGTAGCATCTGCCATGCGCGAGCGTGACCTACAGTATTCATCTGTTTTCGATGAAGGATTCACGGAATGGATGGCCGAGACTCTCTAAAGTCACTTATGATTTTAATCATTGCGAAACTACAGACTTGGGCGATTGTAATAGGCAAAACTTTTGTAGTTTTCGCCCAATTCTGATGAATTTATCAGAAATAGTGGGGTTTGATCCTAAATGGTTCTACAGTCATTTCATTAATGCCAAATCCAATATTGTACCTGGTTTGAACAATCGTTATATCCTGGTAACAATCATAACATTTCATCCGATTTCGTTGGAATTCTCATGAGTTGTGCGGGGTGAGGTCTGGGATTCTCCTAAAAGGTTTACCGTTGGCAGATTGAAATCAGCCCCTGCCTATACTTAAAATCCTTACATTTCTATGAACTTACACCTACAGTTTTTATCATGTTTATATCACATTCCCAGAAGTTGTGCACTTGGTTTAATGACGAGCCTCTCTCAATTTGGAATCTGGGAAGGTGCAAATCAAGATTCAATCACTTGTACTGATCACACGAATAGCAGAACGAACAGTTCAGTTCCTTACATAATACGAACATCGGGAAATCTGGTATCGTTTTGAGTTGAAAAAGGTTTTGACACGAAGAAGGAGGAAGCACAAAAGTCAAAACCCATTGGTGCCAACATGCTGTATACAGATACATCGAAGGTGTTGCACCTTTCTCATGTTGCAGATTCAGGAAAGCTAACGATTTTGAACTCATTCCTCTCGTTGCATAGTGGGGCGGAAATCCAAAATTCGTCATCGGTACATTTTTAGATTAAAACATATTGCTCAGTAAATAATGCATTACAGGGGCCGGTTTTTATATGGTCGCACTTATGAAAACAATTATACCCACATAAATATTATAGAAAACTAGACCAAATTTTTAATCAAACAAAAAGCAAAAAAATCGGCTGAGAATTCTAGTAGTTATGAGCGGCACTTGAATGAAATGGCCATTACGACAACCATTCATTACTATTGCCCACTCCACTTATCCGTTTGCAGAATTAAATTTTAAAGATCTGAATTAACTTTCGAAATAAGACCCAAGTTCTTAATCGAACAAAAAAGATTCTCAGCGAAATCGGTAGTGTTAGTTGTATGAGCTGCATTTGAATGGATTGCCCATTACCTCTTCCATTCCACCGTTCAACAGAAAAATAAAAAGTTTCAGAGGTACTTTGAATAACTAGACTAGAATCAGTGTCGAAAAAAAAAAAACGTTTTTTAAATAAATAAAGTTAGATGAAAACAGAGGAGAAATAACGATTAATCAATTCTACCCTTTCCATTCAACCCCTTTCATATAGAAAATTGAATGTGCTATTACAAGAATGTATTCGGTCTTAAAATGGTCTGGAACGATTTGGTATGCAGTTCTTTTTTTCCTCATATTTGGGTTGCCCCACGCCCTCCTGGATCAATTATAATAGGCCTCCCTCTATTGACGAAGCCTTGCTGCCGACGGACGTCCAAAAAACCACATCAATGACGGAAAATAGTAGTTTTTGGTCGTATAAAAACATCTGAAAATAAAGTTGATCGTTGTACTACAGATATAATTATGGTAGAAAGTATTCTATCAACTACGATACTTATTTATGTTCTATTATGGTCGGAGGTTTTCTACAATGCTTAGTTCCACTATTGTTCGATCCATTATTGAAACCATGAGAAACACTTGACATCACGAGAGACGTGCTCTTTTCCGAACATTGTCACCTTCACTTGAATAAAAACTTTGCAAACCCTTTGGGCCCAAATCGCCAAGATTGTGTTTTTTGGTGTTGAATAAGTATGAGTATAGACGGGCTTCCATTTTCAATTGTTTACAGATGACGAGAAATTTCGGTGTTCCGCTCTACTACGCGTTGCAAAGATTCAGTTACTCGCGAATTCCGATGACAGTTGCTAACCGACCTTAAGAAGGTCCCCTGTGAATTTCATATTTTCTGTTCTCAAAACAAACGCTAGTGGGGAAGGTCGCTTTTGGTGGGAGGAGCGATTTCCCGCGTCGGGTCGCTTCGCCGGCCAGTCTTCTCGCGTGTCTCGGCCCCGACGTAACCCGGAAAGTATTATAGTAGGTAGGTTTTGGTACCTATTGACGATAAAACCTTTCACAAAGTCTAAAAACTGATATAAATCCAATCCATAACTCAAACTATTGAATCGTATCTTCAACAAATGAAATTGACTCACATTTTTGCTTGACTTTACAATTATACTGCAACCATCCCATATCATTGCAATCATAGTCTTAGTTTGTTCATCTCTGAGTACTCTCATTCCATGTTCATCTAATTTTAACAAAAATTTATTAAAATGCAAAAGTTCCTAAAATCATTGTCGTACAGTAAGAATAATAATGAATGTATTTTGTTCATTATTAAGGTAATTTAGAATAAGTAACTTTAATTCTAAATTACCCTAATAATGGACAAAATACAATGAACTGTTCATAGGTACCAATATAGATTACTGATTCGAGGGTATCATCGTTACATAAACATAGCGCGTGTTTTGTGACACACAGTTACTGTGACATTTAAACAGGCGATTCAAAATAAAAGGTTATTGACTCTAAGAGAAAAGAATATCAAATTCGAACAGCATCGGTGTGAATTGTTAGTTCCGGGAATTATGTCAAAACAAACAAACAACTACGTATAACGTAACGTACGAGCAGATATCACGTTGTTGCTGGTGCTGCCTGAAAGAATACTTACTTACGGCATGGTGCTGACATACAGAGCTCTGATATCTGAGGGTGATCGTTCGTGTTCCAACTAAAAACCGAGGTAAATGAACCGGATATGTAAGTACTGACACATATATGTTATACTTCATAAATTTTCATATTTTCAGTGTGAAGAAAAGTGGTTTTGACTTGCTGTATCAACTAATGCTGCCCGAGTGTCCACTGAGTGTACTGTCGGGGAAGCCCCGTAGATATCGTTTCAAGTAACAACTTATCTATAATTTATTCGGAATTTAATATTCGGATTATCTTTCACAGATACGTGTGACTACACCTATATAGTTCTCGTTCTATCTTTACGACCGACTGCAAATTACAGAGATAGGAACTTGATAGTTGTCCAAAGAGATGTCAGTTCATGCATTCCTTATTCAAATTCAACAATTTCTTTCATTTCAGTATACAACCAAGGAAGTTCAAGTTCGATAGCGAGCCTTTCTGAGAATAGCTGGCGAATGAAATGCTGAGTGAGCTCAATTCTTTTCTATTCATTGTGGGAAGGCGAAACGTTGGTTAGAAAGAACGATCCTGTAGAAATCTTTATGAGATTATTAAACCTTTCTTTCCCGGCTATCTCCAAGTTTAAGCGAGATATGACGACTAGGACGTGAGAGAACGACGATGTTTGATGGATAACTTAGGGCACGCTCAGACTGAAATATTGATTTGTAACCAAAGAAGCTCATAAATAGCATCAAATTTCTTGAAAACGTAACCAAAATAGGAAAAAAACTGCCGAAATTAGGGTTGTTCGAACTCGAAACAAAAGTGGTTCAGAGTGGACGAAAATTTAAAATGCGAGTTGAAATTTTGATTTCGCGAAAAAAAATATTTCAATCCCCGCAAGGGACGATATCAGACACAAGGCTACCTCAGCTGATCACTGTGTCTCCACACTGTGTAATTGACTTCTATATGCCCCACAGATTTCATTTTAAATATAACTCCGTGAACACCAACCTTTACTTGGCCCTAGGTATGAAACAAACACTGATATCAAAATACCTGCAATGGTGCGGTATACCATACTTGGACAAAGGATTCCACGAATAGAACAACTGAAATTTAATGAAATAAATTTTAAAAATGGCACAAGTTATGAAAAACTCTTTTTCAAAAGGAACTCGTGAAAAAAATTCATATTCACATTCATATTCCTGTTCATGGTTTTTTTTTTTCGTCCGAGTTCTAGCCGTTAGGGGGGTTAACGGATGAGCGTGGAGCGGTCCGGGCGTTTCCTAAATATTGGTGTTATTTTACAAGTCTTCAATGTTTGGACTCTTGAATATTTCAGCAATTGGATTTCTCCCTTAACGGTTTACACAGCGATGCCGCAAATTCAATCCCAATTAAACCCAAAATTTGATTTTTGAACCACGTTTCATTAACTTTAGAACACTGTGGTTTCCGTGAAAATCTCTGGACGGCGACGGACGGATTTTTTAAATTCGATTTTCGGATTCTACACATCTTGAAACGTACAACGACAAATTTTGAGGAGGGTTAAATTTTTCCTTGGTCGATTGCAAATTTTCGTTGTCGAGAATACTGAACCAAAATATTCAATTCACATTTAAATTTAGAAAATGAATTAATGTTCTTAGCGCGTGACGTGTGCTCATTCAACAAAAGTTGAGCTATTAAGCTATGATGTTTAATGTCTTCCAAAGAAATAATTTCTTGAAAACGCGAATGGAGCAAGAATACTGGAATAATGACGAGTTGCGCCATCATTTAAGGAATCAGAACAATAATTTTCAATTAAGAAGAAACATAAGATTCATTTTATTATGAATATGAATACCACTATTTAACGTTCTTATAAGACAAAACAGTAAATTAACGTGAGCGTTCCCAACAAACCTCCGAATTCGAGCGAGATGATACAAATAGACTATAAGATTATGACGCTTATTGGATTTTTTATTATCGCATACGTTGTGAAAATTAGTCGTTCTTCAGTGATGAAATTGATAGGACAAACCATTCACCATAATCCAGAATTATCTGAAAGGTTATAAAAAACAGATGCAAAAGAAATTAAGCTTGTTGGGGGTTCCCAATCCTACGATCGAGTAGAAATTGATACTCATAGAAAATTGAGTAAAATTTTATTCTGTTTTCTGTGTTGATACGTTGATGGGCACACTATTAGGGGACATACCCCTCACGTTTCCTTCATTTGACATTCTTTTTCATTATTATTCCCAATCTATTGGAGCTAATAGACCAAGAAAAAAAGTTTAAGCACCTAAAAATTTGTTGTTTTACAGTTCAAAATGTTGCTTTACGTTCCAAAAAAAAAAAAATCCGTTCGTCTGCATTCTGCCGTTTAAATTTCAAAACTAGTGGACTAAAGTTAATTAAACTTGGGCCCAAAATTACTAATGGTGTCCAAACAGGACTTAAATTCCAGGCACCACTCTTTGACGATCCTAAAGGGTGGAATCAAAGGGCTGAAATATTCAAAAATCAAAATATCGAAAACTTTCGAAATAATGTTTAAAAAAATGAACGCATTTCTAAAACTCTCCGATTGATTAAAATCAAAGAAAGAAGGTCGGGGTTGTTGATGTGTAATTCAAGAATGAAAAAGGATTTGATCTGAAATACAACCTTTTTATTCTTAAAAAAAAAAAAAAAAAAAAAATACTAAAATAATAAAAAAACATTTCCAACTTCTTTTTAATTTTTTTTTTTTTTATTATTTTTTTTTGTACAATTCACAACAGATTCAATCTTGTTTTAAGCAAAAAATTACATTTTTGTTAGAGATTAAAACTTGTTTTTCTGTCAGATTTAACCAACATCCCCCCCCTTCTTTCTTTGATTTTTATAGTTCAGAGAGTTTTGGAAATGCGTTCATTCGATTCAACGAGAAAAATTACGTTGTTATATCTCCTTCCCTCTTCAACTTCATCCAACGCCAAGAAATGAAATGTGAATGTTTTTGCTGTAGAGCTCATCCATTTTCCAGTAGATGATATGGTGGTAAATCAACATTGAAAATTCTTAAAAAAGCAGAAGGTTGATAAAAATGCAAGATTAAGATAGAAAAAACCATGTACAAAATGATTTGGGAGATTTTGAACTTGAAAATTTGCATGAAAATTGAAGAAAATGTAACGCTCTTTCCAAAGGTATAATTAAAAATTAATTTATTTTGTAAATTAAGGGAGTAATGGCCATTTCAGTGAAGTGAGCTCGAAAATAAGATTAAAAAATTGTGATGTAGAATAGGGAAAAAGGAGCGGATTAAATAAAAATTGCTCAGAGGTAAAAGTTGTTGTAAATTAGTTGCTGAATCTGATCCCTGAAGTTCCGTCGTTCTCATACCGAACACTCTGTATTCTGATAGCAGCTTTACTACGTGCTGTTAGACAAGCAAGTTTTTAGTGTGCTACAGAGAGAACAGAGGTAAATTTAAATAATCATCTGAAATAATATGTGTTACTATGTTATATTATAAACACTAGATGGTCACGGTACACTCCGGAATACATAGCCATCTAGCGGAATGCTAACGTCTCTACTCAGGACATCCGTAACATCAGGGAATTCTCCCAAATTTAACGCTCTACCTGCGCGTCGCCGACATGGTATTCCTCTTCAGCTTGTTGAATGGTCGGATAGACTGCGCGGAACTCCTCCCTCAAATTCGCCTACACGTACCAGCCTTTTACTCCCGTAATCATCCGACTTTCCAAGTTCAGTTCTTCGCAACTAACTACCTGCAAAACCAACCACTAAACCGGATTCCTCGGCTGGCAAACCACCTAACCCAGTGCAATCCTGCCCTAGACTTTTTCCAGGAACGGACCCTGCAGTCCTTTCGTGCGGAGGTCTCTCACTCCCTCCAGTTAAATTAATTGTTTTATGTGAAATTGCTTCTAATTTTTTCTTGTAAATACGAACGTTTATTGCACCTCAACACTCCACAGGAACAACTTTCCTTTTTTTCTGTAATTTGTAATTGGGCTCCGCCCGTTTTGTAAATAAATAACCGTTAGATTAAGTCATTTGGCTACGGCACAGGAGGATAAGAGTTCGAACCCGGTAAAGTGGTGGCAATGTTTTTTGTAGGTTTACAAATGTTAACATCATAATGCAGGTTTTTACATTAAAACGTAGAGACACTAGTTTTAACACAGATCTGATATATTTGTCTAACCAATCTATACATCACTAGAACGATTTGTTTGCGATATTCTTGATTTATTATTTTCAAAATAAAGCCTTTGGGCCGGTGGATCATAACGCTGTGTTACCATGTAACATGAGAGGTAATGGGATGCTCTAGTTATGATCTGTTACTCTGTTGTATAGTTGTACCTTTCATAGGGTGAGGCGACAAATGCCTGCAACACGCTGGAAGGCGTCTGGTTTATCTTCGGAGGCGGTGATTTCAAGAACTTGGAAAGGGGAACTATCCATATCCATTAAAAAATGACTTCAGAGATTTACGTTTTGAGGCATGCTGAACTGATTCCTGGATTTACGCGTTACATCAGATATAATGCTTTTGCTTGTTCTCCTTCAAGTGATTCTCTTATGAATTGAAGCTTGGGAGACAGCTTTAAGGATAGTTTATTCGTCCAGTAACCGCCTTGTTCGGAGGGCTGACGCCAGCCGCAGGTTTTTGGACAGTGCTTGTATTAACGGAAACCCAAATGATTCTTTCTATGTCGTGCCCATGTACAGAATACTGCAACAATGTTGGTTTTGTTACGTCAGTTTTTGTTTCGTGCAAATGACTTGTAATGGTAGGTAGATATTTAAGGAGTTACATTGAAAACAAAGCCATCCAACTTTCTTTGGGAAATCTGGAAATCAATTACAAGGCATGGTGACACAATAGTCAGCTGAATCACCCTTGTGGCTAACCCCTTTCCTATTTTACCGCGCTAAAATGTAAATGGGGCTCTTTGAGTGGCACCTGGAATTCAATTACTAGAAATGAAGGCTTGAGACGCCGAGTTAAGGTAATGAATACCACAGACTACGGCTAATAAGAATACATAGATCAGTGATTTCCATAGAAGGGTTATTGTAATGCAGAAATGATGAACTTCTACGTAATAATCTGCAGCTTTTTTCAAATTTGATTTTCTGATTACACCCATCTTGAAAAGTGAAACAACCTGTTTTGAGGGGAGGTTAAAAAAAAATGGTTCTTGGTCGATTACGAAGGTTTAGTGTTGAAAATAGTGAACAACCATAAAAATAATGAATCAATATTATTGAAACTAATTTTTTTAAATAACTTTTAAAAAAAGAGTCCTAAAAAACCATTAGAGGCATTGTTGTTGAATATTAATTTACAGAATCAACGACAGAATTCCCATGTCTTTCTAAGATACCCTGTTGAGAAAGTAAATCTAGAAGAGAGAAAATAGAATCATCTGTCTTTTCAACAGCCTTAACAACTCAGGCCCTAGATATAATTTCCATTTTGTCCGCAACACGCAAACTGATATTACATCGAATATGACGGGGATGTGTTCCATTTTCGAGGCACGTTAGGTACAGTTAGTTCGGCATAGGTTATTATTCAAGACGAACTCACATTTGGAGTTTGCATGACTAGAACGCGACCCGGCCGCGTAACAATGAGCCACTTAAATTCGCGTTTTCGCTATCGAAGTCAGAACTTCCATTACAATGTAAAGCGTCTGAAACCAAAAAGTTAAAAAGACTAGCGGTTGGTTTCGTACATATTAAATGATCTTGTCAAATGGCATTTTCTCTCTGAGATTACTTAGCCAATTACATTCAAGAAGGTGATAATTTCGTTTTCTGTTTAGTAGTTTATTATGGTTATTGAACACTTATCTACCCTATCCTTGATTGTACCTTTTTCCCATTTCCTCGAAACGTATTTTCAAATGGTTTGCAACGATTTAATTCATGTTCTTCCTCGTTGTTATTGCCAATGAAATTCAGAACTGGAGCCTGAAAAGAATTTAAAGTCTTAGTCCTATTTAATTATTTTTGGCAAGTTTTTGCCATCAATACAATGGATATAATATGAAAATTCAAGAATCTCCTGAAATCAACTAATAATTTATTTGAAGCATTGTTTCTCTTGTTGTTTTCGCTTTCTCAAATCAAAATTCCCACACACATGTTCCGTTTTAGGTCATTCTGAACAACTTTCGTCTCGTATCTGTCTGAGTGTGTGGTCGCAGATTCTTGTAACACTCTCAATTTCTTCAGTTTTCATCCGAGTCCACCAATCACTACTTTGCTAAACGTATGCACAAGCCTCAAGTCCATCAATCATAATTTTCTCTCTTCCTAATCTCCGGAGAAAGTCCGATCTCGTTAGAGTGGTTGGAAAGCCTAATTTCTACGTCTTTAAATTAAGAAAATAACAAGAAGAAGCATACGCCGACCCACATTCATGACTTTTGGTTTACTATTTCCAATAATAAGCCTTTATAATCCTACAGAAAAGACCGTTTATTATTTGTAATATATTCAGATTTACTTGTGAAATATTGAATTTCTTTCGAGAAATGATGATTAGAAGCCACTTTACTACACCACTTGGTAGTTCTATCGTCCATCTTCTTCCAGTAACTATATGCCAAAGTCATTAAGTAGTAAACTATTAGTAGGGCAAATGAAAAACGAGTCAGTGGCACGAGTTTTGTGTGTTATGACACATTAATGTTTCTTTTAATCTTTCATTCCCTCAACTGCTAATTTTCTACTTATTGGCATTTGGAACAAATTCACTCCCCTGGCAGAATTACATGTATGGCCTTTTATACAGCCAACTATAGTGAACGTTAAATTTTTGGGGCTCATTAAGTAAATGTCTACCAGTACACAAGTACAAGTCCAACTTATTACTCGAACTATTTCGAGTAAAAGATTGATGGCATGCGGTAACAACATTACTATCACAACACGGAAACCCAGAAGTCATCAGACCACAGAAACAAGAATCTTATATCATTAGGAGCCAGCTAGTAGGTAGGATCACTCTCGCTATCTATAATTACTCACTGCAGCCTTAATCTACCAATTAGTTGGTTGATGAGTAAACTATAATTGATATACAACCTGTGCGTACTCGTATATCATTCAGTTCTTCATTCAAAACTAAAAATGCCTCATAGCAATTTTTTTCCGAGTTATTTTACTTTTTTGTGTTCTTAATTTTCCATACCAAAGAACCAAGTTTTTCCACTGAAAAGCAGATTACCATGCATTCATTTTTCTTAATCATGAAAAAATAAAATACAAAATTGAAACTCTAGCTGATCGAAGAGAAAGACGATTTTATTCCCTATTTTATTAAGAACTTAAACTCATTTGTTTGAAGAAAAGCCGACAATCAACACAGGTTTTTACTCAACAGTAAAAACTTCTTCATTTAATAAGCTTTCCAATCTATTTTGGGCCATAGCATTTATGCTTGTGAGGCGATCGGGCTAGTTGACACTTTTTGGAAGCGTTTTTGGCTAGTTGACACGTTTCGGAAGGCTGACGGTGTGGCTAACAAGAAAAACATACAGAACGTAAAAATTGACAGATACCTAACCCGTTGTACAGAGGGTACAACACTTCTTGTAAAATTTCCAAGGTGTCTCACAGTCAAAATCACTTCTACCACTGAGCCGATGACTCGTTTTATATAGTCCGATATTTTCGAAAATAACTTTACATCATTCTTACAGAATCTACTTCCTGCGATACCAACTCAAGTTCAAGGACCCATGGGTATCAAAATCAAAAAGCCCTGCGGATTATTTCATAAAGGTTTATTATCCGTACTTTTCATGACGAGAAAATGAATAAAATTGGGATATAAAAAAAAAATAAAATGACTTGAAAATGACACCCCTCGTGCCTAGGTCAATACCAACATTGAAAAACCACGTTTTGGCAGGTTATTGATCAGTTTTTTACGTAATATCACAAAATTTGGCGGTGAGTGTTATAAATAAACATTTTTTTTGCTATACGTAAAAAATAAACCAAAACTTCATTTGCAACCACCTAAGATACATCTGGTTTATTTTGAGGGTTTTAAAAGGAAATTATTTCAAGCTGATTGTGGACTACATAAGCAGTGAATTGTTTTCTTTACATCGAAGGTACTGTAGCTTTTTGTTCTTGCAAGGAGTAGATAAAAATATCATTCTTCAAAACTATAATCTCTACTATAATCCTCTATTCTCGATATCGTCGTAGGCTAATAGCAGCTTATACGCATGCGCTTACTTGAATTCATTTTGACGTATCCTTGTAAAGTGTCTATCCAATATCGTTCAAAAGGACAGGCCCATGGGGAAAGCGAACAGATGAATGCAAAGCGATCATATTGGGCTCATTCGATTCAATGACATCAATGAATAGCAAACGTAAAACCTATTTTTATTTCAAAAGTTTTTAATACGTGGATTTCTAAAGTGTTTCATCCCTTTCTTCGAAAGTGGTGCCAATGATTCAGGACGAACTAGACTCAATATTGCGAAATGCGAAGGAGGTTTTCAGTAATAGCAAGGTTTCCATCTCATTGTTGCTTTCAAATCTATCAGTAGAAAGCGGAAGCTTTGTTTCAATTTCCGGAGATGAAAAGTTTCTGCATAATCAAACTTTCTACTCGTATTTTGCGTTTTAGAACACTCGGAAGAACTTTTTTTTCGTGTCCTCGTGTGCAGATCCTTGTAACAACCATAATTCCCACAGTTTTCGTCTGATTTTATGACTTTTTCAGCTAATGCGTGAGGAAGCCTGTAAATAATTAATTGTCCATATCATCGCTCATAAATCAATGTATTACTCTGCGCATGTGTAAACGTGAAATCCTCCAAGCAACATTTTCCTCATTTTTAACTGTTTCAATTGGCTCGAATTTTCTGGCGTTTCGATTTGGCTCAAATTTTCATGGTAGTCAGGGAAAAACGGTCTGATAATCTAATATACATAAATGAATTTCAACGCGATATTCATTAGAAACTTTTAAGTGAAATCATTGTAATAAGCCTGATTCCAACAGTTTTCATACAATTTTGATGAGCGGATCATTTTATTATGTTCTAATACAGGAGTGCCCACTCCCCTAGCTTCATGACGCACCCAAAAAGTTACAAAAAATTACAAAAAAAAGTAAAAAGTACTCGTAAGCACCCCTTATTTTAACTAAAACTAAACGAAGATTTATATAGGTATTGAAAAAATTCAAACCCAGTGGACAATATACAAAAAGTGTATATTTTTTGAGATTCTTTACATAGAATGTAATATATTTTTGAATGTCGTCACGTTAAACACTGTTTCAATCAACTTTAACCCCCTTAGGATTTCGATGACCCCCAGTGGACACCCCTGTGTAATAATCCGATCTCGATCTGGTCTCGAAGGTTAGTGGAGGTGAACATTCTAATAATCTCTTATCAGTTTCAACAAGATCGTATCAAAATTCTATCCACTATAACTTTGCGCGACATACTCGCAATATATATATGTCAACTAACTTCTTGAAGACGTTGATGTATTCTGGAACATGTGTAACAATGTATGAATGTAACAATCTTAAATTCTACACCTTTCGAGATTACATAAAAGTTTTCAAAAGTTCTATACGTTCATTTCACCTAGACACCCCACACCCAACTTGGCAGACGTTTTTCTGTGAGTTCCTTAAGTTTATGTCGATACATTTAGATGCATCACTGTAATTAGATACCAGCCTTTGTTATGAGCACATCCACTAGTAAAGAATGGGTGTTTTATTATTCCACATGAAATTCATCTCCGTAGATTCGTTCGTTTATGAAGTGATATTTAAATAATGAACCATAGAATTCGGCCAATACTTGATTAAAGGCAAGTGAACCGCTTTGATCGGCTATCTGATTCAGAAATGTGAACCGTAGAATGTTCTTTTTAAAGGATGCCATTTGGTTATATTAACAGGCTTCCAGTGAAACGATGAATGTACTTGACATGAACGAATGATATACGTGTGTATTCGTCTGACATTTCCATTCTTGAAAATGAACCATTTTCTTAAAAAAACGCTTTCCCCAACCTTAGTTGTCTTGGATTCTATAGTCTACATGCATATTAGTTCGAACAGGAATATTTATCTGAATATGCAAATTATTTAAATGAAGAAACTCTTCAAACAACAGGCAAACCAAGAACGATAACGCGAAATTAACGATCACGAGCAACAAATTCTTCGTGTTAGAATTTTTAGTTTTAAAAGATATAATAACGATGAGTAGTCGGTTATTTCTCTAATAGCACTTTCCGAGCATGAATTTTCTTCTCATTTACATTTTTTAAAGAAGGTCGACACATATTCCTCTCTAAATACGTTGGCCACGAGCATCTACGGACTGGATCCTGTCCTTGCCAGCAGAATCTCAGTTCGAATATATTATCTACCAATTCCCGCATCTCTGCTCATATTCGTGATTCCACACGTACCGCAGAAAACGGATGGAAAAACTAATTAGATAACATTGCGGAACTCGGGTTACCTGGAAATCATTAGTATTCGGTCGTGTTGACCTTCCTCAAGTGACCTACGCCAAATCTGTACGCCAAGAGCCACTAGAGTCGGAAGAAACGGATATTGTTTTCTGATATTGCAATGTTTTGAGCTAGTCCTACTGTTTATTTTGTGCTGATTCCGAACATTCCGTACCCAGAATTCGTTGTTGAACTTGAAAACCGTTAAGGTTTAGCAATACGCCTATTTCTTGCCCAAACATACTGCCAAGTTCAAGGCCAGTACAGATTCCTCACTTGTAATTGGAATGTATAGAATTACTTAGTTTAAAAACAGAGTACAAGTCGAAATTGCTGAGTGCTCAACGGGACAGTAATATTGCTACGTTTATGCCTTCAGGTGTTCAGGTCCGTCTACGATGTTCAAAAGGTACGGAAGACGACACGAGCAGCTGGGGATGCTGTCACTCGGAACGATCGTTGACAGCGCTCTCAAAGTAAACGTGTCTTTCGGAATTGTCGCTATGACCAACCACTGTGAGAAACTCACAACTTCTGCTCCCGTAAGTCATGTTTAACTACTTATGTTCGGTCATTGTAGCGCACAACCGCAGAGCTTATGGAATTTACCGTTTATTTCCACATTCTTATTTCGATGAAGAGTAAAGGTATATCATAGGAAACACGGATAACCACATGTCCGTTAAAAATGAATTAGCCCAGTCAAAAAAAAAAATCATGTAAGTTGTTAAGATTATGGTATTCGTGGGGCAGGAATGGTAAATAATGAAGCAATCCTAGTGGTTTCAGTGTGATTTTGAAAAATATGGGTAGCAGTAAAATCAAATCGTGGTGGAGATAAAGACAACGATTTCGAATGTCAGCATCAACAGCTGAAAGGCTGAGGTTAGCGACTAGAACCCTTTAGTTTGGCACTGTGAACTTAACGTTTGTAATTTGGAATTTTTATGTAATTTTGACAAGCATGAATCTGTCTACATCTTTAATTGTGATGTTGGTAGGTGTTGGTATGGACTCCAATGGAGCAAGGTCTAGTCCTTAGCTGCTTCTTCCTCGGATACATTGTGCTCCAAATTCCTGCTGGTCCTCTTAGCTCAAAGTTCAGCGCTGTACATTTGCTGTCTTTCGCCTTCTTCATAGCGGGTATCTTGACTTGCCTGTCTCCATTGACAGCTGTTCACTGTGGCTACCAAGGTCTCATGGTTGTCAGGTTTTTCACAGGACTGG
Source organism: Creontiades dilutus (assembly GCA_031894815.1). Taxonomy (NCBI): domain Eukaryota; kingdom Metazoa; phylum Arthropoda; class Insecta; order Hemiptera; family Miridae; genus Creontiades; species Creontiades dilutus. Next base: position 221,506 of record JAVIWC010003559.1, on the reverse strand, counting down.
TTCAAGTAAGTGCATTCAACTCCCCATAACTTCGTGCAACCTAAACACCGCCCATCTTGAATTGCAGTTTTCATACAAAACTTCCTCCTTTGTAACTTGACCTCTTGCTCAGCAGATAAGTTTCTCGAATTTTACAGAGTAAGGAAACCCCCAAAAATAAGATGGGGAGTGTACAAAGACTTTCATAAGTGGTGGGCAGTAGTCTCCCACGAGTATGCTGTAATTTTGTTTTTGACATGGAAATGTCTTATTTTTGCTTCCTATCACTGCGTTGCCAGGTTACGGACATTGCCAAATCGTGCTTTTTTCCGTGCGATGGCACTTGCGGAAAACTTAATTTTCCCAGTTCATTTTTAGATCCAACAATTAAATTAATTAACTGACAAAAATGCAGTAAAAGTTCTATCCATGACTGTTTTTGCCCCAATCCAATTCTATCCATACGTCCAGTTTTATCTATTCGTCTAGTTGATTTTAATGAATCACAACTATGTTATGTTTCGTTTTTAGGGGGTGGTATTTCCATCGGTGAAAACGATGCTCTCAAAATGGGCAGTCCCCTTGGAACGTAGTAGAGCCTACTCCTGCGTTTTCGGAGGTAAATGTTATACTTCATTTTATTAATTAAGTGTTGTTAATTGTTGATTGATGTAGATTTTATATGCAATTTCCACGTATTGGTAATTCAATGAAGCGATCTTCTGATTCAAATTTCGATGAACAGGAACTTCATTGGGCTCAGCGCTGACGATGCTCTTGGGCGGAGTGTTGGCGGAAACTTGGATCGGCTGGCCGCTGCTTTTCTACTCATCAGGTTAACACATGATAACTATTTCGTTTAAACAAAAACAAAAACATTCTGATCATATGATTTTAGGAAACATAGGAAGCATTAGCAATGGTTAATATTACTTAAAACAGAACTGAGTTGTTATACTTACCAACCATTTTCACTTCGTAACTTTCATATTTTTTATACCGAATGAATAAATAAAAAATAAACGGACTGAGTTCCTTCTGGCTCTTTGCTTCCTCACATGGTAACATGAGTCACGAAAATCATTCGTGTCGAAAATCATAATGTGGTCATGATCATTAAAATGTTGTAAATAATCTTAAAAGATTCCAAATCTTGAAAATGTAGAATATATGCCAGCTATAACTATCCACGGAGCAAAAATGCCAAGGACACATTCCCACAGATATCAACCCCTTCAAATGAGTTATGTAGTACACTTGCATTGAGGATCTGTTGCGCTATAATGGATACAATATTGATACAATCGTGTTGAAATTAACGTGATACTATTGGACTGTTCTTCCCCGGCTCTCCTCCAAATAAGAAGCGGTATCGGTCCAACAGAACCTGAAAAAATGGTGCTTGGTTTATGTTTACGTCTGCGCATCCGCTGAGTGAAGTATTTATTTTTAAGACCATCTGTGGCCTACCTTTTCAGTCAAAATTTAATTTCTTCCAAATCAGATGAAAACTATAGGGGTTTAGCAAGATACAAGGATCTGAGGGCACATCGCATCACATGACTAGCAAGCACTCAGTTACGTTAACAGATAACGATAGTTGTTCACAGTGGCTTGGGGTGATTCTCCTGTATGATCACTTTTTGTTCTAATTGACGTTTCTTTGCCCTTAACATTACTCATCCCAGTGGATAGGAGAACACCGAGAAAGATGGACTGCACGCCTAATACCCTGTATCGACACATGGATGAACAGACCAAATGGGGAGGTGAACTTTTTCCTGACGCAGTTCCTCTCAGGCCATGGACTCTTCTACGCCTACTTGCATAGGATGGGGAAAGTGGATGACCCAGCATGCCCATATTGCAAGGAAGAGGATGATGATGATGTGTTCCATACTTTCTTCAAATGTGAATACTGGACTGCTAACAGAAGTTGGCTTCAGCAGACACTGGAGCTATCACCTCAGGACATGACATCAGAACGTATCTTGAGTAAAATACTTGAGCGTGAACAGAACTGTCCCGCCGTAGCATCCTTTTATGAAAAGATCCTGAAAATGAAGGCTGTGAAGGAACGGGAGAGGCGGAGCAGGGGGAACACGGACCGAGAAGAGTAACAAATCCCTCCCTAGAACCAGCCTGAAGTAATGTGTCAAACAGTTCCAGGCTGGGTTTCGTCGTGGGAAATGGAAGGTGAGGTTTTAGTGGGTTTGAATCCCACATAACCCAATGTGCGGTCCCTTTTGGGTATCTTAGGAGATCCGATTTCCACCTAAGGATCTCAAAGATTTCCTCACCTGCCACCGAAAAAAAAAAAACATTACTCATCCCAACACAAGATTTGTACTTAATAAAACCTTACACTGGTCTAAAACTAAAACAATGCGAGTAGAAATTTCAATTTTGAAGAGAAACAATGTCTTCCGGAAATGCAAACGAAGCTTCCGCTACCTAAAAGCAGACTAGGCAAAAGTCTGCCAAGTTGGATGGATTGATTCGCATTTTCCGTTCTTGACCATTCGAAACAACTTTCGTTTCTTGTGTTTGTGCCTGTTCGCTTGTCCACAGATCCTTGCAACAAGACTATGCCCTACGGTCTTCATCCGATTTTGATGACATTTTCATTGCGGGTTAGGTTTTAGTTGGCTCTGTGCGAGTTTCGTTGTTCAGTCAGTGAATGCGCAAACGTATAATGCATCAAGAATCATTTCTCAGCACGTAACGGTCCGATCGAGCTCAAATTTTCCGGGTAATTGGGAAAGAGCGGCTTAATGATTTCTCATCAATTTCAAAGTAACAGTATCATTTCTAGCTACTGCGCAAACGCGAACGTGAGATACGCTCACAATCAGTACATCACTCTGCACATGAGCAAACCTAAAATCTACCAGCAAAAAGATCTCTCAAGAGATCTTGAGAAGGTTTTCTCAAGTTCTAGATCTCGCTGTATTTTTAAGAACTGTACAGTAATCTCTCGTTATCCTTCTCATTATTCCACCCTATGTAGAATTAGCTCAAAAGACTCAGTACATGTCGACTAACCTTTTTAAGGCGTTGATGTCCCTAAACATTTCCGTCCAGTGATTCGTTTTAAGAAGGCTATATTCTTCGTCGTTAGAAATTATTTGAAACATTTCAATGTTTTATACATCTTTTTTACCTAGTTTCTCAGGTTTTAGAGGCCGAACCTCGTGCTTTTGCGTAGAATAGTTCGGGAAGCGCGGTCTTATAATCTTAAATCAATTTTACCACTATCGCATCAGTAATAACTACTGCGCATGCGAGAAGTGAAGTCCTTACTGTAATAAGACTTAAATCCGATTTTGTTAAATGAAAATTCTATCTTAATTGAATGAAAAGTACAAAGGTAATATTGATCTTAGTAAATCGGCTACTTGTATGATTGAACTTGGAATTATAATACTCCTCCACTTTGTGCTTCAGGTCTGTTGGCGATCTTATACGGAGTCGCTGTGTTTGTTTGCGGAGCCGATTCACCGGAGAACCACAGCTACATGAGTGATTGGGAAAAACAGTACATCGCCAAAAGTTTTGGGGCTAACTGTGCCGATAGTGAGGTGAATAGAAATCCGTCCCATAATTTGTACTTCCTTCGTCATGTTCAGTTGAGCTATTTGCGATTATCGTTGCAGAATATCGTGGAAAGAATATTCACTAGTCAAAAATATGGGATCAACATTGAGATCTGACTAATAAGCACATTTTTCTACGTCTCAATTTGTTTTGCTTCCGAGTCTGCGAAGCAGCGGAAGCCTTGTGTTCACTTTCGGGAGCCAAACAATTTTTGTTGTCCGAATTAAAAATTTCCACTCGCATTTGCGTTTCATAGCCTACTGAACAAATTTGGTTCCGTGTCTGTCGGTCTGTCTGTCCGCATTTCCTTGTTACATTCATAACTTCCACAATTTTGAATGAATTTAGCTCATATTTTGAGTGACTATGCGGATAAGGCCTGTTGAGGTCCCACACGAATTGCATCTCAATATATGCGCTAACGTGAAATTCTTGAAACAGGTATAATTTTCACAATTTTGATTCAATTTAGCTCATATGATAAAGGATGTAACGAGGAAGCTGCTGTGCCATCTCCTTGGCAGTGTATTTGTCATTGTGGTCCAAGCATATGAAGTTTTTCGTAGATACACACCAACGATAGATTGTTCCACTGTGTCCGTTAGCCATGTGCATATTTGAAATTCGTCCCACCGCTCCCCAACACATTTGTACCCGATAGTTTACAAAGTTATAAGAAGTTGATGATGGAATAAAGTAATAACCCCCTCTGAGGGTAGAGCCGTTAACCTGCAACCCAATGAGGCAAATTAAGCTCTTTTCGCTGAAATCGTTATGCAATTCATGTTGTAGTAGAGGTTATACACAGTTACTTAACTGAATTTCTATGGCTTTCAGGGAGTCCCGACTCCATGGTCCGAGATCCTTCTCTCAGGACCGCTGTGGGCTTTGGCGTTAACCCATGCAGCAGGATGCTGGGGCTACTGGACGGTTCTTTCACTCACCCCGAGCTACTTATACAAAGTTCACGGCATCAAATGGAGCCAAGTATGCTGAGACGCTTTATAGCATTTTAAAGTCAAATTAACCTTTTTACACGTTTTACTGGGACATGTTTCCAGTAAATTGCAAATCATCGTATGCATGAAGTGTCAAATCGGCATAACGCATTATTTAAATGTTTGTTGAGAGTTTTAATTTCATTTTTGGTTTATTATTTTCAATAATGAACCTCTGTGATCTACCAGGAAAGACTAGTTTAAATACTCCCTAAAATTTGTTGGTATACGTCTCAAGATCCGAAGAATTAAAAAATCGAATTAGGTAAAAACACACAGGTTTATTATTCTGTACATCAGATAGCACTTCAATGTAAATCCCCGACTTAAGCATATTAGACGTAGTCTGAACTCGGCATTTCCCAACTCGTTATCCTGAAATTGCATTCAAGATGAAAATACTTAGCCTGCCGCCAGCCGTGCGGTCTTCCTCAGACCTCCAGTTGAACGGAATCTGTAGGACGGCTCTTCAACTCCACCGTCTACCTCACCAATTTTCATTACCTGAATATGAGGTTTTTCAAATGGTGAGCGAACGGATAATTTTACAACAACGCGAGTGATCTCATTCGATTCAAAGAACTAATTTTTATCTGAATCATACAAGAAGAAGGGTTATCTAATACAGAAATAATAGACATTGGTGTAGGTAATTATTTGCAGCTTTTTCATGAAGTTCTAGCACTTTTCAACTAAAAGTAAGTAAAATACTAGTTCACTTAAGAAATTGATAGTTTTGTGATTGTTTCAGAACGGGTACTTTTCTGCTATTCCTTCATTCGTCAATTTCTTCATGGGCGTCGTTCTCGCTTTCTTAGACGACAAAATTCAGAAGAAAGTGCCATTCACCAAAAACATTTCGAGAAAGATGTGGAACACTTTGGGTGAGTCAATATTCGACACCGAAAAGCTGGTAGGTACATAATATGTACATATTATGTACATAATAGGTACATAATATGTACATATTATGACTACGTGAATCTCAAATACATAGCGTCTTTGATACTCTTACGGATAATTGTCAGCCATAATTTTCGAAAATGTTAACAAAGTTCACACAAAATGTGCATCAATTCTCTCTTTTCAACATCTATAGTTGAGAGTTTCAATAAATGTTGTAATAAATCACTTTTAGAAATGGACATTTCTTAAAAACTTCAATTTGGTTTACTGTCGGCCTTGATTGTTATCATAATATGATGAGAATTGTGAAGTCGTTTATTGTGTTTTGTCGTTGACAAAATCAATAAATCAGTATGAACATTGGAAAAAGTGAAATTCACCCTGTATTAATTTTGCCGGTTCTGAAGGTCCCATCCGGTTCAAACTTTTAATGTAGTTGAGAATGAATTGCCCAATAATCGCATACCCATTTCAACTAAAAAGTATCATTATTAGCTGTTATTGAAGCGCGAAAAAAACGTTATTCCTTCAGTTTCCATTCGATTTCTGATGAACTTTTCAAGGAATCTGCGCGTTAGATTGCATGTCAGGTTTTAATTGTCCCAACTTTTAGGATAGTTGGGGAAGAACGGTTCAATATTCTTATATCGATATCAACACGATATTATCATTATGAGCTGCAGCATGCGCTTCATTAAAATCCACAAAACATCATTTTTGTAAAGGTTTTAGTGGTTTTTATCTCATGCAACAAGGTTGCACACCTCCGTTAAAATCGTTAAGTACCTACTTTTAGTATAAAAAAACCTATGTTCATTTTTATTTATAAATACCTATGTTTATTATTTGTAAATTTACAAATGAGCGCAACGCAATCCAACTTTCTTTTTTCATATAGGAACTCGCAATTTTAATTCTATATTCGGACTCCAAGCTCAATTTCATAAAATTTGACCGCTCCTTTTAATTTCTTTTTCGGACGGGCCACTTCCCGTTCAGCGAGCGCTCAAAGTTGCCAAGTCATCAAAATTGTGCAAACCCAAAGTGTGACACATAAATATTCATTGTTTTTCATCGCTGAGTCACGTGTTGCTATCCGTTTTTTATTCGAGTAAATTTGAATGGTTTTACAGCCGAAAATGTCGTTAATAATAAATGAACTTGATAAATTGAAATCTCCTAAAGCGTGTGAGTGGGATACTTGAGTTGTCATAGTTTTTCAATGCTAATTAGCGTAAGTGTATCTCGTTTTTGGTTTATTATTCAATAATAAACCATTGTAATCACTCGTAAAAAAAAAAAAATTCTAACCCCCCCTGAAAATTTCATGGTTTACGTTTCAAAGGGTGTAGAATCCGAATCTGCAATAAAAATTGTTCCGTCCGTCCGCCGTACGCACGATTTCTCACAAACGGCTGCAGCAAAAAAGGTGAAATTTTCAGGAAAAATCCATGTTGGTCCGGCGACGCCGCAATTCTTGAGCCAGCTCTCTCACTTAATTTAAAGTTCCCTTTAAGGGTTGTCAAAGTTTTGTAAAATCCCTAAAAACCTCAAAAAAGTCAAGGCGGCCTAAATTTGTACTCTTTTTGAAGAACACTCCACGAGGAATCGAATGAGCCCCTCCCCAGGTCCGTAGGTCAAACCATTCCCGATCTATGGCCCGAAATTTTGGTTTATTGTTTTTGTGTTGATATCAGTAACCTAGTGACGTAGTGATGTAGTAATGTGGATACTAGAGTGAACTCCTAAAAGGCTTTGTAACCGATACACGGGTTGAAGCATTCTGATAACCATTAAAAAACGCTTCAAATTCTTTCACTGGGGTTTATTATTCAATTGGCTTGCGTTCACGATTTGAATTTATACTAAGCTTAGGAGTGTTCATGTTTCACAGGTGATAGAGCGATTATTGAATTTCAGGAGGCACAGAAATATGATCAACTGACCAATCCAAATAGGTATTTTGGTTGAGAACAGAGTTACGTGCTCTATGCATATCTCCTGGAATTCAATAATCGCTCTATCACCTGTGAAACACGCACACTCCAAAGCTTAGTTGAAATTCAAATCATGAACGCAAGCCAATTGAATAATAAACCCCAGTGAAAGAATTTGCAGCGTTTTTTCCCTAGTTTAACAGATTTATTGGCAAATAGCCGTGTGGAACTCAACAGAAAAAGACTGCCAGTTCCATCACATGAGTTTTTTTTTTAATAATAATTCTGTGTCATTTTGAGGTTGGGAGCGTCAATTTTAGGTTCGGACATTGCGATTATTTGCTATGAGTGAATTTCTACGGGTCTAAAGCGTTCAAAATTACTGAAAAATTACTCACTCCTTGACTGTGTCAGTAGAGACCTCGAAAACCCACGCGAACAAATTGAATGAAGGGTCAAATTGTAATAAAATCGATCAAGAGATCAGAATGTAGAATACAAATTAGTGTTTTCTACACGGAAAACAATGCTGGTGTGCGTTGAGGACATTTGTTCACGTGAGCTGTGTGCAACCTGGTCTCATATTTTGGTTTGAAAATAGGAAAACCCCGGAATGGAGGCAATCACTTTTGGTTCATGCGTAATAACGTCCAGGAAAGATGGACAAAGTGTCAATAAAAAAATGGGGTGATGTACCAAATTACAAACCTAAAGAGCGACATTAAAATCAGAAAAAAACCAGACAAATTGGGTTTGGCACACAGATTTCTCCTCCAAGTAACAAGAAAAAATAGATCTTTTGAACTGTTTTTCGTAATGTCGAAAGATGTGGAATATCTGCAAGTATGCAGTTGATTTTACATGAGGCAATAATCTTGAGGGATATGTTATGTTCCGGTATACATCAACGAATTCAAAAGAATTGCTGATCTGTCACGCTAATTCTATAGCGGATAGAATGATGAACCGTTCTTCCCCGAGTACTATGAAAATGTTAGCGCAATCTGACAACTAAAACCTGGAAAAATAATGCTGGGAGGATTTTTCGTTTGCGCATGCGCAGAGCGATGTATGGATTTGGGGGCAATGAACTGTACACTGTAACCTTCAAATTTCATCAAAAACGGATGACAACTGTAAACATTAGGTTACAAGGATTTCCCGTTCGAATTTGGGCAGTAGCTACTAATGATACTATCGCGTTCAGATTGATAGGGATTATCAAACAGTTTTTTCCTGACTACCCTGAAAATCTGAGCACGATTATTAAACTGGAACCTTGGAAAATTATGCTTGAGGGATTCCATCGCGCATGTCCCGACTGATAAACTAATTTCCGAGCAATGAAACGCTAAGTGACTAGGATCTACAGAATAACCCACAGATTTCCTAAACATTAACAAAAATTCAATAAGAAGAGAAATTCAAGTTTAAATTTAATAATAGGAAGTGGATTTATTTTTAAGCAAAAATCGAGGTTTGTAACGAAAAAACACTATTCATTATTTGAGGTGTAGATGGTTGCTATCAATATAAATTTTTTATTAACAGTAATGAATATTCTCCCTCTTTTGACAAGTGTTCGAGATCTTCAGAATCAGACTTGTATGTCAGTTGTTCTCAGAATGGTCTAAAATATGAAATACAATTAGAAATTGTAATTTAGTATTAAAACGTTTTTTCATGTGGACTTTAAAACAACCAAACCTACAGGTTGACTCGGAAGCAAAGAAAATATGATATCGTCTTTGTATGAAGAAAAGCAAATTTTCCTAATTGTGATACTATGATTTCTGGACTCTGTTTTGCTCACAGAAAGTTCTCAACGTATCAATATTTTATAGAACCTAAATGAAACAGATCATGTCCTGTGCATTCCTCCGATAAGCATATTACGGCGGTACGCACATGCATATTTATGATTCAGTCAAAGCCCACAGCTGCTAAATCTAGAGAATTGGTGAAATCGGATATGTGCAGGAACAGAAGTTCAAGATCCGGCGAAACTTTTGTATACCTGCGACAGGTACCTGTGTGCGTAAGCGTTCAACTTGTGGTAAACAAGAAGTAGTGGAACCAGGAAAAGATGATCTGCGGTAGAAGGATGTTTTAGTGCAGAAATCATTCTCTCGAAATACAATGAACGATCAATGTTCCTTAAGTAGATGTTTTACTGAGGTGTATATATGCAACTTCATATTCATATATTAAATTAACCGGACTTAATACTTTTGTGATATGGAAATAGCTTGCACTAATCGGTCAGATGTATTTCCACAGCTTTTTGGGGGACTGCTGCGGCTCTGGTTGCGATGAGCGTGTCAAAGCCTGACACCGCCACTGCTCTTGGCCTTCTGTGCTTTTCCACGGCCATCACGTGTCTGACAAACATGGGATACCTCATGAACCACAACGACCTGTCACCCAACTTCGCTGGGACTCTTTTCGCTCTGACGAACGCTTTCGCTAACATAGCGTCCGTTATGGGCCCTCTGATATCGTTTACCGTCCTAACTGACATGGTAAAATAAAATATAGCCCAAGTAGAATATTAATTTATATTTCCAGTGGAAAAGTATGAAGGTGTTTCCCGTACTATACAGGGTGTCCCAGGAGTTATGCACAATCCGACTCCTACGTGTTCTACAACTCATTTCCCACCAAAAATGTCTCCTAGCAATTTTTTGAAAGAGGTCTCGTTTCCGAGCTATTCACGATTTAAGATTTTTTTCGTGTTTTCGATCTTATGTCATTAAAACTGTCATAACTCCCCCAATTGTGGAGATAGCTCAAATTGACACCGCTGGAAAGAACATTGAATTTTCTATCTATTTGATGTCAAAAAACTTTTTTTTTAAATTGCATTGAAGATGTGCGATTGCTGTGCGAAATGGCAGTTTTGTCAAAATCTTAAAATCGCCCGTTTTTCATCTCGCCTAGAAACCCCATGAATTCTTGACGCAGAACTGTGCAGGCCTGGTAAAACTTGCGCCAAAATGTCAGCTTTCCAACGGTGTGGTCGTTTTGGTTTTTAAAAATATTTTTAGTTAAGGAAAAGGTATTTAACTGCAGAAAAACAAGTGTTTTATGTTAAAATTGAGGTTTTTCCAAAAGCCTCGAAGATGAATGCAACTCATCGCAGTCGGAAATGAGTTGTAGAACACGTTGGAGACGGATTGTGCATAAGTCCTGGGACACCCTGTATCACTAAAAAAGACCTAATGTTTGACAATTGGGAAAGCTACGCAGGAGGCATTGTCTTGGTCAGGGGCAAGATATGCAATGACCCGCACGACCCCCAGGTCTTGAAGGAGGGGTTGCTTTGTGCGCCGTGTATCATCAACTCCAATTTGATTTGGCCGTAGCATTGGGTGTTGCAATGTTGACAATTTGTTGTTTCTGACCAAATTCAGTTTTAGAAAAATGTTTATTGACTCGAACATGTTATCCAGCTGTTGGACAATGGTAAGACATTGGGGTTTAAATCGAGTTCATACAAAGAGTTAGAGTTTAAACAAGATTGTTAAGATTTAAATTAAAAAATAAATATTTAAAAATGAAAAATGAAAATGAATTTGATGAATGAAAACGTTCATTTGTGATCAGCGTCTACGGCATTTCCAAGCTGTCCAGCCAAATTCAGGATAATCGAAGATCCGAGAGACAGCTATTGTTTGTGTTCGTTTACGATTGATTGCGATGATTTGCTTGCAGTTGAGTAGCTATACCACAAGTGAGTATGCTGACATGATTTTTGTGTTTTGTTTAATGACATAAGATCGAAAACACGAAAAAAATCTTGTATCGCGAATAGCTCGGAAAAGAGGCCCCTGGAAACAAGTTGCTAAGAGGCATTTTTGGTCGGAAATGAGTTGTAGAACACGTAGGAGTCGGATTGTGCATAACTACTGGGACACCCTGTATAAATACAGGGATTCCAGATTTTGCGCTCGAAGGATAACAGTTACTGTATTGAGCGGTACATCAAAGGCCACTAGCCGCAAAACTGCAGAATGAGCCAGATTACGATTTTTTTCTTTTGGAGAGTCATAGATAAATCCAGTCTTGTACTGAAATATTTACTTGAAATAGATACTGAAATATTAAGTATTTACCTACACTAACTAGTTTGCGGCTCACTTAAGATGGCATTGTCAGAGATAGAAGTGAAATTGTGGCAACTGACAGCCTGCAGGAAATCACCAGTCATCTGTCTGGCAATGAATGACATCGTTTGGAAAATGAGAATTACGAAATGGTTACCCCCTTGATAAGACACGGTGCGCAAGTAAGGACGTGCTGATGGTGCCTGAATAATAACAGTGGTAGAATTGAGGCAAGGAACACATTTGAAAATATTGTTTTCAAGATTCGTCAATCAGTTTTTTTTATATAAACTAATACATGCCTGTAAATTAATATGTAAAATGTTTATGAACTTTTCATTTATATCCCAAATTTATGTTTTGACCCGGATGGGGGAAAATGTTATTCTAACTCCCTAATGAGGGCGAAATCTTTCCCAGGCAAATTATCTCTCTTTCTCTTTCTCTCTGTTGTTCCATCTTTAATCTGGAGTAAATAGTCCAATGGTTATTTCAGATGTAACTCTCTGAAGTTTCCGTGGCATTTCCTGAACTTGAGTCAGGATAACTACTGTCACCTCCTTGTCATAAGTTTGCAGAGCTTGGTTTCAACCACTCCTACACTCTAATAATTACTGTGTCCGCTTTCCCTCCCATTACCTTCATGGCAACAACCGCAATAAATTTCGAATATTTAACCATACACTTCTTACCCCTGGCCTACTTATTGCAAGCCTTGCCCTCCACCTAGGAACTTTCATCAACTCTATTTTTTGGAAGCCCAAGTGGGACGGATATGATGAAATTTATATACCAATGAAATTTTTGATTCGGGGATCCAAATTGCATTGTGTACCTTGCAATGACTATGGATAGTTCCCCGTTCTCGATTCCCCGAGGATATATCTGAAACGTTTTAGCTTTCCTGATTGTTGCAGGCTAATAACCTCTGCTCCTGCAAGGGATACCATAATCCATCACCTTGTCATGAGCTGTATGAATTTGTGAGATCGTTCAATGCTTCTTCCACTTTAAAAATTCGAAATGATGATATTTGTATACCCTGGATATGCTCTTGGTTTTGGTGGTTATTCACAAGCTTGGTTATTGCAAATATTACTTTGCTTTCACTACATCAGTGTCGTTTTATGTACAGAAAGTGGAGTCTGAATGGAATCTGGTGTTCATCTTGGCGTCTATCGTTCTTTTTGTTGGGAACTCCATTTTCCTCATTTTCGGCAGCACCGAGGTTCAACCCTGGAACGCCCCCAGAAACAAATATGTCCTCGACAAGCCGCCCCCGGTCGACCCGTCTCCCAACGACAGGATCAACCAGAAACGGTTCAGTCTCGCCGAGCTCGAGTACATCCGGAGAATGAGTTGCGGCCTCGGTCTTAAACCTATGGAGTCCATGAAGGAAACCATCGTGGAAGAAGATTCGACGCCCAAGGAGAAATCGTAGAATAACGCTTTTGACCGCAAGCGGCAGCTCAAAGTTCCATGACTTGTGTAGGGTCAGGTGGGGTAAAATTAAACGGTGACTCTCAATCGGGATAAATGAAAACAGAATCCAACTATCGAAAGTTTTAGCACTAAACTGGGGCAAGACTCTAGAATTTTAATTTCATGTCAGTTTTTAAGGACACACAACTAACAATAACTAAAAGTAGAGAAAAAATTACCTCCTTGAAAAGTTTTTATCAATTGATAATGAGTGACAGGACGTTTGATTAAATTAATTCGTGAGTCACAACACTAAAAGCTTCATTCCGCGCATCGGTTGCTCGGCACAAGATTTCATTACTAATGCCTTCACATAGTCTCAGGGATAATTAATTAATTTATAATATTGAACACAAGGGTACCGAGTTATGGAGTGACCTAGTTCGAAGTACTCATTGGTTCGTACTATTGGTTTGTATTTAAACTTTGTCTATTAGTCGCATTGTCTAATAGTAAAGTGCCTAGGATTACCCAGGGATACCGTTAACCAACCGCCCAGCTGGCCCTACGATAAATCTATGTTGTTCCTCTAATATTTTTTTAGCTAAGTAATATTTCTTCGATTTTCATTTAAAACGCTTCGCCGGTTGTAGGTGAGTATGACCATCGATGTAGTGAACACACTGGATCGCCTGCTTCGTGTGACCAGGCGGTCCGTGGCTCGACTCCGCTCATAGATAATTTGAACATCTACCAGTTTTATAGCCTGCCTACTCCCTCTGGATGCTAGTTATTGTTAACCCTCTGTCCCGGATGAGAAAATATAGGAAAATAATCATTGAGGAAAAAGATAGACTGGCAAAAATCAGGGAGTGATGATTTTAATTGCCAACATTATGCTTAATAGGGCCCTTTTGTTCCTAACCAATCTATTATATTGAAATATAAATAGGGCTCTTTTCAAGCCATGTGTGGTCAAGAATGGGTCAATCTATATAATACATACATTCCTTATATTACATTATATTATATTGTAATTATAGATTCCTTATATTATAAGGAAGTTCATTATTTCCGAAGCCGAATTGGGTTGCATAATAAACTTGAAACAAACAATTTTTGTTAAAAAAAGAAAAAAAAACATAAACCTGTTAACTCAGAAATTCAGCAAATCTCTTGCTTATCATATCCAAAACGATGAATAACATTGATTCTCTCATCGAAATTCATCGACACTCGTTCACATCTCTGAGCACTCCTTTCCTTGTTTCAAACTACCGGTGAAACTGCAGACCGTTTCCAGTCTTCTCACGATTTGAACAGTTGAACGCTACGGACGCCTTCACAATTTCTTTGAATGGGTTTTGTTCATACTAACATTTGAAAATAAAGTATGAAATTCGGAAACCAAAAATACTAGAATCGATAATTGCACTGTTGAAAGCCACACCTTGAATTAAAGTGAGGGGGTGCATAGCCGGGGTAGATGGCCAGGGATGAAGGGGAAGCGAAAGGTCGACGGCTCGGGTCCCTTATCTTGCCGGGTAGCGAGCGATCCAGTATAATTACTATATCGATGGGTATGACCGAAAAAAATTAATGCACGAGAAAGTTGTGGAGAGCGCCTGCCTAATTTTCCGCGTGCCTATTTTGTATAAGTGAAAGCCTTATAGGTACCTCCTAGTCGAATACCAAATCTATATACAGGGTGGATTCGGATAAGTGACGAAAAAAAATTTCTGTTAATCTGCATCAAAAATGTAGTAAAGCCTCGCCAACCGCACTTTTCTATCTTAATTTGTTCTCTAGATATAATTTTTTAAAGGTTTTTTCCAGAAAACCACGTTTTTTGACGTAAAACCCCACGTTTCTGCACTTTAAAACATCTTTTTTCTACTTTTGACCACATTTTCGGATTCAAAGTGAAATTTCCTTTACGACCAATGCACATTCATAATCATAAACGAACCTCTAAAGACCGCAATTGCAGTTCAAACATTGAAAATTTAAAAAAAATTGCAAAAGTTTCTGAATTACCTTTATTTTTACTGCACTTCCAAAAAACGTGCTGGAACTTGTCAAACCTCAGGAAAACTTGCAAATTTAATCAGCTTTCTAATGGTATGGTCAACTTTACGATTCCGCGTCGATCTCATGGAGAAATTCCAGTTTGAAGGCGAAAAAACGTTAGGCACCTTCCGGTCTTAAAAGGAGGATATTCATGTGTTCTCTTGCCATGAGTCTATAGGTAAACTACCTTTCGCAAGCCAATGTTTCAAGACTAGTTCAAGTGTGAAAGCGAGTTGAGTCGACAAAACGTCATGAAAGTGTTCAGTTACGTTAAAATCATGGCAGGCATCACAAATGAGGAATACGCGGACATTTTCTAAGGGCTAGGATCATAGAGGCAGCCGCAATATTGTGGGATAGTCTAACGCACGACATAACAGTTGGAGCCATGCCGGAAAGAACGAGAGCCTACATAAGAAACAATGGTGGTCATTTTGAGAACACATTGTGAGCGCGACTTCTTTTAATTTTACTAGTCTGAATACTACAATTGTTTTTCGATCATTTTTCTAGAAAAGTAGTATCACTTTATTTTTGTAACCTACCTATTTTGCGGATTTAATCATTTTCCCAATTCATACAGCGAACTGTTTCTTTTATCCCTGGGAGTCCTCGATTGCTGTTTAAAAAGTGCCTAACGTTTTTTCGCCTTCAAACTGGAATTTCTCCATGAGTTCGACACGGAATCGCTAAGTCGACCATACCATTAGAAAGCTGATTAAATTTGCAAGTTTTCCTGAGGTTTGACAAGTTCCAGCACGTTTTTTGGAAATGCAGTAAAAATAAAAGTAATTCAGAAACTAGCAATTTTTTTTTTTAATTTTCAATGTTTGAACTGCAATTGCGGTCCTTAGAGGTTCGTTTATGATTATGAATGTGCATTGGTCGTAAAGGAAATTTCACGTTGAATCCGAAAATGTGGTCAAAAGTAGAAAAAAGATATTTTAAAGTGGAGAAACGTGGGGTTTTATGTCAAAAAACGTGGTTTTCTGGAAAAAAAAACCTTTAAAAAATTATATCTAGAGAACAAATTAAGATAGAAAAGTGCGGTTGGCGGGATTTTACTACATTTATTTATGATGACAATTTTTTTCGTTACTTATCCGAATCCACCCTGTATATAGGTAGGAAGCCGAATGAAAATGCAATTCATAAAATGTATAGTAGACGATCGATAACTTTTAATATCTTGTAAATAATTCTGGTTTTATCGACCTACTTATTTATGTTTATATTTTAGATAATAAACATTGTTTCAAATGCAACCATTGTTGCACAATGCACATCGTTGTAAATACGGACTAATATAGTTACTTACTATGTATATCCGGAAGTATTAGTAGCAATAAGCACTTGTAGACAACTGAAAGTTTTATTCTTCTCAAAAAGAAAATCTGATTTTGTTAAATCATCAAATCGAATTTGGAAGTTTATAGAATGAAAAAAAAATCGATAATGCATGTAAATGAGAAATTTTGGAGAATCGTGAAATAAAATTTTGATTTTTGAGTGTTATTAGTTTGATGAATGTTCAATCCAACCCTTGACTTGATGTTCCAGAAACTGGCCTCTACTACTTCCGAGTCCATACACGTAATTTCAGGGTTATTTTCTTCAATCACAGTCGTCGATACAAAAACCAAAATATTTTAACCTCCTTTGAATGTTTTAAATCCACTTTTCAAGATATGTAGATATAACAAATTTTTAAAAAATGTCCCAGTAATCTCGGCGTCTTGATCAAACGACCCAAATAGATAATATTTAAGGATTCAACTATTAAAAATCGAAATATCAAAAACTTCCGCAGTAAGAGAGAAGTTTTTGTTGGATTAAGGTAGACATTATTTTTCTGAATCGGACGATGATCCGTTCGCTCACAAATCGCAGGGTTGTCTTTAAACTTAGGAAAGGATACTTTACGACTATACTTTCCTATCAATAAGTCCAATCAGACTTTTCATAACTTATTTATACATTTGCAGACAAATGAAGCGTAGATTATTTTGTCTAGTAAAATTTCAGTTGTTCTATTCATGGATTCGTTCGCCTTCCTGATGTACCTTACCTTTGTAGGTATTTTGATATCAGCTATGTTTCTTAGAAAGGGACTAGTAAAGTTTGGTGCTCATGGGATTATGTCTAAAACGAAATCATTCTAGATGTCAGAAGGTCACACTGATCAGCTGAAGAACCTTTGAGGCTAATTTCTTCCCTAACAGATTTACGAACTGAAATATAAAGGGGCTGTTTTTATGGCGTCTAGTTTTTTTCCTTCCCACACCAAAAGTTGTTCTCACATTTTGCTTTTTAGACCGATCTGAACAACATTCGTTTCGTTTCAGTCTGTGTGTGGTTGTTTGTCCGCAAATTCGTTTAATGAGCCTAATTCCTACAGTTTGCATTCGATTTTGATGACATTTTCAGAGGTAGACACATCAGTCAGCGCATGCGCAATCGTAAAATCAACCAACCATAATTTCCTCAAGTCCCAGTGGTCAGATCCGGCTCAAATGTTCAGGGTGGTCGGGAAAGAACGGACTAATAATCTAATATCACTATCAACAAGCTGAAACCATTACTTTATTGGTCACTGTAGGACAAAGACATACGTCTGACAAGAAGAGTGCGGCTTTCTTCTTCCACTTAAATCTTTGAAGTGTGAATATAAGAGAAGCATAATATAGGCTCACTCTGTGTAGTTTATTTGATTTACTGCATAAAAAAGTTAATGTCATTGATCGGAAAATGAATAGAAAAGTGCTTTTCAAAAATCTGCCGACTGTATACAGACTATCGTGCATGTATGCATCATAACTTGCAGTAATTGTATAAAGAAGATTTATTAGAAGGTATCAGGTTATCTTGAAAATGGAAGCAGAATTTATGAAACATGATGAATATATGAAATAAATTAACCCATGGTGAAGAATAAGCCATGTTAATGTATCAATTCAAATCGTCTCGCAAGTTGTGCCGGTTATGAATATAATGATTGATCAGTTAGTTGGTACCAACATTAGTGGACATAACATCTAATCTCAACTTTGGTAAGGTAGACAACCATTGTAGCTTGGGGCTTATTGCCTGACTACCAAGGAGCCATCAGCTATCCTCCCATAAAGGGTCAGAATTCGGTCTAATGATTTCACTAAAACATCAACTACAGATTTTACTTTTATTAAACTGTTATGTTATCGATTCATCGTTATTCTTGAACTTCGAAACGGTAAGCTATGGTCCATAGGACCTTCAATTGTTGGTGGTGTCCGATGCCGTTACAAGCATAGCTTTTGTGTAGCATTGTGTGCCTTAAGCTTTTTGGAAAACCTCCAAACCGGGTAACTCAATTGTAACAATTGCAGTTCTCTACATTGTAGTTCTCTGTATTTCGTGCATGTCAAATGTTGGGATGTTGTAGGCCCTATCTGAAAGGAGTCGTTACATGTAATGGACGACCTGAGAGTTATTGTTCTTCCGAGTGATTCGTCTCCCTAATTCATGACTCATCAGCCCAACTGAAATGTATAAATCCAGAGACCCTACACCCCGGAAGAGGCAACTAAACCCATTCCATCAAAGTCTCATAATAATTTATTCTTCAAAACAAGCAGAGGCTTATTTTCCAGAATGACAGAAATATTTTGCTTGGGGTTGCTCGAGCCAGCCCCCCACCAAACGCAGTCCTCACCAAGGCAGACCTCTTGAAATCTTTCCCACAATATTACATGTCATGATCCAGCTTGCTTACAGTTTGTTCAATAAAATATCACAGATATGATGGACCGAGAAGAATAAAGTATAATTTGCTTAAAGTATTTTCTCTGTAAGTGCTAGTCATTTTTATAGATGATCGCTATCTAAGCAAGGAGTCTAAACTCAGCGGCTAAAACTGTCGGCGCTTCAAGTTCTCCTTGTTCAGCTCCTCTTCCGAGTCCATCTGGAGGCGGAATGCAGTGACGCGGTCTCGGAGGGCTGACAGAAACTTCTGCCTCTCGCTCAGGATCCGATCAAGCTCCGAGGAGAAGTGAGCGGGTTCGTAGTCGAGTTTGTGAGCCTCGAGGAGCAGCTGGGACTCCCGCTCGTCGAACTTGGGGCAAAGCGTCGTCCAAAGCTGGAAAGCTCCTATCATTTCCTGCTCTAAATGCTGCATTTTGTTGGATTTCCTGAAAATAAAACACAAGTAATGATTAATCAACTAACTGACGAGATAGTAATAGTTGATAAGTCACACGATATGTAAATTGTGCATTTTTACACAACAATGTAAATTTTTCGTCCATGTCATGTCTCCTGGAACGGAGTGAAGTTAGCAATAGATTCCAGCATAATGTGACATCGTTAGGAAACGTCAACATCAACTTTCTGGCAATAAAAAAAATCTCGTTTTCATTAATCCAAGGCACTAGACATCACGAGAAGGAAGATTCCTTCAATTCAAAAAATTGATGAATTTATGAAGCTCTTCAAATATCAAATAAGTCGAAAAAATAGTTGATATTTTCTGAAAATCCTCTCAATAAGGCCTTAAAATGTAGTTGCTAAATACATTTCAACCTTTTTTGTGTTTAGTTATCCATTTTAGAGGTATTCTGAATGATATTCTATTGCCTTGTGATTAAGGAAAAACACTTTTTTGTTGCCAGAAAGTGATTAATTAAAAATGTTTCTGAGATTACAATTATATCTCCAACATATATATACGAGAGTGTTGAGATGAATTTCGTAAATTCTGATCCAGTATGTGTAGAAAGAAGCTTCGGATGACAATTTAACTTTTCTAAAAATTTGTTTAATTCAATTTTTGAATTTGTTGTGTTTTGATCGATACAAACGTTCACTATTTAAATGACTGATAAAAATACTAATTTCTCATTTTCGACCTCCCAGAACATGAATCCATCATCCAGGAATATGGTGATGAATAACGTTCTACCCTTTAGATAAACATAAAGGCTTTTTTTTGTGGTTTGAAAATTCCTTCCCCTCTCCCTCTCTTTTCTCTTATTCTTGAAATTACGGAGTTTGGGAAGATTCGTAGGTACTTATACAGCTATAGCTAGAACTGAGAAGATTCTACAGACCTGCCGGGTGTAGAGATTTCCGAATGTGCAACGCCGTGAGCGGCTCTGGACGCGATGGAAACGTCTTCCTCGTCCGATTCCGACTCAATTTTGCTACCGACCCAGCCGGATTTGGCTTTGTCATCGGGCACCTCGCTGAGGGCGTCGTTGCTCGCCAGCTCTTTGACACGATCAGCATATCTGTAGAAGACAGTAATCGAAATACATCAAACCCTCAAAATACCTACCTCAATACAGTGAGCACATTAATAAGATCGTTGTGCATTTCCGAGTGAAATTCAAGGTTTTCCGAATCAAATTGTTTTAAATATTAACTTCAGTAAAGTAAACAAATATAAAAAATTCACGATGAACCGGAAAACAATTTAGTGCTCGTCATTGCCAATCTGCAGCCACCGTCTGAAAGTAGTAACATACTTAACTATCAATAATTAGTTAATAACGATATTTGTTGGTTGCTGCATCATAGGAATGTTCGCTCACGAATTTACAAAATCCAAACTATGACTTCCATCTGCATGTAGATTTTTGCCAGACAATCCATAAATAGGTAGTAGGTACCTAACGAATAAATGTTACGAACTTAATGTAGCGTTGTTTCAATTTATTAAACTCACAGATGAAGTTTTTGGAATACTTTGAATTTGTCTCAGAAATACTAAATAAGAGGATTCACGCAGAATGTTAAATCTTACCAGTTCTAACAGTAATGTCCAAGGACAAGCTTGTTCCAGAAGATCTTGCAAGCACTCAGCATCCACTCCAGGGATTTATTTATGAATGACTGCTAATTCGTGCTAGCGATTTGGAAAATTACTAATGTAATTAGTGTACTCTGGAAATCGGAATGAATAAAACGATTTACCACGCCAGTTTTCACTTCAAGGATCTTGATAATTACTTGTCCTTACCGAAGGGTGTTGATAGAATGCTCACAGGAGCTCATCCCCGGGCTTATCATGGCGATCATGCACGTCTTCGTCTTGTCGCCGATGAACGAGTCTCTTAGAACCAAAGTTAGCGTGGAACCCCTAAAGGGTAGATGGGACCCCTTTCTACCCAATGCTCTGCAAAACATGAAATTTCCGTCAAATGAATAAAAGTGGAAAACATGATCATATGAGCACTTATAACAGAGAGTAGATAGTATTACAGGTAAACAACGATTCTCAGACCCCATCCTAAAGGCGGACACACACAGTCAACTAAGTTTGACTAATCGGGCTGTCCAGCCAGTTTGACAAACTTGCAATATTGTGTGTGGGCTAAATTTCAGCCTTGAGAGTTGAAGTGTTAATGGTTAGTGATTTTTCACTGATTTTACATAAAATAAATTTGGAGCTTGATGATGATTTGACTTCCGTGTTCTTCCTTTGTCCTTCACGGGGTACATTAAACCCTTCAATTCGCTGAGGATTGTCCATTAAAATGCGCAATGGATTGGTACAACAGCATATCAACAGCCCAAGCGGTCTACAACGTGCTTAATCCAGTGACTTCTCCTTGCAAAACTTCGATAACTGCTCTCGATAGATTCTCCTTTCTCTTTCAACAACACGAAACAAATAATATCCATGTTATGTACTTATTTCTTGCGTATTAGCATACTATTTCCTAATGATTTTGCCCCATTTATCACAAACTTGCTTGTCAAATAAAGTTGATCGTGTATGACCACCTTAAAATGGAGTGACTCTATATCGTAAACGCATATGGTGATAAAGAAAGAAATTAGCGTTTTGCAATGTGTTACGCATAAATTAATCATTAGGTTGATACGTTACGTTTAACACACAGTTCTATCTACATCTCTGATGGATCTTTATTATAATTTAATGTAATGCGTTGTAAATCGATAGCTCTGGAGGATTGAGTTATGGTGTTTATGAAACACATCTTATAAGGGCCGTAGGAGAGATTTTATATTCTTTACAACACAGATATAACTATATTCATAAATACAACTACTTTGAAGTAAGAACTTTCCTACTTTTTAGTTAACTTAATGTGACTTTTGTCTAATTTTCACAGTACAGCTAAACCTCTGTTCTAGGTTGGGCGCACTATTCTTGAAAGGGCTTTCGCATTAATAACCTCCTTCATTAATGCAGACTACTAGCCCTACGTGGTCCTAACCATTTACCTTTGC
This sequence comes from Creontiades dilutus, assembly GCA_031894815.1. Lineage (NCBI taxonomy): Eukaryota > Metazoa > Arthropoda > Insecta > Hemiptera > Miridae > Creontiades > Creontiades dilutus. The sequence continues at coordinate 199,258 of JAVIWC010003559.1, read as the reverse complement.
GGGTTAAACCGGAGTTTCCCTGAATTAGGAGTTATCCCTCTTCAACAGCTGATATGTAACTGGATTGGCGCTGGGTTTATTCGTGATGATTTACGGATGAACGGGTCATACGATATGATAATAACTCTCTATTCATAAAGAATGCAGTTAGGAAATGTACACAAGTCGTACCTGATACATTCCTTGAGAGCCAGAAGTGATTTGTTTATTTCTGCCCCCTCCAACCTCGTAATTCTACTTGCCGATGACGTGTCAGCTCCTCTCTCGTTCCCAGCCAGATCAATCAGATGAATACGACCGTATATCCGCTGACTGTTACCTATAATATGGTATGGTATTTGATTTATCAGATTACAACCAATGGGATAAGTTTTCTGCGAAATGTTGAAGTATAAGGCTGACAAAATTTTACAAAATAACATTCTGCAATTAAGGCCGATTTAAGCAACTTTTTAGCTGTTTGTAAAGACAGTTTTATGAAATTCGAGGTTCTTTTAACCAGGGGTGCCCACAGGGGGGCTATGACACGGACTGCGTCATTGAAATTGTTGGAGGGGGGTTCCAACAAATTGGGGGGGGGGGGGTAAAGTTGATTGAAACAGTGTTTAAGGTGACGACATTCAAAAATATGTTACATCGCTAGATAGAATGTAAAACATGATGAACCTAGTAATCAATTTAAAAATTATTTGTTTTCCCATCTGAAATGTCAATGACAGTGCTCGAATATTGTCCGTTTTGTCTATTGCCGACTGGGTTTGAATTTTTTCAATACCTATATAAATCTTCCTTTAGTTTTAGATAAATTAAGGGTTGATAACGATTATTTTTCACATTTTTGTTTTGGGGAGGGGGTACCAACTTACAGGGGGGGTTTGTCATGAAGCTAAAGGGGGGTGGACACACCTGTTCTGAACGTTCAAAATAACTCACAACCTTAACGCACTTCTTTTACCCCTAGAAGAAATACACTCTAACTAATACATACTCAAACATACACCGTTTTAAGTATACAGGGAGGAATCGACTGAATGTAACCAAAGAAAATGGGTGAAAGTACATTTGAAGAGGAGCAGAATGCCAACAACTGCACTTTTTTATCTCAATCCGCACATGAGATTTGATTTTTTGAAAATTTTTTTTTTTTATTTAGAAAACCATGTCTTTTGCCATTTTCTATCACTTTAAATTAACGTTTTTCAAATGTTGAATATTTTTTAAATTTAGCTTTAAAATTTCATATACGCCTAGTGCACATTCATAATCTACCACGACCTCCTTAAGACCGCGATTGTAGATCAAACATTACAAATGAAAATATTTGCATTAAAAAAAAACGTGCCGGTAGCTGTCAAATTTCAGGAAAACTTGCAAATTTTATCAGTTTTCCAATGGTGTGGTCATTATTGGGATTCCTTATCGATTTCTTTGAGAAACTCAACGCTAAATGCTAAAAAACAGTAGCCACCTACAAAAATACGAGTAAATAGCAGAAAACTAACATATATCATTTTTCATGTTTTTGCCGTTTTAATGATGTAATTCAGAACGATACTTACAGGGATATTAGGGCAAATTTAATTCTCGCTTTGAGTCTGACGACGTTTCATCGGATTTTAGTGCGGAAACGAATGGATGTTACAAGACGTATGTACGAAGGGTGGTATGTAGATTCTCAAAATTGCATACAGAATTCAGTTTTATTTAAAACAGCAAAACTGAAGGTAAAAATAAAACCTTTACACCAGACAGATGTCATGTGAGAATCGCATCAGCTAATACAATTGCAGTGAAATAATTAACCTTGTTTTGGTTTATTATTTTCAATAATAAACCTGGGTAATCGACCTCGATTTTTTTTTAACCCTGCATCAGAAGTTGTTGGTTTATGTTTCAAGGAATGTAGATTTCAGAAATTGAGGACCTAGTTTCCAAAAGGTACTATATCCTTTTCGGTCATGAGCGAGAAATTCACGGAAAACCATTACATGCTGAAAACTTGCCCCATGTCAAAAAACTTTTTTAAAAATATATATATTCTACATTTAATATTGAAAATTTTGCAAAAAGAAGCAAGTTATTTCGAGACGTCAATTAATTTAGGTGGAACTTTGAAATTTCAAGATTTTGGTTATAGTACTTTTTAGAAACCTGTCAAACAAAGTGGATATAGTACGTTTTGAAATCAAATCTTTTCTTCCTGTCAAGGACTTTATTAATCCTCCCAAATTCCTTGATACTGCGCACTTGATATTCAGTCGAAATTAACGAAAAACAAGGCACCAAATACCCGGTTTTATCGAAGCAGTGAGTGCAGTTTTTGATGGTGACAATGTTAAGGAAGCCACCTCGGAGTTTCTCTATGGTTTTCAATATTCTTTCTATTAAAACTGATTTGAACAAACTAAAAAATTACGGTTTAAATCATTGATAACCCTTTAAAAAGGCTTGAAAGTTGAGAAATCCTACGAGAAAATGGATAAAGTACTTTATGCTAAAAATGTTGTGACTTTTTAATGGGTGTAGTACTTTTTGAACCCTAACAGATGGAAGTGCTCGTTTATGATGGATATAGTAGATTTTGAAATAAAACTGAATTTTCGACCTAGTTTTTCAAGGGTATATAGTACTTTTAGCTCCAAACTGATTGCATTTGTATGAAGAACTCGGTCCCAAAACCCCCGGGAAGGTAATAACTCGATTTTGAAAAAATGGTCGTTAGTACCTTTTTGGAAACAAGCTCCACAATTGAATAAATAAAAAATCCGTCCACCGTTTTCCGTCTGAAGCTTTTCCCCGAAACAACTGGACCAAATTTCACGAAATTAGCTTCAGAAATGCAAATTGATCCGGGATGTGCCAGCAACCTTGACAACTTGATCAATCAACACTAAGGGATAATATTCAAGGATTAATCTACCAACAAATCGAAATGTCGATGCAACGGAAAATTTCGACGTAAGAGGGTAGTTTTTTGTTGGATTACGATAGACATAAGTTATCTGAATCGAATGAGCACTAGGCTTACTGTACGATTACCCGTTCGCTCGCCGTTTGAAAAACTCATCTAATGAAAATCGGTCGTCTACGGTAAGGTAGATAGTCCAGCAGGAGACCCGGGAAGCAGAGCCCGTTCAACGGGAGGTTTGAGCTAGACCGCGTGGCTGACGCCCGGTCAAGTATTTTTATTTTGGGTGTAACTACAAAGTATGGAGATGGTTCGTGCCGAGTTTAGATGATGTACCACAGTTTTACTTCCATTTGGAATATCACAGGGGTTAGTGGTAGTACCGATAAAAATATCTCATTTGAAGTTTTAAAAACATCACTTAAATTAAGCATTACGAGCTAATAGTTACTTGCTTTGCCTTAAGGTGATTTGAAAAATGGCGTGAGATCTGGATGAACTTGAGTTAGCGGTGGTGCGGCCGGAAGTTCTCGCATTATTGCCGCAATCAATCAAAAACAAAACTTCTTCGACGGACTTGACGATTTTCTCTGTCAGACCAACAATTTGTACCTGAACCGCCAATAGGATTATATAAATGGTTTATTCATACCTCTGTGCTGTTTGTGTGAAAAAACCTATGTCCACCAACTGGAACGGAAAATTTCAACTTGGCATACTGTACGTCAAGGTATCTAAGAAATTTGAATCCACTGTACCATACTTGGATAATACCATAGCAATCAGCGCTGGTGAGCAGAGGCACTACAATTTTCTAGTGAATAAAACTTTCAGGAAATGAGTAGGATAGAATGTTCACTGTCATTTTCATTATCCAAAAATAAATACTTCACCTTTCACGCGGAAAGGTAAAATCTATCACATTTTTGAAGGGCCTAGTCATCCAATATTGCCTAAATTTGGAAGTTAGACGGGAAAAGACGATTAAATCATCCCATAACAATTTCAACTTGATCGGATCGGTAGCTGCTACTCATTCGCGGATGTAACATCAATAATTATTAGCTACTTGTACATTTTCACTCCAATTTGATGACATTTCCCGGGAATGTGCGAGTAAGGTGAGGATTGGATCAATTTCGTAATAACATCATTCAATAATTATAAAAGCTACTTCTACATTTTCACTCAAATTTGATGACATTTCCTGGGAATGTGCGAGTAAGGTTGAGGATTGTTCCCTATCAATTTCGTCTCTCAAAAATTGATAAATCAATACTGCGCATTCGCAAACATAAAATTCAGTTCCTAACACATTTTATCACAGCGTATTTGTCCTACCTCTCACAAATTCGGGAAGTAGTTGGGAACTGACGATTTGATCGTGCCATATGAGTTTCATCGCAAAACCATAAGTAACTGCTTCGCACACATAACTTCTAGTTTTCATCCAAATTAGATGGCATAGGGTTCGTAAGGGTCAATCTGTAGATGATAGGTACCGATTGAACTTAATTTCGTTCGACTCCACTGATAGCGTTTGCATGTGCAAATGTTTTCATTGGAATTTTCATTGTATGTTACTATTACCCCCAACATAAGAACACGATACTGATTCTCTTAAAGTTATTTAAAACATTTCATGAGTGTACACATTCGTGCTTACCAGTGTTTCATTATTTTTGTGTTTGTTTTGGGATGGATATGTCTTTTATCTTTTGGTATTTGGAAAAAGTCTGTGACTTTTTTCTGTCCAATAGTCAACGCAATACCAATAATAAAAACAACATGGCAACGTTGTGCGCGTTTCTGTGGTAGTATTAATTCTGCTCTTTTTATCATACGCAGCTGTAATTTGAAATGTAACCTCCTTCTGACTTAACGCATAATGAGATCGTGATCAGCTGTGCGGTTCTTGAAGCTAATTTCTATTATATTTATCTACGGTAATGCAATTTTACAAGTACCCCTCATTAGGACTTACAATTGAAGATGCCTAGATCCGGGATCATCTGACTGGCTCCTAAAGCGAATGGCTAGCAAACTAATCGCACAAAACTGCTATTCGGTATGTAGCCTGCAGGAGGTAGTCTTGAAAGTGCTCATAGCAGTCTTTAGTTGCGTTTAAAGCATCTTTACATCTACCTATTAATCTTCCTGCGTTCATGTCTACTATTAACCTTCATTTACTAGACAAATAGGTATGTTACAGCCCAAAAATGTCCTCACTACGAACTTGTCCTCACTACGAAGAGGAAATTCTCCTTTAGTTGCAATACTCTGACCGGTTGAGCTATGAGGCCGATTTAATCAAACCTCTTCGGCTGTGAGTTATTCTCCCTGAACATGCGTATCTATCGGATAACCAGCATTTTGTTTTAGTATAGTGAAGCTTCTGAATCGCAGGCTTCTTCAACTGCAGACCATTGCATTTGTGGATGAAGTTAATTTAATTTACTTAGGTTGGTGTTTGACTTTCCACACCTACCTGTTGTTTTCCGTCTTCAAGGACTCTCAACCTCGCCTTTTTCGCCAGCAAATCGTACACTTTCCCGCCGTAGATCTCATAGTAGCTCGATGACACCATCAAACTTTTATCTTCGTGTTCAGGATATCTGGAAAGGATACAGTCGCTCATCATCAACTTTACAACGTGAAAAACTATGCAGGATCATGTGTACTTATTGTAAAAGGACGAAAGTGTGGTAAAAACATGAAATCCCCGGGAATATATTCTATTGCCCCGCATCATTGAAGTTGATACGTTTTTTCTGTATAATTCATGTAGCTACCAACACCATTAAAAATACCCAATTACCTATCTATCTATTAGGAATTTTGTGGGACAGATTTTAATGTTTTAGCGGGTTAGACACTAGATGAATGTAGTTAAGTGGCATTCAACTTTTCATATGTCGGTATTACTGTATGCTGAACGTAAAGACGTTAAGAGAATAAAATGCCAAAGATTTCTTAGGAAATCTTTAATCTTTTTAGATATCTCTTTAAGAAAAATTACCAAGAAAAGATCACGAGCTATGCAAAGGGCATCTCCACTCACTTTTTCAGATTCTCATTATTGCAAACCCAGATCAAAATTGTCATTTCTACACTGTTTTCAATCAATTTTATTGATTTTTAAACGTTTTTGTTCGACCACAATTTTAGTCCAATCGTGCAGCGAGCCTTGGAAATTTTCCGTCGGGAGGTGGTAAAGGGGTCACAGACAATCCATTCAAATGCTGCTCAGGCAGCTTACATTCCCGAATTTCTTGCTTCTTTTTCGTTCAATCAACAATTTTGGTATAGTTTTGAGACAAATTCCAATACTTTCTAATATAAATGAGAATGGGTAGTGGTGATAGTTGGTTATATCATCACTATTTTCATCATTTTTAATGATTGTTTTTTGTTCGAGCCAGTACTGAGAAAGTACTTGCGAATTTTGAATTTTCTATCGGAAAAAGACATTGAGGGTGTATTAGCCGATCCATTCTAGCTCTGCTCGAACTAATTAATTAATTTAGGTAGATACCTGAGGTACTTGAAGACATCTATAGCGACCATGGCGTATATCCCTTTTTCCCGCCCATGACTCGCACCGCTCATCGTGTGGGTCTTCCCACTTCCAGTCTGTCCGTACGCAAAACAAGTTGCCATACCTCCCTCGAAAATCGTCTCCACCAGAGGTTTTGCGGTGAAATTGTACACAGTCTCGTTGTTACACATTTCGTCGAACGCATAATCAAATCTGAACTGCTGGTTTTCCAGATACTTGGTAAGGTCCACTTTGTTCTTGGGCTCGTGCACAACCACCAAGTTCTTTCTGGGTATCGATATGACATCAACCTCTTTTGTCATCTTTTCTTTTCGATTCAGAGGCCGCTTTCTAACGCAAACTGTTATCTGATGATTTTCAGTCGCTTCATCTGTCTCTGTCAGTGGTGTAAATTCTAATTTACCTTGATAATCTTTGATCATCTCCTGAAACTGCCAGTTGGGATTCCCTGAGTGAATCGTTAACAAAGCTTCCTTTTCCTCTTTTTTTTCAGCTTGCCTTTGCCTCCTAAGTTCCCTATTTTTCTGTAACTTTTCAACCTCTTTCACAGTTGAAGACTTCCTTTTCGATTTCATTCTTGTTGAAGCAACGTCTTTAGGAGCCTCAACTGCTCCTGTGATGTTGCTTCTATTTTGCTTTGTGAGTTCAGTGTCTAAAACTGCGAGTTCTCTGTTTTCATCGTTGATATCAGCAGTGTTCATTGGGATCTTATCAAGAGATATGGAAGATGATGTCCTATTAGGCTGCACTATCCTCGACTTTTCTTGGGGGAAATTCTTTGTTTGTTCTAACTGCAAAGTGAAGCTTGTCTTCTCCACTGCAGACCTGCTTCTGCTGGGAATAGAAGCACATAGCCTCTTCTTTCTTTCTCCTTTGGCTGTTTTAACCCTTAATCGTTCATCTTTTATTTCTTTCGGCTTCTTACTGCTATTCAAATGTGGATTAAGCTCAAAAAGTGTATCAAAGTCCACTTCTTTTCCTTTAGCATCCCCACCTTCGAACCATTCCACAGCCACGAATCTTGTATTTTCACTAACATTTGAAATTATGGCATAATGCGTCCTGCCGTCGTTTCTCTTGATCAAAACTTTCAACCCTGCTTGAATGATGTTTTCACACATTTTTGCATTATTGTTTTCTTAGAAAATCTATTGTCGCACAAGTGTATTCATTGTTCCCTAAATTTAATGGATTATATCAGACCAGGTTTTTTCGACCAATATACCAATATAAATAATTTACTTTGTTAGGTTGCCTGATTTCAACACACCTGGTTTCTATATTCTGCAGGGGAACCAACAATGATATGCGATAGGTACCTAATCCAACAATAAAAATGATTCGTCACGAAAAAAAAGAACACTAAGTGACCGAAAAATAAATATGTGCCTTTCTGTAATGTAAAACAATAGGTATTTACGTATACTTACCATTACAGCAGTTGGAGTCATTGATGGAGTTACCCTCGGAAGAGTCTTGGTAGAGTTTTACTTTCAAGTCCGAGTACTTTCATACTGGTTCATCCACCTTTGTAGCTGGTTGTGGACGACTACGCAGGGCGGTGATTAGAATATTGTTATTTTCAACTCCATTGATATGAAACGTAAGCTTTATGAGTTGTGTTGTATTACAATCAAAGTTAAATGACAAGATCAACATTAAAATTAAAACTGTAGAAATTTGTAACTGCATCAATGTACAGCAAACAACACCTGGAGACACCCAGCCTCTCTAGTTTTCCCCTTTCTAGTTGACCACAGTACGAGTCCAGTCCGTCCACTTTCACCATCTTGAACGTTGAATATTGTGACAATCTCAGTTTTGATTGAAAAAATTAACAGTTTGTAGAATTCGTTCACTTTTGTCAGAAAGGAGTTGTTCTGAATGTCCTAGAAAAATCAAAGTAACTAAAAGGATAGAGCCGGTAAATGGTTGAACGAGGATATTCCTTTATACATTCCCCCATTAATAGGTTCGTTTCTAAAATAGCTTTGCCTTTTCATTTTTCCATTTATTTCTTTTTTTCTTAGGTTTGTGGTATTACCTTCATCTCTTTCTTCAATATTGTTCGACCTCCCTTGTCACCTCCCCAACCAATAGAAATGTATCTCCTTTCACTTTCACAGGAACCACTTGATCGGATGGCAACATGCTGTGCAATGAGTTCTTCCAAAATCTGGCTCATCACTCGCTGGATGGTAGCAGGGGCGTTGCTGAGTCCAAAAGGCGTAACTGTAAACTCCCATGACCCATCTCTTTTTCAAAAGACAGATATCTCCGGAGCTTCCTTTGCGAGCAGGATCTACCAGTCTAGCCTGGAGATCCAGAGTAGAAAAACCACTTGCTTCCATTTAATGTTTGAAGCAAACCACCTACATGGGCTGGACGATGTGCATCTTTTACTTTGAGATCATTGACTTGCCTGAAAATTATATAAAGCCTCCATTCAACATCCTTCTTACTTTAGACACCAAACTTCCCCACAGACTCGTTGACTCTGAGCAATCAAGCCGAGATTTCAGTTGGCCAAGCCAATAAAACCTTATCTCATATTCTGAGACCAGCTTTGCTATGTGTTGACGAACATACAGGAACACCATGCCACCTGATGAGCCAGACATTATTTCATTCAGCATGGTCTTCTCTGACTAATTCGAGGCAATTTTTTGTGCTGCTGGTAGAGAGCTGATCCTGTATCATCTCCGTAGCACCTAAGACACCCTAAATGAGTGGCCATTACCAGACCTCGTAATGCAGCGTTATTTTTTCTTCAGTGATATAAAACTTTAGCTTTAAGAGTAACTCTGCATTCAAATCCAACTGTTGTGTTACATTTCAAACAAGCTTACGTGACAAGATCAACATTCAAATTAAAACGATGGACATTTGTAACTACATTGAGCCCGGAAAACAATTCCGTTGGAAACGACCAACCTCCTTGGAATATTATCTCAAAGTCGCTGCTCATGAACTTCATTTCGATGGAATCAATAATGGATACATTGCTAGTACTAACGTGAAATGGTATGGCAAAGCACCATACAAAGCCACTTGGCAGACTATACACCAAACTTTTATGAAATTCTTATGGATTGTTTGCATGCATATAAAAAGCTACCTGTTCTCATAAACTTCATAATCGTCAGTCGTTCAGCCATTGTAGTTCTTAAATTACTTACTTCCAATAGTCCTTGAATATTCCATGACCATTGTCCATGTCATGATAGTTTATACACCACCCAACCTGGTATATGTCTGTTCTACGAAGGAGTGTCATCATAATCTCACACAAATAAAAAGTTTTAAATTCCCTAAAAACCGGTAGCTCTTCTTAGCGTTATTGGTCGAACCAACATAATTGAAAAAAAAAAGTGATAAGTAGTGTACAGACTCGTAGACAGTTTGCTAGGGATGGTTGGGAGTGGTTAGTAAGCAAAAAGAGTTCAGTTCAGTTTTCAACATGTTTTATTTTTGCATAAACAATTCACCGCAATATAATAAATAAACACCATACGGCTTTAGCATTTGCTATCCGCCGGGGTCGCGTATTCTAACCGCCAAAAAATAATTCTAGTGAGATGAAAAGAGTAAATAAAACAGAGTGAGTAAATTATTATTCTAGTGAGTTGCAATACGACAAACTTTCTTGATTCAATTATAACACTTAAATAAAATTTATTTTGTATAAAAATCACAGAACTTCCCATTCCTTGTTCCCATCAAATTTAATTAGCAGGTATTTCTGGTGAATTCTATCAATTATTGAAATTATATTCATCAATCCATTCTTTTCTATACCTCATTGCATCGATTACATACCAACAGGGACGTAACTAGGGGGGAGCGGCCGGGGCGCCAAAAATTCAAAAAAGTGAGCTTACCAAGTTCTTTTAGAGATTATGACCGTTTGGAGTAAATTTGAAAATATTTAAAAAGAAAATATAAATAGAATGCAATAGGCCCACAAGCCAAATAGGCAAAAAAAAACGTGACAGCCTACCAATATAACCACAGCTTTGAAATATTACAGACCCGTGTTTGCATCGTAAATTTTAGAAAATATTTACTAAAAGGAAATATAAATACAGGAATGCAATTGGCCATCACAAGAGCAAAAATAAATCCACAAAGGATATAGAAAACGTATTTCGCGAGGCGAGAACTTTTAAAAAAGCCTTGTTTAGCGGCCCATTTCGTATGCATCTATAGTTGACGAATAAAAATTATATGGCGAGTCCACTCCATTCGAACTTTATACATTGTGAATAAATCAAATTAATTATATTTATATTTTGGTTCATTGGTATATTAAGATGGTATGAGTCAATTCTATTGGGGGGCAAATTTATTTCTTGTCCCAAAAAAAACCAAACAACTAGCATGTACAAAATCCAAGTTCTTTCCATTTAAAAATTCTATCGCTAAATGTAGCATTTTTTTTTTTAATTTAAAATAGGGTTTACAGAAAGTGTAGAAGGTTTTCATCTTCTCCAGAATCGCACATAGCACACGTATAATCCGATGCTCTATCCACAATTTACAGTTCAAGTCCAACATTTCACAACTAGCTTTACAAATAAGTTTTACATCATCAAAAGTTAGACTTTCTAACTGTTGGAGCATGGACATTCAACTGACCTACAACTCTTCCTACAGTAATTTTTACAGACGAGTGGTTGAATACTGAGGAAGACAACTGTATCCGGGTAGACACAAAAACAATAATGTGGAGAGGTTGCTGGCCCAAATCAGATTGTCCTCGAGTGAAAGTATAAGAATATATTACAAAAAAAGTGTATACATTATGAGATGTTCAGAGCTGTGCGTACACTCTGTGGACATGGTGCACTTCATGTTCATCTGTCCGCTTTATCAGGCCTAACAAAGTTACCATCTTTCCCCCCACATGAAAGTAGATGCGCCCTTGAGTTCCTTGAGTAGGGACGACCTAAAATCTTTGTTCTGCACGGTGATGGACTTCCAGGAGGACGCAACGAAGATGCTGGCTGTACACAACTACATCAGTAGATCGCTTATGTTACGAGCTTTTTCGTCAAACGAATAAAAGAAAATTATTTTAATCAATGTCAAGAAAATTTACTTATTTGTGTTTTTTTTTTCATTTTATCTGCTTAAACTGTTAAAACTTAATCTACTAAACTTAACTATTTGCATGTCTTCAACTTTTTCCAATTTTTCAAACTGTTAATGTTATCATATCGAACTCTTGTAACGGTCATTGGCTTATACAAATAAACTTCATCTATCTATCTGGTTAGACATTCTAGTTTCATATAGTTAAGAGGGCTCAAGTTCTTGTACAGTATGTGAAACCGTGCGTTGTTTGCATGATTCTAAAGGACAGTCTTAACTTATCCCGCAACTTTTCCCTTTGGATTAGAATGTGGCTTGGGTTGTCGGGATTTACACTGAGAGTCAAATCATTTTTTTCAGCTAGTTCACTGAGAACTTTATACCAAGCCACTCGCTTCTTCACGACTTCTCGTGCGACCACACGAGTAAAACTCTTGAATATTTCTACCAAACTTTTAATAAATGATTCTAATGTAAAAATATATAACTGATCAACTCCTGTTTCCAAATAGATCATATAATCTGGTGCATTCATTGGCAATGACAACCGCTTTTTTATCAAGAACTTTTTTCAACGATTTCGTGATGCTCATATCCCCAACACTGGCTACCATAACAAACCATCGTTCGGCTTACTGACTCAAATATTTTATACTTAGCTGACATATGTACAAGAGAATTCCCGATAAAATTTGACCATAAAGTATTAAGTCCCATTTTCGCCTGTTTTAATTTCTTTGCAAGGTGAGGCTCATATTGAGTTCAGATGTCAGTGCAATTCCCAAGTAGTCATACGTTTTAACAACTTCAATGGGATTTCCATTTAGCTTCCAATTTTCTCTCCTAGATAATTTTCCCCCTTTTCGAAATACAATTATTTTTGACTTAGTCAAATTCACAGTTCGGTTTATCGTAACCTGTAACACATTTGGTTCATCTGCCATCAGAACAAGATCATCAGCAAAATGAAGTACATTGATTCGAGTATTATCAACTATTATTCCCCCTCCGAGTTCCTCCAGAAGAGGTACGGATATAAGGAAGCAAAGCAGAATGATTGGAAGCTGGCAGTTCTTATAGTAAGTTTCATCTTTGATAAACTTCACATTACCTCCTTTGGCGATTTTCTTAATTAATAATGATTAATTTGAAGTTATATTATGCATTTTTCGTTCAATTATTTTTACTTGCGTAGGTACATGTGGTTTCACACCCTACTTCTATGTATAGTTAGATAATGAAATAAAGAATTGAATAACACAAAGTCCATGGATCACTGGAAGCTATCTCCAGGTTTAGTAGTTGACCCCTTTGAATAGATGCAAATTATATTGTGTATAATACATCACATTACAATATAATATAATTTGTGTTGTTGATAATCAAAGGTTGACTCCTGAAGACGTTAGCGCCCCAAGCAACGGTTTTGAGGCCGAGAGCCCATGCCAACACGTTCCTGTTCAAAATTGATAAAACTTGTCAACTGCGCACACGTGTTGAAACTGGACAAGTGGCAGTGTCAATTACAAAGCAAATTAAAACTAAAGCGAATTGATGCCAATTTGATTATTTTCAGCGTCGTAAGAGTTCAAAATGTAGCTTATTATTTAGTTTTACCCAGCGGCATTCGGTTTGAGGAAGTTGGCACCACTGCTGTTGATCCCCTTCCGTTCAGATAACGACTGATAACACAAAACGATATTCGTTTTCATGTAGTGTAGTCGCTTATTTCGTCGTATCTTCTTCGGTATCGACAGCTAGATGCGTTTTGCTAACCGTCGTCTTTTTCCGGGTTCAGTATAAGCTAAGGTTCGACGAGTATTTTACAATTGTGTTGGTTATAGATCTCGTTCGGATCGCGTAGCTCTGCTGTCATGTCCAAAACTGTCGAGACAAACGGGTCAGATGCTGTCACCAGTACCGCCGCCTTCTCGTCTGAAACATCATCTTTGGACGTATTGAGTGGCAACGATTGGGATCCTCAGTCGGCGAAAAACATATCCGCTGTGCTGCAAGCGACTTCTCACCTTTCTGCATCATGCACAGCGCCATTTCTTCTCCGAATTAAAAGGTATCGATTCATTTATCACTTAAAACAAATACGGCTATGACAAATCTATATATGAACGAATGATGTCGGTACTGCAGGATTATTCACCAAATTAGATGTTCGCCGAAGTAGTAAAAGTCCCCGAGGTCATTCTGAAAGATCTCGAATTTAGTACTCAAGTATCCCCATACCGAGTACTAGACAAACTAGAAAAACCAAACTTAGTATTAGATACAGCCGGCTTGATTATTATTTAATAACTTTCAGTATGAAGAGAGATTTTGAATTAGAGGGGTTGAGAAGTGCCTTGATAGTGCCTGGACCTCAAATTTAATGTGCTTAATTACCTACTTCAATCTATTCTAACGAAAATTGGTTTAAGCCACCAATTAAAATGCCTACTAGTAGTATTACCTACAAGTCAGTTGTATCTTCTTTGTCGTACTTTACCTAACCTTTCATCCTTTTTTGAGAGCTGCAAAAACATATTTCGGGACGTCCTAATTGATGACCTTGAAGCACTGCAACGTTAAATACTTATACCATTACAATGATAATATGAGGTAGGTAGGTAAGCATTAGATTCTGGAAGGGAAGTTATGTAGGAATTCGCGGTATCGTGTAGTATCTCAACTATCTCTAGCCATCCCCAATAATCTTGTCCCAATTTGTAACAAATCCACCTCCTACACCTACAGGCCTAATTTACACTGACCTTGGTGAATAGATGTGCATTAACTCATCTAGCCCCCATCAGGAAGAGCGCTCGATACCTTTCCTTGTTGTTAGGATGTTTCATTGTTTTTATGTATAGCAACTGCAACTAATACAGGTACTGACTATAGTAGTAAACGAAAAACGAAGATTTTAATGTATATTTTAAATGCCATCACATGATGTTTTCCGCTCCGTTGTTGTCCCTCTAGTTTTTCAATTCTACGAGAATCATCACATTTGATTGATTCAAACAAGGCTTTACAAACGCTTTTGAACAATAATTAAGCCGGTAAAAGGAAAAAATGTGAGGATACCACAGAGTGGACTAAACGACATTAGGTGGTCACAACAGACAATGCCTACTCAGTAATTAGCAAGCAGTTAGTGCTTTGGTTCCAGGCAGTTCCTGATGGTGGGTGCAAGTGCCGTACTCAGGGTATATAGTGCTTGGTTCGGCAGGGTGTCCAGGTCGGGCACTCAAATCTTCCTGGGAAGGAGTTGGAGGTAACAGCCTCATTCTTCAGCCAAAATAGGCCCACCAGAGCCTCAGTGGTTAGAAAAATCAATGAGCATGAATAACACTATAATTCACCCCATCCTCAGAATTGAAGGTAGTCAGCTAGGTATCTTGGCCTCTTCTGAATTCGGGTGCTTCTTCGGAAAGCAGCGTCGGCAGGTGTGCCTAGGATATGTTCAACTTGAGGGTGAAGTAGGGGGTTGACTGGGTCTGTACCATTCCAGTAGAATCGTCAACTAACGTGCTGGTGTCTTCATCTTCAGTAGCATCAGGTTCCATGAAGTGTTCTTTGGTTAAGACGGAGTCACTTCGAAGAGCAGCAAGATGTCTCAATGAAATAGTAGTAGTCTCTCGATCACTTGGGTACCGGATTCTTGCACAATCATGTCCACCATCTAAAATCGTAACCTCCTCGGCAAGGGGGTCAAATTTCGAACGGCGGTCGAACTTCTTTTTTTTTTTTTTTTTTTTTTTTAATAGAGACTGGTGGAAAATCCCAAATGGACTGACAGTAGAGGCTGGTGGAAAAAAGATGTCCCCTCACCCTTTGTGTCGGGGTCTCCATCGTGGCATACCGACTAAAAAACACCGTTCCTCTCGTCTTTTAGGACTGTCCCGGGACTGCTTTTTGGAATTACTTCGGGACAGTCCCCTTTTTAACCTCGTGAGGGTTCCTCCTGGTCTTCACTACTTCTACCCTGGCTCATTCCCAGCTTCTGTTCACTTCCTTCTCTTTGAGCACCATAGTGATATACGTACTGATTGTACTCCACTTCTCCGCAGATTGTGTCATCTTTTCTATTACTGTTTCTGGGCTAAAATCACCTATTACTCCAACCAATTCCTGCCTTAGCTGCTGCCATTTTGGGCATATAAAGAATGTGTGCTCTACATCATCGTCCCCCATCTGGCAGTACACACACCTTGCCTCGGAAGTCTTCCCTATTTTCTTTAGGAACGACCGATAATAACCATGCCCCGTCAGGAACTGGGTTAAGTAGTAATTAACGTCGCCCTGTTTCCTCTCCGTCCATTTTTGCACTTCCTGGATCAGACGCACTGTCCACCTTCCACGGGTATCAGCTGCCCATCTCTGCTGCCATTTTTGCAGGGTCTCTGCTCTCTCCTCTTTTTTACCAAATCGGAGTGGAGCGACGAGGGTGAATGGATTTGTTCATTTGTTTTGCAATTAATGAATGTGCTAAGCACTGATCGAATGGCATGTAGCGCATCTTGAAGGACCATTTCCCATTGGGGTGATAGCATTTCACTCTGTTTTTTGGCAAGTTTAGTCTTTCTTCTCTACGTTCCATTCAGCCCTTCAATCTGCCCATTGACTTGTGTTTGGCTGGTAGCGGTTTCATATTCGGCAAACAATTGTTGTTTCATGAATGACGGACCACGGTCAGTGTTAAGGTACGCTGGTGCCCCAAAGATGAGGAAAAGTTTGTTTTAGGCATTTCACAACTGTTTTTGTGCTGATATCGGGACCAGCGAATGAAAAATGGAAACCTGGAATATTCCACGATGACTGTCTCACTTGTTTACCTACCAACCTTGCTATTATTTTCCCTTTGACATTTTTTTCGAAACTGCTGTTTCGCTCTCTTTTGCACTTGAAGGTTTTGAAGTTTCCAAAACACTAATCAATGTGAAAAATACCTAAATTCCAGCAAATGGTAGGGATTTCACAGTGGGGATTCATACGGAAGGACACCCGTTTAAATATCCTTATCACAATCTATCTTGCATTCTGCATGAACATTAATACATGGAATGTAACCAAGAAATGACGTTTGTGGATCAAAAACTTGGTGCTGAAATTTCAAACGATCAGGTCAAACACTTGAACTAATGAGACGCAAGGTTTCGCCGCTTTGCGTATTATTAGTGGACTGCTGCCTACCTTGTCTGAAATCGAACATGTTTCAAAAAATAACTTGTGGTAAAATAACATCACTGAAAACTCCTATCCACTCAGGCGGCTGAAGTTTGATGTATTACAGAAAAAACGCTGCAAATTCTTTCTAAATCTGTTCTCAAACAAAATACCTATTTGGATTGATCAGTTAGTCATATTTTTGTGCCTCCTGAAATTCAATAATTGCTCTATCATATTTGTGAAACACGCACACTCCAAAGCTTAGTAGAAATTCAAATCATGAACGCAAGCCAATTGAATAATAAACCCAGTGAAAGAATTTGCAGCGTTTTTTTTATTATTATTTTATTTTTTTTTTTTTTTAATGGTTATCAGAATGCTTCAACCCGTGTACCGGCTACAAAGCCTTTTAGGAGTTTACTCCAGTATCCACATTACTACATCACTACGTCACTAGGTTACTGATATCAAAACAAAAACAATAATAAACCAAAATAACGCAAATGTTGGCACCATAAATCGGGCCATACATCGGGAATGGTTTGACCTACGGACCTGGGGAGGGGCTCATTCGATCTCTCGTGGAAAGTTCTTCAAAAAGAGTCCAAATTTAGGCCGCCTTGACTTTTTTTGAGGTTTTTAGGGATTTTACAAAACTTTGACAACCCTTAAAGGGCACTTTAAATTTAAGTGAGAGAGCTGGCTCAAGAATTGGGGCGTCGTCGGACCAACATGGATTTTTCCTGAAAATTTAAGCTTTTTTGCTTCAGCCATTTGGGAGAAATCGTGCGTACGACGGACGGACGGAAAATTTTTTATTGCAGATTCGGATTCTACACCCTTTGAAACGTAAACCATGAAATTTTCAGGGGGGTTAGAATTTTTATTGAATAATAAACCAAAAGTATTATGAGTCTAACATCTGAAACGATATTGTGGCAGCATAAAGAGAACATACTCGTTACCTGATGCAAATAACTCAAATTTTGCACCTATCAATTTCTTACATTCATTCGTTTGTTTACAGAGACATGATGGCGATTTACCATGATCCACCTCCAGGCATCCTGGTACTTCAAGATGATCACGACATGACAGTCATCCATGCCCTCATCACAGGCTCCTTCGATACACCTTATGAAGGGGGATTTTTTTACTTCATCGTTCGCTGCCCACCGGATTATCCTATAAAGCCTCCGCACGTGAAATTTATGACTACAGCCGGCGGAACCGTTAGATTCAATCCCAATCTGTATAAGTGCGGAAAGGTCTGCATTAGCATTCTTGGGTAAGTGTGCTTCAATTAGAACTCAATGGGTGATGGATGACTGAATGGGTCTATAACATAAAGATAAGGTACTTACTTATGCAGCGAAAATGAGGACATCACATGGAGTTGAATTGAATCTAAACTCCAATTCCTGTACCTATGTTGTATTGTCCAAGGGTCCATGTGATGAGTCAGTTGTAACTTCTGTAATTGCCTGTTATAACTCATTTTTCACTTCCTAATTCTAAACCGACTAAAATTATCATACACAAATAGAAAACCTCTGCCAAGTGGGTGTGGCACATAGCTTCCTCGTATCCATAACATGACTGTATAGATCATTGAAAATTATTATTGACTAAAGAATATTAGGCGAAGTAAATATTGAATTAGGGTAAATTTATTGTTATGCAGGAGCATAACTTGAGAAAATAAAGGTAGGCATGTTCAACTATTGAACAAACTATAAAATATGCCTAATAAGTCCGAACGATCCCTGAAAATTTCATCGAAATCGGTCAAGAACTCCCGAAGTTATGCTTGTGGCAAGGATTTCACGTTTGAGCATGCGCAGGGGCTACTATTGATCCGGGGGTCATGAAACTTATAGGGGACCATCCATCACACATCAAACCGAACAATCCCTGAAAATTTCATCGAAATTGGTCAAAATCAACTCCCAGAGTTATGCGCGTAACAAGGATTTCACGTTTGCGCACGCAGAGGCTACTATTGATCCGGGGGTCATGAAACTTATAGGGGACCATCTACATATCAAACCGAACAATCCCTGAAATTTTCATCGAAATTGATCAACAACTCCCGGAGTTATGCGCGTAACAAGGATTTCACGTTTGCGCATGCGCAGAGGCTACTATTGATCCGGGGGTCATGAAACCTATAGGGGACCATCTACACCCCAACCCGCACAATCCCTGAAAATTTCATCAAAATCGGACTATAACTTCGTGTAGTTTTGCCCGTAACAAGGATTTGATGACAGACAGACAGACACGGAACCAAAATTGTTCTGAAAGGTCTAAAACGCAAAATGCGAGTGGAATTTTTGATTTTGGAGACAAAAAAATTTTCACATTCCGAAAGTGAAAACAATGCTTCCGCTACTTTAGTAGACTCGGAAGCAATAAGGGACAGCTTTTGGCACATGTGCTGCTTGCTTGATTACACAGGTTTTCGCTAAATTTGTGTGCAGTATTCTGGTTTTCCTTGGATAAGCTGCTATTGAAAGATTGAGTTTTGGCCTACATTGTTGTACGTTTCTTTCTCCTACTATTTTTTCATTATTCCATCGCTTACTCTCGTTTTATTCATATTGGAAATCAGTAAATCTTAGGCTAAATCAGTTGTGTTGGCAACGTTAAGCTTTATACCGTACATTGGATGGTGATCTTTTTCAAGTACTAGTAATAATAACCCTTTATCTTATATTTAAAAGTAGCAACCGAAAGATAGGATGACTTAATCTGTATTTCCAGTTTTAATACCCTGCGACCATCACATGTATTGTATTTTTGCGATAATTTTTTGCAGGACATGGTCAGGACCTGCTTGGACCCCCGCACTCACTTTGTCCAGTGTATTGATTTCTATTCAAAGTCTACTGACAGAAAACCCTTACCACAATGAACCGGGGTTTGAAAGGGTAAGTGTCAATTAAACAGTTTCGTCACTATTCATATTCGTAAAAGGAACCAACAAGAGAGCTTAAGAAACAATATATCTTACAATCTACCTGTATTGTTAGAAACTTTGGAATTAATCAACGGTTAGGTGGGCAAGGATTCAACTATTATAGCTTAAGAGCTATCGATAGTAGATGGTTTTGCTTTGTGCTAGGTTTGTTCAGACAACAGTCCCGAACGGTTCAGAACCAGTTCAAGAAGTTCTAGGATTTTTTCACAATTCTTAGTTGAGAATTGCCTTACCTTCCTATCTTTCTCATCTTATTGATTTCCGTTTTGGTTTATTATTCAATAATAAACCATTGTAATCGGTTTACGTTGAAAAAAAAAATCTGCTAAAATTTTTCCCGTACGCCTGAAAATTTCTCCCAAACGGCTCAAGAAAAATCCGTGTTTCCAGCGTTCTTGAGCCAGCTCTCTCACCTAATTTAAAGTGCCCTTTAAGGGTTGTCAAAGTTTTGTAAAATCCTAAAAACCTCAAAAAAGTCAAGGCGTCCTAAATTTGGACTTTTCTTAAAGAACTTTCCATGAGGAATCGAATGAGCCCCTCCCCAGGTCCGTAGCTCAAACCATTCCAGATGTATAGCCCGATTTTTGGTGCCAACATTTGTATCCACATTCACTGCATCACTAGGTGAATGCGATCAAAACAAAAACTAGTGAATGTGGATACTGGAGTGAACTCCTAAAAGGGTTTGTAGCCGATACACGGGTTGAAGCATTCTGATATGCATGCTCCGTCTTACGAAATTTAAAATTTTCAAATAGAATATTTTTCCATTGTTATAGCTCTTGAAAAAAAAACGCTGCAAATTCTTTCTATATCTGTTCTCAAACAAAATACCTATTTGGATTGATCAGTTGATCATATTTTTGTGCCTCCTGAAATTCAATAATCGCTCTATCACTTGTGAGACACGCACACTCCAAAGCTTAGTATAAATTCAAATCATGAACGCAAGCCAATTGAATAATAAACCCCAGTGAAAGAATTTGTAGCGTTTTTATGTTGTTTTCATACTATTTCACTTATTTAACTCGTTTATTTAAGGAGTTATAAATAATTTCATTAATTTTGATGAGAAGGCCAAATTTATACATGAAGATGGGTTGTGATATGATATCGCGATTGAAATTAACGCACAAATGGATGCTAATTGTATGGTTTCGAGAACTTTGTATACATTTCATCTTTGCGTTCAATTGTAAGACTTTTTTTGAACTTAGATCCTCCGAATTTTCCCTTATAATATTTCGTTTCTTATAATATTGTTTGTGCTGCAGGAGAAGAACTGCGGAGACAGTAAACGCTACAATGAGATCATTCAACACGAAACGATTCGAGTAGCGGTAATTGGCATGGTCAACAATGATTCAGGGCTATATATACCTGAACCTCTTGTCGATGCTATGAAGCAATCCTTTTTGCAGTTTTTCGACTATTATGAAGCAACTTTATTGTCGAAACTTCACTTCTCCGGTTGCGTAATGCAGGTATGTTCTTTGAGATATTGTTTGTATATGGCTCGTGATCAAAATCATTCAACTATGCTTCAATCATGTTGCCTAATAGCCGCGCGCGATAATACAATTCTGTTGGTTTATTATTCAATAATAAACTATTGTTGTCGCTCTTGAAAAAAAAAATTTTCCGTCCGTCCGCCGTACGCACGATTTCTCCCAAACGGCTGGAGCAAAAAATCTGAAATTTTCAGGAAAAATCCATGTTGATCCGGCGATCTAAGGGTTGTCAAAGTTTTGTAAAATCCCTAAAAACCTCAAAAAAAGTTAAGGCTGCCTAAATTTGTACTCTTTTTGAAGAACACTCCACGAGGAATCCAATGAGCCCCTCCCAGGTCGGTAGGTCAAACCATTCCCGATGTATGGCCCGATTTATGGTGCCAACATTCGCGTTATTTTGGTTTATTATTGTTTTTGTGTTGATATCAGTAACCTAGTGACGTAGTGATGTAGTAATGTGGATACTGGAGTGAACTCCTAAAAGGCTTTGTAGCCGATACACGGGTTGAAGCATTCTGATACGCATGAAACGCTGCAAATTCTTTCACTGGGGTTTATTATTCAATTGGCTTGCGTTCATGATTTGAATTTCTACTAAGCTTTGGAGTTTCACAGGTGATAGAGCGATTATTGAATTTCAGGAGGCACACGAATATGATCAACTGATCAATCCAAATAGGTATTTTGGTTGAGAACAGATTTACGTGCTTTATGCATATCTCCTGAAATTCAATAATCGCTCTATCACCTGTGAAACACCCACACTCCAAAGCTTAGGTTAGAGAACGCAAGCCAATTGAATAATAAACCCCAGTGATTTTTTGACAGGCTTTACTATAAAATTACTCGTTTCTAATAATTAGAATTATATATTAACAAATAAAACGAAATAAATTAACACTGTTAATTATTTCAATGTTCTGGTAATTTCAATGTTTCTTCTACGACAGAAAATGGATTTTTACAACAAACAGAATGTTAAAGAACCGTTGTTGGGTGATGTTTTCTTGCGCATCTACATGAATCATTGCCAAATTACGTTTCAATGGGAATTATAGTATACTCAAATCGTTGCAAATTATTACTCAAAGGTCTATCATAAAGTCTATCTACACCTTTCTCTCAATTGGTTACTTTTCATCCGAGTAAGCCCATCATTTTTGCGTTGGTTTTAGAATTTGTAGCTCTGTCATATTCTATACATCTGAATGTTCTGGGCCTTTAATATCAAACGTTACGGATTTTTTTTTCTTTTTCCATTTAAGTATAATAATACGGAACACGAAGAAATCAGTCTACCCTTTGGTAGCTGAAACAATACATTTTACATTAGTAAAGCCTATGAATCACATCAACAATCATAGATGCACGTAGCGAGATATAGCACTCGGGTATCCATGATCTCAATAAAATGAGTAAGTTGAGGCAGCTTACGTTCAAATGCTAATTTCCATTTCATTTCTTTCATTTTATGAATATCCCTGAATAGGGAGCGAATTTGTGAAGATACAACTCGTATTGGCTCATTCAGTACAAGGAACTGATCTCTATCTTAATGAAACTGAAAAACTACTCTTTTCTTTTGAAATCTCAATTTTCAAGTATTACAAATGCCGTAATTCCCAGCTCAATGGGTAATTTTTTAGCCAAACTCGGTAAAATTGCTCTTGTAGTTTCAAAGAAAAGCTTCGGACTGCGGACGAACGGATTTTATTTTATTCGATTTTTGAAATCTACTTGTCTTGAAATGTGTCATGACTTCATTTGGTCGATTACAGTGTTTCATTGCTGAAAATATTTCTACGGCGCTAAGCTGATAATGGTCGTGAAACCTATTGTCCTCACCACATCTTCCTCGTAGGACTCGCATTTAAACTTTTCTTTTTCAAGGATCCATTTGGAGAGGACAGAGGCGTGTTCAATTACAAATACCTCCTCGAGAGGTTGCGAGGCCTGAAGAAGAAATTGAGCCCACCGCAAGATGAAGCGTCCGCTTCCTCCTCCTCTGTCAGCCCTGTCTCCGACTAATAAAAACCCTCGGCGCTTTTCTTCCTAAATTGTTGCGAACCGATAATGATAATTTTTAATTTACGAACTTCTATTCCCGACTGTTCAAAATAGGAGGGAAAATCGTGAGAATATCTCATAGTAGTCCAGTGTCGAGCAAAACTGTTGGAAGGTCTTGATTTCCATACCATTCGCCCTCTATTTTTCGTCAATATTTCAGTTTTGACAAAATTGACCTAGTCCATTGTAAATTATATTGTTTACATTTTTTAAATTTCTCTTTAATGATTTATTTTGTTTTGCAATCCTTTATTCTTTTACCGTACTATCTAATCGATAATGCACACCTGCTTGATACTGGAACCACATTTTCAAACTAATGTTTAATGAAAATTTGTAAGCTCAACTGTTTAATTTAGGATCAAAAATTTGTTTTTTCCCCCATTCGAACGGGTGCTTTCAGCCTTTCTATGTAATTCGTTTAATCTAACTGTTCATTCAGTTGTGGACGGGCATGTAATTTTGGTTGTCTTACCAGAAGTTTCTAGAATTGAAAAAGTTTCCCATCTTTTATTTACTGGTTCATCCGAATGTTTAGTCAGTTTTTGTAAATGGATTAGAACTATTGTAATAAGTCCTTCAATTTTTTTTTCTTGTTTTTTCTTTCGAAAAGTTGATTTTTAGACGTTAATTTTTTTCTCTAACTTCTCGTCATATGTATTTCTAACCCCATATACCCGGGGAGAATGATCTGAACTAATTGAAATAGTAATGATTAAATACAGAGAAGGAAATAACAATGTAAAATCAATAATAGCTGGGCGGATGAGATTTCCACTATGTTCTGCATTTGTGCAATAGAAAGCTTAAAGCTTAATATCCCTGAGCAGTGGCTTATACATTTTCAAATTCTCTATTTTAGCACAGTATTACTTCAATAGTTTCAACACTCATACAATTGTTACAGATTCTAGAGCTCGTTTATGGTCGATGTTGTTCTACAAAATTTTATTAATCTCTCTTCGTTTTCAGGTTATGTCAGCTATTTGATTTTTAACGCAGTAAAATTATCATAACTTCCTTAATTGAAAGGGTGACATAAAATTTGATTATACCGTTCGAATAGGCACCGTGGAAGAAAAAGTGAACTTAGAGAGGAAAAATTGTCAACTCTTGAAAATCCCCATTTTTTTCAATCGCTCATAAATCTCAACTCCCCATTGGTCTTACAAAAAATATTTTTTGCTGGAAGTTTGTAGAGAAATTGAATTTAGAATGCGTTGAAATCCAAGTTTTTCACTCCAAATTGACAAACTCAAAAAAATAATTTGTCATCGGATTTTACGTATTTTTTTCGCCGAATCGAATCGTGATCCTCTCGGGGCCTCCTCACTCAGAAAATGGCGCCCTTCCCCCTGTTCTGTCTTTTCCGCATCCAAACGTTAATTTATCCACCAACTTCCAGAGCGAAATTTTCCTGTTAGACCATTGGAAAGTTGAGATTCTGTCGTAAGGCTTTAGGTTTACATGCCATAAATATACTCAGAATCACAGGGATTGCAAAAACCCTAACAGCAATTGAAAGAAGAGTACGTTTTCAAGATTTGTCCGTCATTCCTCGTCAAGTTCATTTCTCATCCGTTTTATGTATTTGAAAAACTTCCATCAGCTGTAGCTGTTTCCCGTCATCAACCATCCCATTGTATTTGGCCTTTTCTTCAAACTTTCAACTTATAGAAGTTGACATTAAAAATTAAGTTGATATTTTATTTTTCATCTCGAACTCTTTTCTGCTCAATGAGATCTCTGTTCAGCTCCGCCTCTCTTGATGAGTTCTCTTTTCGAATCGTAAATCTGGCAATTTAATTTTTGATGAATTTGTTTGTCATACTTAAGCATGAATTGAATTTTGACGTAAGAAATGTATGCAATATAAGGTGGAAAAGAAAACATTATGAAAAGTTAGACAATAATAATTACCAATATTATAAAAATAATTGTAAAATTTTCAGCCAAAATGGGTGTTTTATGAACCTAGGTTTTCGTTGATATCATCTGGAAAAACTTGACGAAGGTCAATGCTCCACATACTTTCTGAAAGGGGGCATTCACAATTTAAGAGGAGTTTACTTTCAAAAAGGCATATATCCACATTGCGTTTTTTCCGGGAAATCGAAAAAAACGTTCAACGACATTTGTTAAAATAATTAGTTTTTCTGGGTTGCTAAATAATTTTGATCCTATACCACTTATCAAATTAACAGATGTTTAGATTCTTGTAATAGTTTCTATAGAGAGTTATGGCCATTTCAATTTTGGATGAAATCCTTTTTGGTGTAAAATTTGGATAAGTTCCCTTTTGGTGGAAAACGGGCTTGCACCGGACAAAAAATACATAGACAAGTAATTTTGAAATATTTAATGGAAATATTAGGCTCTCAGTTTTAATGTTTCTTGCATCATGAACACGACGCCTCGCTGGGTCATAACCTGAAATATTTTGAGCTAGGTACAGATCTTGACTATTTTTACCAACTTTTCTGTAGAGACAACGCCGGTTTTCGGAAATATCCTTCCAGGTGAGAGCCATGCACTTGAACTTCGTCGAGTTGTGGTCACATGGTTTTGTTTTACGTTTCAGAAATACAAGATTATGATCTGTATCCGCGTATTTTTTGGCTCGATCTGCTTTACACCCCTCTTTGTAGGTAGTTGGTCGCTTTCTCGAGCCACAATTCAACGAATCAACAGTTCAGTCCATCGCAAAAATCTTATACTAAAAATCACAGAAACCTAGCAGAAACAATCGAATAGAAAGGACATAACGACAGAACTGACCGATGAACTGGATAGTCGACTTGTCAACAACAATGGCGCACAGCCGCTAAAGACCGTGCACAAGGGTTGCGGTACGCGCTACCTTTTGAGGAAGATAGACACAGAATGTGAATAATACACTCAGGAAGTGCTGTGCCCAAGCGATAGCCTGAAAAACTACATTCAAATATTTGGAGGCAACCTCATGAATGGACAGATGCCTTTTTGATATGAAAAAAATGTCCAGCGGCTATTTGTTGCAGGATATGTTCCACTTTGGTGTAAATGAACTGCCCGAAAATAGGGACTAGATATGTGCCCTTTTTGTGGCAAAGCTAATGTTTACACTCACTTTCAAATGGGATAGAAACATTTTCGGAATGGAATAGATGTACAGGTTAATAGGTCTCATCCCAAAGATACGAAAAATACAAAAAAAACGTATAGTTTCCAAAAGTGGATGTATGCCCTTTTCAAAGTAAGTAAATAATAATAATTTATTATAAGTAAATAATAATTTATTATAATTATTATTGCCCGGGTGGTTCGCAATAATAATAATAATTTATTATAAGTAAATAATAATTTATTATAATTATTATTGCCCAGGTGGTTCGCGAGAGGAGAGGGGAGCCAATAGGTGTCAGCCTATGATAGCAGTTCTGTACGATTTCCATAGAAGTTTTGAAATTACAGCTTAATAATGGTAAGAGCATAAGTGCCATAAAACATGCAGAGATACTGCTTGTTTGTTTGTGCTCCAAAAAAATGATCTGGTGGGCCTCGGGCTTCAGGGTAAATAAGTGAAAATGTTACCTGCAGCCCTGGCAAATCAACAAGGCCAGCCGAGGACTTGGGCTCCCAAATACGAGGGTTGTGTCTGAATCGGGGTTGGGACTGAATCGGCTGCCCTTCTGCCAAATAATGGATAGAATGTTGTGAGTTTTATGAATTCATGATTCAGGAACAAGAAGAAAGCTTTCACTTCCGCTTTGCCTTTTCGGTTGATGTGACTTTCCACGTGACCGTGAATAAAACTGTCAAGTACTTTTTTTCCAATCACCAACATCCAGTATCTCTGAAAATTTAATATTACTTTCTTACGCTCTTACCGTCAAGATCTTCGATTCCAACACTTCTACAGAAATCTGGCTGAACTTTAATCACAGACATTTATCGTTTGACCTCGTTACCCCTCCCCTCTCATGAACGCTTTGGCCACTGAAATTCCTGAATGCCTTCTTTCAGGTAGTAGGTGGGTCATTGACCTCCTCCCAGTTTTCCCTGAGTTACATCTCACTGAAATTAGGAAATGACGACTGAATCAGTCTATATTGTTTATTTATGATAATTATAACTGACTATTCCGTGCCCACCAACACAAAATTGTACATCTTACTCGTTAGGTAACTGATAATTGAAAATGTGTGTTATTTGTTCCTTTGAATGTTAATCGAGATGTTTGAATTTTAATATTGGAAAAATTTCACCCCCCTCTCAGCCTGTATTGCAAAGAGTGAACAACACTGGTCATGCTTTGTAATGATTGATATATGTATTCCGAGATAAATGAGTTAACAACAATAAATAAACAATAAAAGATATGGGTCCTCCTTATCGAGCATTGCTTGGACACACAATCTGTTCACAAAGTACATACACTTTGCCGAAATAATTCATTGTCTTTCATCAAAACACTAAGAATATATTCTTCATGGCGTTTCTAGATAGAAATTCAGAACGCGTTCATTTCTATCCTGAGAAAATCACAACTGCAAAAATCTGAGCTAAATAAAAAAAAAAAGTTTGGAACAGCTATTTCTACTCGAAGTTTTTCAAAGTTAATCAAAGCAACAATTGCGGTGAATTATTCATGGTGGGTGAAATTATAAATTTCTTCGACTTTCATAGGTTTATCAATTATTTTCTCAAAACGGTTGCCCAAAACGAAGTCTATTTAAATTTTCCCAAGGGGAAATGATAACGAATCCCGTTCTTTCAAGTAGGAAAGTATGTGAACTTTTCGAATATGGCTAAAAATCATGATTTGATACACCAAACAAGTGTTTTATCCTTTTAATATTTACAAATAGGGAGCACCAGTGCTTTTTATGAAACCACCCAATATTGATTTGTATTTTGTGATCCTGTACTTAATATTTTTGTATTCCCTACTTTGTAAGATCTGTGCATTCCTTTTTATATTGAAGTTTGATAATTCATTAATTCAGAATATATTACAAATTTACGTTTATAGAATTAGTATTTTTTTAAATCTATTTCGATGAGTTGTTTATATGTTTATTTTACTATGTTATCTTCTAATTGTTGTAATCTTGTTTTTTCTATATTGGGATTAATCCTGGATTTATTTTCTTGCCAAAATGTCACTCTTATTCCACAACGCTTTTAAGAACTATTGGATGTATGGGTTGGTAACGTTATGTGTATATGAGAGGTTAGTCAAGGATTTCTCGGAAATCTTTTTAATTCTGTAAACTTTTCAAAAAAACTCCTAATGAAGTGAAAAAGGTTAGAAATAATTAGATTCGTTTGATGGCTTAAATCGAGTTGGTTGATTCAGGTATAAACTTATCTGAGGGCTGTCTTTTTGGTTTTTGCTTATGATGTTATTGGGCATGGGTAAATCAGAAAATACCTTCTGGCTATAACACCATATCCATATCCATATAAAACCTTTCCTGCTACAAATGGATTGACTATTAAGCATAAAGGTTATATATTTATAACAAGCTAGCTTCACAGCTTCAGCTTTTTGAATTCTGATGTAATTCATACAACTCAACTGTTCGTCAGCCTGAAGTAGGCATTTCCAAACCGATTGTTTGATTTATTCTGATTATTTTGCACACGTTGTGTATAAACAATCGTAGGTGCTGATCTAAACAATGGTACGAACAAAACGAGAGCAAATATTAGAAGAACAAGAATTGACAATGTATGTGAATGCAATTTGTTCTGAAAACATTGTTGCTATTTCAGGCGATGATGAATACCGAGTCTTCATAATATCGGGTACTATATCCAGGCCTAGACTTTCATCCGGTTCTACTAGGATTTGATTATTCATAGGATCTTTTGCTAGGTATCCATAGTGATTGTTCCCACTCAAAAATTCTTAACCATTACTTGGAGAGCTCTCAAGTATTTTTAAAACTTCGCACTGCCAAAATTCTCCCCCCTCCTCTACTCACTGTTCTCCAATATACAGTATTCCAAAGTTTCGCTGTCAAACTTGCTTGATGATCGAGTTTTCATTGATTAAAACGTATCCAATCAAACGCCGCTTTCTTTCAATCCAAGTAATAATGAAGTTTCATTAATAAATTGATACAAATAAATCGCCTCCCCACTTCTTCACGTAAGTTATCGAGCAGGGACAGTTTCGTGAGATCTCCAATGTATGCTACCTACAAATTAACGGCACTTGTAGATTAAGAATTAGATACTATCTGTGTATCACGTATGACTTATTACCATACCGAATCCATCACACTTAGGTACCAACCTACGAGCTTTGAAATGATATTGTTTCGTTACGATACTAATACGTATTGAATCGGTTATTGACCTTTTTGCAATTAATCTTTTTAGTACCTAATAATCAAAAGTGTTTTGTGAAAAGTTGTAAATATTCTCTCAAAAATTGACCAGTGTAATTTATTGTAAATATAAATATATTTTAGAAGATATTTGATGAATAAATGCGTTAATTTTTTCCTTAAAAAGTATATATTTATGTTCGTTCTTTCTACACTGGGAAATGCATAGTGTAAATTCAGCCCATACTTAGCCCCGAATTGACGTAAACATTAAGCTTGGAATTTAAAAGTGCATCTATCTTGTGGTTTTCCGACTTCACAGGCCGACTCGGGTTCGAGTAAAGATAAACCGAAGTTGTCCTGAAAAAATCTCCGATGCTATTCCCTTTTTTGTCGTTCTACATTAAAACGATCGATAGAAAGTTGTGAAACCACAGTTTCTCTAAGGGGGGTTTCTGCATCCACTCAATTTTGTGTCGGGGGCAAACATCGTGCTCTTCTGTGAATCGTGGATTCAAAGTCGACATAATCAAGGGGACAAACGTCCATTTCATCTCTCACAGTTTTGAAAACTCTGATAAGTCGAGGTTTTTGGTAGGAAGCGTGCGAAGTAGAGGTGCTTACTGATTGCTAGTCAAAACTTTCTTATGTATGCCTCATTTTCGTGGCACATCCAATCTTCTATCATCATAGTGTGTTCCTGTTGTTTTCTGCTTGCCTCAGGTCCACAACTTGCCCGAGATAATATGGCTCGATCATCCGCTAATATAGCTAATGTTGTGTTTGGTAAATCGGGAACTTCGCTAACATAAATGAGATAGAGTATTGGCCCCCAGACACTTACTTGTGGAACTGATGAGACTAAATTATGGCTAGCCGAGGTTGCCTAATCACACTTTACATGAAATGTTCGATCACTGATGATCTTATTATCCAGTCATTAGTAAAGCATGCTGCTATCTGATACTACATAAAATGTGCAATGTACCGTACATCGACATTGAAAACCTCGAGTAGAACAACTGAAATTTAATGAGATAAAATGAAACATCTATCCCAAATCTTTATATATTAGACTCAAAGTTTGTTTCCATCTATGTATGTTTCCAAAAGATGGCTAAACACCCGGACCGATTTTAACGGGAGCTGTCGTAAGATGGTCAGCGAGTTCCTGCGTACAGCACAGGCTTGGTTAGCACCTCCGAAACATCGTTCTGTTGGGTGTTCTGGAAGTAGGTCCGAAGTTGGGATGGTTGTAAAATCTTTATTTGGTATCCAAAAAAAAAAATGTTTTCCTCCAATATGTTCATGAAGGTTTACCATTTACGTATGAAAGGTCACATACGGCAAGTGCCCACCCAGGGCCGCGCGACGTTGAGTAATCCGATCATTGAAATTCTCTATGACGTGAGCGCAGACATCCGGATCGATACCATTGACACTCGTTGAATTTCGGCCTTCAACATCGGGATTGTTGTTGGTTTGTTCTCGTAAACCATTGACTTTACATTCCCCCAAAGAAAAAAGTCGCAAGGCGTCAAATCACATGACCCACGCGTCGAGATTATGCGTTGTGGGAACTTCTCCTCCAATAAAGCCAAGGATTCACGTGAGGTGTGACAAGTTGCCCCCGTCCTGCTGAAACCAAAAGTTTTCAATTCCCATACCTTCCAATAAAGGTCATAACCACTGGGAAACATGGTTCTGTATCTCTCACTATTCACAGTGACAGCGGCTCCGTTGTCATCTTCGAAGAAAAATGGCCGAATTACTCCCAGTTGGGCGTTGTGGATGCATCGGATAAACACACGTGGATTTTCCCATAGAAGCTCTACAGCAATGTTGTGAGTTGTGGAGCCTAACCTCGAAAAGTCAAAAATTGTCGTATTTCGGAGAGGTGGCCGACTAGTAGCAAGAGAACGCTGGGAATACCTAGGCCAGAATGTAGAGATGGTCAATAAGTATAAATACTTAGGGGTTACTTTAACCCCCAGGCTGTCCTATGTGCTTCATTCTAAGCAGAAGGTCCTAGCATCGAAGTTTGCTCTGAATGTTACATGGAAGAGACTGATGGAGAGCTCAAAATTACCCTTCGAGGTAGGCTGGATGTTTTTATGGCTGTAGTTAGGCCCATCTTGGGCTATGGAGCGCAGGTATTTGGTTATAAGAATTTGAAGAGCTCGAAAAAGTACAGTTATATTTCGTAAGAACAATTGTTTGGTTACCTGATAGGACACCTCGCTACATATTATATTTGGAGACTGGATTGATACCCTGTTTTTGTGTTGTCTCAAATTGCATTTGCAATACCTACAAAAGGTTTTTAACATGCAAGAGGAAAGAGTTGCCATTGCAGCAGCAAGGGAGGACTCCGCGGGTTTTTCTGATATCCGGGATCTGGCAGCTAAGCACGGAGGAGTGAAGTTATGAAAAACTTGATTTAAAAAGGATCAGTAGATTCTTTCAACAAAATTGTCTAGGTACCTAGAGAATTTCCGCTGTGTGCAAGGGCATTCAGATTCACATTTGTGATGACGTTCTTTTTTTAGGAGGACGAAAGGATGAACAAACTTGAAGCTGTCCGAGTGGGCTCATTCGATTCATTGAGGGCCGGCTTCACCTGAGTTTTAAACAACATTAGCTCATTATAATGGAAGTCTCAGTGTTAGACAATGTGTCTAAGTATGTCTGATTTTTTAGTTCTTGGCGGCAGACGGACGGGTTTTTCCAATTTTTGGATTCTACGCATCTTGAAATAAATGTGAAGCAACAAATTTTAAGTGCAGATTGCATTTTTTCCTTGGTAATTTTAATTGACTCAAGTACGTTGGTTCGTTATTGAGAAAATTAAATCGAAACCAACTTATTAAATTGTTGAATTCACTTGTCGAGCCGTGAATTTATGTGTGCTGTCTTTTGATATCACGTGTCCCTGATTAATCGAGTCCTAGGCTGCCTCATTGAACGAACCATCTATGGTTGAAGTTAGTTAGTTTATTATAGCAGTTATTGTTTGTAGACCTGCCATTAGAGCGCATAGTGTTCCCGGTTATGTCATGACCGTCGTGTACTGATGGTGGGTATAGTGTTTCACGTTTTTTAGTAGTGGAAATTGAACGGTATTTCATTTTAATATGATTAACGCCCTGGTATTTAATAGTATGTTGTAGAGGTAGAGTAAAACTCATTAGGTATATTTCATTATAACAACAAAGAAACTTAAGGCTCCATAATATATTTTTGGCTACATAATAGCCCACTGAAGAGCGAAATACGGTCATTAGCAAAATATCAAAAAAGTTGATGAAAACAGTGAAAAGATACTTTTGATAAGAATATTTATTGATTATGCTTAGGAATCAATGATTAATCGACCCCTAATCCAATAATTCAATCAATAATAATTTGATGGGTTAGCGAACGGAGTTTCGCCATATGGAATACAATTATATTTATATTTTTTACATACGGGACCAGCCTAAAATACAATACGAAAACTGCATGAGAACTCATGGTCAGATCCATTGATAGGAGTGACTTCGTAGCCAAAGGAGTGGTTCCTGTCCGTACATTTCATACCAAGCTGCATCAGATTCATTGTCGTCGGTCGGTTCCAAGGGGCCAAATAACCTTTCAGTCTGAAACACAGTCGTTAAGGGAGTGAATCTGAGAACCATGAAAACTAAAACCGGGTGAAAGCCTGCAAATTGATCACCGTTACGTAACAAAATACAAATAACACCCGATCAAAATGTTCGCTATGATTAAACGGACTTTCGCCAACTTCCTAAAAATTCAAGATACGTGGGAACCACTACAACCCAACAAAATTATTCTTGGTAGATTTTACGGTTGCACATGCGCCGAGTGTCTATTTTTAGCTGATGAAATTCATACGGGGCCGTCTACAACCTAACTGTAGGGAATTTGCCCGATGGGAAAATTCGCCTACAATTTAACTTTCTCTCCTGAAGGGAGATACTCGCTTACGTTTATATTCCCCTCTCGGTCGTGCTAAATTAACTGAAGGTGAGTAGCGTGCAAAGCTTGGCGACACCAGACGCAAGCGTCCGCAAAACACCAAATTTGGCTGCTGGTAGGAAGTGAGATGGAGTAGCGCGCAAGATTGGCGTCCCCAGCTTCTCGAGGCTGCCGCACCAATTTGTTAGCTACGAAAGAGAGGTTTTTTTGGATGCTGAGGCGTTACCAGCCTCTCGAGACTGCCGCACCTCAACGGAAGGGAAGGTAGGTAGGCCTAACTGACCGAGCAGAGTAATTACTCAAGGGCAAAGTTAGGTGAGTGCAATGAGAACGCAAGGTTTGGTTACAGCTGCCAGGGCTTCCACCGACTATATCCTTCCGACTTGCAGGCCTGGTTTTTATATGGTTAGGGAACCCCTTCTACCCTGCTCCCTTTGAGGAGGGTGGAAGGAGTGACGCTACCTGGTCGGCTTGGCCCTTCTTTATTAGGGAATAATTCTACTGTACATAGGGGAATTCTTCACACTAACCCTCACAAGAAGAAACATTGTATTCTTCGTTTGCTTGTTACGATTCATCTTAAACTTTAAAAACCATTTGAAAGCTCAATTTTTACCGAGTAACAAAGTCCTTACGTGTTTTCCTAAGAATTAAAAGTTCCATCACAATATAGAACTAAGTAACTCAAGTTATTAAAATGTCAATGAAAGCCTGAATATTGCGAACGCCACCAAAACTATTGGCGATTTATAAAAAATTCCTCTGTAGTAAAAAGTAGTAGATAGTTAATCATGATTTCTCTTGAAAAAAGGTCTGCGATACCATAGTTGAACTATCATAGTAAAACTATCCACTAACTAACCACTATCAACTATGATAGTGGAACTATCATAGTTGAACCACAATAAACATTTTGGTTTATTATTCAATAATAAACCATTGTAATCGCTCTTGAAAAAAAAATTTTAAACCCCCTGAAAATTTCATGGTTTACGGGTCAAAGGGTGTAGAATCCAAATCAGCAATAACAATTTGCACCGACTAAAACATCAACTACACCAACTAAAACGGTAGCAATTTAGTTATAACAATATAATTGATATTATTGTACTATTCAAATTATTTTTATTGGCTATCCATCTTTGTTGTGAGGCGAAGCATATTAAATGACTTATCAGCTGTTCACACGTACCTCATCTTTGCATGCGCTGGGTGTGTTCTTCATTCTAGTTTTGAACTCGAACCACTGAGATTCACTGCAACATGAATGACCCATCGTCATTTTGGACAAAAAGTTTTTAATCTTAACTTTTTACACGCTATAAATTTAACCTGATGAATAGTCAAATCATGAATGTTTAACGACGGAACGCTATACGAACATATAATTCTGAAAGTAGGCACTAACTCGTCTACTAATCTGTCTTTCTCCCGTTCCAAAAACGATAATATTTCTCTGCATCCATTTGTCCAGTGGGTGAGAAGGTACTCCATTATTTCTGCTCGGAGGATTGCCTTACTTGAACCGGCATTGTTTTCTAG
This sequence comes from Creontiades dilutus, assembly GCA_031894815.1. NCBI lineage: Eukaryota > Metazoa > Arthropoda > Insecta > Hemiptera > Miridae > Creontiades > Creontiades dilutus. The sequence goes on along the minus strand of JAVIWC010003559.1, from coordinate 164,127 downwards.
TATCCTAGAAAAGAAGACATTTCGTCATCATGTACTTGGTCAGATTGAAATTAGCTATAGATCCTAGCCAAAGCAAATATTGAAATGATCAATCTAAAGGTGTGCAGAAATACAATACCCACCTTTAATTAAAATCTGATGAAAATAAAGGAGGTACAACGCTTCATAATTATTACCCCCTCCATTCACCCCTTCTATAATTAGATTTAAAAGTTTTGTAATGATTAATACAACCAAAATTCTCAATCGAAAAAAAGACGAATGACGTGAAATATTGCATAAAGCTTTCTTAAGTGAACTAGTTTAGGATTATCGAAAATTACATTTTTTTTAAATATAGGGCCCACTTTAGTGGGTAATCACAATTTTATACATCGTAGTAGTAGATGCTATTTCGAAATCTATCAATTATAGGGATTCAAAAATTCCTCAGAACATAATGTTTTCCTCTAAGCCTCTCTGAACTTTTCAAAAATTAAACCTTCCATTCTGGAACATGATCACTACCTTCTCATGGTAGCCTACCCATAAGAACCATTCAGAATACCAATTGTCGACCATTTTTGAATATTTTAGTCCACTCTCACACCGTACTTGAGTAAATAGGTATTACAACGTTATCGGTACAAGTTACTGCACAAATTACTTACAGATTCAATAGTAGTTCATTTTGGAATTTGGAACAGGTCATACTTTTGAGAATTTGAGATCTCACATTTTGACTCTCAGTTGATTTATAAGCATTTTCCAAGTACTTGAATATTTTATCATGGCCCTGTTCTTTATCGACAGAAACTGCCGCACACCACAGCCATCTTTCAACTTCAGGAGGGATTCTGAAATGAAATGAAGTACATGAAATGCATGGCTTTCACTTTTTTTAAATGGTGAAATTCGATTCATTATTCCATACCTAATCAACTACAGGCTACAGAAAATTCCACCCTCCGAATTTGTTGGTATTTAAGGTATGTAGAATCCGGAGAATGAAACCCTCTTGAGGTTTACAATGCTACCTCGTTCTACACTTTTTGAATTGAAAAAAAAATTAAATTCATATTATTCATATTCTTTAAATCTTAACACAATATTACAACACAAACACCAACATTACATTTTCTTGCTCATTTTATTGTCTATGACTTCTAAGGTGATAGTAAGCGAAAATCGGAAAAGCTTTGGCAAGTCCATTGTGTAGGCCAGCTCGAAAACTGTTTCTCTTAGTATTTTCTCATTGAAGGGCTCCAAATTGTGTCCTTTAGCACGTTTCCATTGTGCGACATTGCTGACTCTGTTGAAGACGTCTTTTAGCAGAAACTGCAGGTATTCCTGATTGAAAATAACAAAGAAAATGAATACTAATAATGATAATTACGTAATAGGACGGTTAAACATAAGTACGGTGTTATGTCCGTAATGAGTTGTGTTTAGAATGACAACTTTGCCTACCTAAAGCTGGAAAACAGACGGATACACTTAAATGGAATTAATGTTACAGTATTCCAAAACTTTTAGATTTAATTATGGAAGGGGTAATAATGATTAATCAACATTTTCACTTGACTTTAATGATTGTTTTTTGTTTGATCCCAATTTTATCATTTGTTGTCCGGTGTTGATGGGGGGGGGGGGGGGAGGATAATAGCTCATATTAGTGATAATTTTGTGAAATCCTCGTTCTTAGAATCAGTGGGAGATGACCGACTAGTTTTTGACCAGTAAATTAGTAGGGGACATTAGACATGTTCGGTTTCGGATCTGGCAATATTTCATTATGGTTGTGATGGAGGGAGGGGGACACATTTACTTAGGGTGTACAAAGTACCTAACGCATCCAGTGAAATCATTATGTATCCGCTTTTATCGCTTAAATTATACTCAAAATGGGCATAGAAACCCTGTAATCTATTCGTTACTTACCAACAAATTTTCGGTTGTTGCCAACAACGTCTATGTATTTATAGTTTGATAATGTGCCCTAGATTACTTATTAAAGAATCAGTAGGTAATATAATTCCCAACATCTCCAAGCAACCCACTGTAAATTAATTGAATGGTTAAGCACACCTTGAATTTGTCTTTTTCTTCCTGCGGGAACATCTCATAGGAGTCACGAAGATTTTCCTTTATCGCCGTCCACACATAGTTGCTGGTTTCGCCTTTGACGTACTCCAAGATTTTGAAAGCTTTGACCAAATGTTTTCCTGTATTCGCAACTCGGAAACTATCGTCCACCAGCATCGCTCTTTGGAAATGCGGGATCACCGCTTTGTTGGGATGATTGACGTCACGTTTTAGCTGAGAAATTATAAGGTCCCAGGTAAGATCGTCGTAGTCCACTCTGTAAACACCTGGAAAAGATTCAAGTGTTCAAAAAGGAAAATTGAGCCGAAAATTTCACCAAACAAAGGTTTTAGTTAACCCTTAGAGATAAAGGTTGCATTACCAACTATACAGTACTTTATAATATATATGACGCGAAATAGGGTTCGCCATCCCCAATTTCACCCTCTTCGCGCACGGAGTCACCCATGAGGTGTGGGTTTTAACGGATTAAATAATATAGGTGAGTTAGAGGCTGTATTTTATGATAAGTTTAAAGGTTTTGAGATCTTGATTGGTAGTAATATCAGCTCATCAAGCCCGGAACACTCCCCCCTTCACTTCAACTGTATGAAAAATAACGTGACCGTCTACTGCAAAAGGACAAACAATACTGAGCCACACCGAGAGCGCCCTAGAAGGGGTTCCTGAGGGCTGTACCCCAACTATTAACATTGAAAATGGTTCTTAGGTCGGTACTTTTTGGGGTTTTCTCGAGCGTCCATAGACGACACCAAAGGTGTTTGCCATCAGAGCTGAAATTAATCCAATCGTACATTTTGATATGATTCCATTTAAATTAAATTGACAATCCTAGTATTTAGTGGTCTATTGATGAAAAGGCTGATTATTAGAGTTCTCCGCCGACATATATAAACTATACTTTTGCTATTCCTTTGGCTTGTTAAGTATGATCAACCTCGTAAGGAATCTTTGAAATCAACCACGTAATCAAATTGTCGACCGATTGCGAAATTATATTTTGCGGTCATTGTTCAATCCATTCAACTCCGTTGGCATAATACGATGCCCTCAGGGCATGCCTGGGAAGGTGCTGGGACCTTTGGATGCCTATTTCGTGGCAGCACTATTTGCTCAACCTAGAAAACAAGTTGGATGTAGGAATCGCCTGTTTTTCCAACTTGGTAAGCTCAAGTCCTCGCCCTTTGTTTTTTCCTTCGTTTCAAAGCATTAATTTTCATTGATTCGTGTAGGATCATGCCAGTGATTGATCATGACTTTTCTCGGCAATAAAAACAGAATGGAGCGGATGGCGCTCCTAGGGTGAGCAATCCTCCACCATAACAAAGTGAGATTAGAACCACGAGGTTTATACAGGGTGTACAGCGTATAATATGCTTAAAAATACACGTTTTTTGCATAAAATCTCAATTTCCTCAAAAAAGTATCTTGAGGTTTGATCCCATTGTTTGTTATGATTTCCTCTTCTTATCGTTGATAGAAACATCGTCACGAGCAAAATGTTGAGTATGATAATGTGATTAACGGTCAAAGGTAGATCCACACACCCGTTCAATCACATCAAATATGCTTGAAAATACACGTTTTTTTGCATAAAATCTCAATTTCCTCAAAAAAGTTCCCTCTAAAACCTAAAAATTAAGCTAAAGCTGAGACTTTTGCGCATGTTTTAAGCTTACAGGCTCAAACGTATCATCAAATTAAAGAGAACTAATGAGCCATTAAAAAAATAATTTTTTTCAAAATTTGACAAAATTTACTTTTCAGGCTCATTTTTACCCCTTAGTTCCTTTTAAAAAATTATTATTAAAGACTGAGACGATAGATAATTTTATGCTCTTTCCAACGGCCTACTTAGATATGCAAATACTTTGAAAACGCCGGAGTTACGGCTGTTTTAGTGACGTAAGTTCGAAAACACGAAAAAAATCTTAAAAGTGAAATAACTCAAAAACGAAGCCTCTAAAAAAAATCTCTAGGAGGCACTTTTTGTTGGAAACTAGTTGTAGAATTCGTGTGCGAAGATTTTCGGATCATACGCTGTACACCCTGTATAGCCGTACCCATCTCCACGTCTCGATGACATCGTATGATGACATTTTCAAAAAATACAGAAGAAGTGCGGGGTTTTTTTCTTTCGTTTACTAGAGTAATAATAAAACACACTTACAAGAACGGAAAATGTCCACTCAACTGAATGCTGAAATATTGCTCGGGGAAATTCTGATCTCGCTCAAATTCGCAGGTTAGTCAGGAAACTACGGTTCAACTAACTCATTTCCATTTCACCATTCATTTGTAGCTACTGCGCATGCGTGTAATTGAAGAACCCGTAAGTAGCCGATTCTTTAGATTTTTTTCAGATTTTGATCAGATTTTCAGCGATTGTATGGGTTAGGCTGTAGGTAGTCCCCAATGAGTTGCATTGCCCAAAAATCAGTCAATAGTTCGCTATGAGCTGTTTATAATCGACTGATCTTGCTCAAATTCGAAGGTTAGCAGGGGAAATATGATTTGCTTGAACCGTATATTAATCCCATCGCAATCGAGTCATCACTGTACCGACTGCAATACAGCTCGACTCACGCAATTAAAGGGGTTGAAATTTGTGAATTCCTGTAAGTTATTTATGGCACAGATTAGTATAGCAGGGACGGCCCTCTTACCTCTGGCACTTACCATTGTACTAAACATTTTATTTACTTGAATTCTCCCTTTTTTGTAACTAATAAAGTGACAATGTGATTAATTATGCACCTGAACCCATAATGTTGAGAATAATCCAATCTTTTTTTCCTAATGGAATGTTCAAAATTGTAGGAACTTCAACGTATCCATCATCTGGATCACCTGGAATGATCCAAGCTTGAGGAGTCGTGTTACTGAAATTGGCAGTTTTGCTAGTAGTGTACGAAATTGGTATCCACCATAAGCCTTGCGTAGAAAACTTTGTGCACATCCTCTAGAAAACATAAAGATGTCTGTTTGAGTTATATGGAATGTTAAATCATAGTTATTTTACATTGTTTTCTAGATCCCGAGTGAATGAGATTCATTGCAGGTGCCAGTAGCTGTAACAATTCTGAGGCAATCACGGGAATTGATCGTAGGGAACTATTACTAGAAAGAACATTTCACCAATTTTAATAATAGGAAGTTAACTCAATAAAAACAATGAACACCGCTATGCAAATGTTTATAACACACTGAAAACCAGGTAGGATGGTGCCAATAGTTTTCATAGCCCAGATATTGTTACGAGCACAGCACTAACAATGGCAACCATTTCAAATACATACAACGCCTTTCAAACGATTTGAATTGCTACAAATTCTTTCACTGGGGTTTATTATTCAATTGGCTTGCTTTCATGATTTGAATTTCTACTAAGCTTTGGAGTATGGGTGTTTCACAGGTGATAGAGCGGTTATTGAATTTCAGGAGATAGGCATAGAGCACGTAAATCTATTCTCAACCAAAATACCTATTTGGATTGATCAGTTGATCATATTTGTGTGCCTCCATTCAATAATCAATCAATTCAATAATAATCAATCAATAATCACTCTATCACCTGTGAAACATGCACACTCCGAAGCTTAGTATAAATTCAAATCATGAACGCACGCCAACTGAATAATAAACCCCAGTGAAGGAATTTGCAGCTTTTCATGCATATCAGAATGCTTCAACCCGTGTATCGGCTACAAAGCCTTTTTTCACTCCAGTACCCACATTACTACATCACTACATCACTACATCACTAGGTTACTGATATCAAAACAAAAACAATAATAAACCAACATTGTTGGCACCATAAATCGGGCCATACATCGTTTGACCTACAACCTGGGGAAGGGCTCATTCGATTTCTCGTGGAATGTTCTTCAAAAAAGTCCAAATTTCGGACACCTTGACTTTTTTTGAATTTTTAAGGGATTTTACAAAAATGTAACAACCCTCAAAGGGCACTTTATTAAGTGAGAGAGCTGGCTCAGAATTGGGGCGTCGCCGGACCAACATGGATTTTTCCAGAAAATTTCAACTTTTTTGCTTCAGCCGTTTGGGAGAAATCGTGCGTACAGCGGACGGACGGAAAAATTGTTATTGCAGATTCCGATCTACACCCTTTGAAACGTAAACCATAAAATTTTCAGGGGGGTCAGAATTTTTTTTTTTTTTTTCTTTTTTCAAGAGCGATTACAATGGTTTAATATTGAATAATAAACCAAAACGCTAGAACAGTGTAGCACATGAGTATCTTCATACATCTTAAAATCTACATTTGAAGATTAAAACTACTGTTTTAATTACATTTTTAATAAAATAACTTTTGATGACCGATGATACAACTAACTGTTCACAGCATTGGGAAAATAATTCATTTTGAATTTAAATAGAATGGTATTCAGTTTAATTAACTCACATTGAAGTGTATACGATAATTTCTGTATTAATTTTAATGTTTGAAATTGACGGTACTGGATGGGTCTAGAGATTTTAGGTCTAACTCGACCGTGTAACTTCACCAGGTTTTGTCAATTAATTACAAATGAATACAACAAATTATTGTGAATTAAAGTTGTAATTAACATAACTCTTGAAATGTTTGCGCAATCACGATGCAAACCCCCTTGCAGTTTGCGACTACTTCGGAATATGTATTCATGAATATGATTTCTGAATTTGGTTAGACCGTTTATAGATTACATGAACAAATCCATTTGTACCTGTGTCAATATGAGTGTATCAGTATCATTCCGCTCGAGAACAACTATGGGGTGTGATGGGTATGTCACCCACGTTTTAGCAATTTCATCCAAGGACGTTGGAGCGGAAAATTTCTCCTGAAATCCTTCTTCGCCACATGATTCGTTCACGATTCTCCAAAGATCAGTTTCATTAGCAAATGAACTGTTGCTAAAATCAGTACGTTTCCCTAATATTAGGTTACCTATGTACATCGAAGACTTGTATTTCTTGCATTAATATTAACTTTCACAAAAGTTCTCAAAATAACTCAACCAGAGCACAAGTACCAAAATGAAATTGGTCATGGACATTACAATTAACAATAAATATGGTGATTTACCATTTGTTCTTAACGCACTTCAACTCAACAGGTAACACCGTTAGCAGCCAGGAATACTATAACATCAAGCTAAATTTATTGAGTTCCAAGTTTTTCAATATAGATGTTTCAATAAGTACGAAGGTATTCATCACAAAGAGTATCCAAGTGCACCAGATTTGCTCGGTGTCCTTTCGAGAAATTTTCAAGACGGCGCTTGAGGTATATCCTACCATCATGACCGAACTGTCATGCGGGTTTTGCATACCCTCTGCGCACACCATTGGTGGTTCAGACGCGAATAACTCCCAATAGGATTCTCATAATCAGGGGTGCCCACAGGGGGGGGGGGGGTCACAAAACTACATTCAGGGGGGCGACATTCAAAAATAAACTACATCCTAGGTAAAGAGCCTCAAAAAATATACACGTTTTGTCTAGATAAACAATATTGTTGACTGGGTTTGAATTTTTTAAATACCTATTCTTTTAATTTTGGATGAAATAAGGGGTGCTTACCAGTACTTTTTACATTGGGGGGGGGGGGGGTTACCAACTTACATGGGGGGGGGGGGGGGGGGTCATGAAGCTTGGGAGGGGGGCACCCCTGTCACAAGTGTCTGCTCCCAGTGTTGAATCACTCAAATTGGGTTTATTTTTATTTTACAAACAAAAGTACCATTTAATCTCTCCATGAATTTGTTCTATATTTAATAAATCCGAGATGCGAATTGCATTACATCACTTACTAAACTCTATGGAAGGAGCGCAGAGATTTCTTGAATACCTCAGGTGTTACAACAGATTCGATCATGTAGAGCAAATTTGCTCCTAAAACAAGCAAAAGTTTAAGTCAAGCTACATGACGGTAAAAACAATTTAAAAAATCGTCCAAGTAGCACATAGCTCCATCTCCCATAACACTTAATTCCCTCCATCTCCGCTTTTCTTTCTTCTTTGAACGGTTATACAACCCACTATGATTCTTAGCCTCCCGCCATAACATTCTGCATTGGTAATTAATGTGTTTCAATAAGCGGCAATAATTTGCACAAAGTGTGATATTACAACATTTTCTTCATAAAGTGCAAATTAGGATTTTTCTAATAATACGAAGCTTAGTATAATCACATTAATTATGGCTTTAACCATTTGCATGTGTTTAAAATGATTTTAAAAAGGAAATAAAGTGGATTTGTAGAAATTACCCATCGTGAACTGGTGATTAGATCATTTTTCAAGCTGAATCAGACGTGGTACTCTCAAATCCCTCCAGCCCTGCAATAGCCGAGTTTCTTAATACGCAAAGAAAAGCGTACCGACACGCAGCTTATACATCAACCAGAATCTATGTCTAGAAATTTCGTAGATGAAAGTGTTAACCTTGTAGTGACACTAGCAGCAATAGCATTTGTTTATCCACGCTCTGACTGACATGAGCAAGCAATATGAAAGAGCGTGCAAATATGTTGCATTAGCACATGTTCGCTGTAGCTGTACTTGGAGTACTTATTCAGGTCGTTTTTGTGTTAAATGAAGAGTTCTATTACGTACATTACACTCACCTTTTACGTAGCGCGAGCGAGTGAAAAGAGAAGATGGATCAGTCATGGGAAACTGGTCATCTCTGAGGGGACTTAGGTCAGGGACACGGCATTCTTCACTCATCGCTTCCATCCTGGCTGACCATTTTACCGTATTCACTTCGTCCAAATCACCGAACATCTAGAAATGGGAAATGTACATTAAAGCATCCGTTTGTCAACCGTTCAAGTTGAAGTGGAAGAACTCGCCAAACAAATCTGCTTGCTTAGCAAGTACCAACCTTCTGTGAGATTTGCCCTGAAAGAAACGTGGGTATAGCCTCCTGAAGCCAAATGCCACACCAATCGGCCACAGTCACTGAATTCCCGGTCCAGTGATGGGCCAATTCATGGGCAATTGTGGAAATGACTTTTCTGCGGTCGTTGCCCATCACACGTTTGCCTTTCACAAATGAATCCACCCTGTAATACAACCAAACAGAAAAATTTGAAAATAAAACCGCTAAACCTAAACAAAAACTCCGATGAAATTCTCCTTTTTAGCCCTCTAGCTCGACGAAGAGACTTCTTTCAATTCTAAAATTTATCTAAATTGCCCCTGACATCATGAAGTTTCGTTAATATGGCACATAGAAATACAATTCATTCTCGTATGAGATGAGAATTTTACTTACTGGTACATAATCAGACCCAAATTCTCCATACCGCCGATCCCCGGCCTCTCCATAACGACGTACATATCGAGCTTGGGGAGAGAATATTTACTCCCGTAGTAGTCCTCGAGGGCTTCCAGAATTTGAGGAGTTTGGAGCCTGATAAACGATGCGCCGTACTTCCCTTTCATATTCTTAAGAATCCACGTGGTGATGTTCTTCTCGCGGTATTTACTGTTAGAGCTGTATTGCAGAGGCACGTAATCGCAAATTACGAAGGCCACAAGGTAGGTCGACATTACCGGCGTCCTCTCGAACTGGATAACACTGTAAGAATGTACTGAGACCATGTGAAAGCCATTTTTTTAAGGTTTCTACATTTAGCAAAATCTGAAGTATCTAATTTGTGTGAATTTCCACAACCATGTTGCGTTTGATTTGTCATTTGACTAGGTTAACATTATCGCTTCACTATGAAATGCATTTTATTTCCTATCCAGCTGGAATTCACGTCTGAAATATGAGAAATTCATGAGTTGATAGATGAATATATCACGTTATAGCATAGTAGCTATAAGTGGGCAAAGGTTGAAGGCAAGAAATATAATCAGCATCTTGGGGTTTTGTTCTCGGGATATAGGAGTGCTTCGGAAATTGATTCGCAAGAACGCCTGCATCCGATTTGAGTTGGCAGCTAGTTCTTTTTATTTTGTATATTTGCGTTCAACTAAGAACTTTCATTTTCGTACTTTTTTGTCTTTTTGTTCTTGTTGAAATTGGCGAACTCTGCAGACGGTGCTATGTGACCAGGTCATTTGCATGTTTCCTTGCAGTCAAAAGATGTATTTATTTTCTCCTGTTATAATAAAGCATGTTTTTCATTCATTCATTCATAGTAGCTATACTTAAATTCACGTTATTGACCTTTAGTGGCAACCTTTGTAAATATTCGTTTCAAACGATGTGAATAATAGCGGATAAGATCTTACACTACCAGGGCACGAGCTTTCCAAGAACTTTTATAGTACGTACCGTAACAGTATTAATCATAATAATTTCCTATCTAAATTGAGGGATGTTCAATCTGAATTGAATGCAATCACGCAGATACTAATAATTTACGAAAGAACTCTAGATTTCATAATTTTTAGATGCAAGGGAACGTGATTTCTTACATGCTATTCTTACTCTATTAAGTTGAATTTAGCCGGCATGTTGGACAAAACGGTTCGATTTTGTAACTTTGTTTTGCTGAGGCTGATATCGAATGTGGCCTTATATTTGGGAAGATCTACGGACGGGAACACTGTTCTTGCCAAATCCGGCTCTAGGTGAGTAAAGATCATCCATCTGAAAAATTTTAAGAAACGAATTAATCTAATAATTGTTGTTTTTGTAATAATGGTTTACTGTTAATTTAGAAAATATTGATTGAAAAAATACCAAATTAAACAAAAAAGATACGAGAAAGGTACAGAATATATAACATTTTATATCTGATCTATTTTTATAAATGAGTCTCTGTAATCGATCATTGCAACAATGGATTTTATTGGGGACCCTCCGAAACGTGGTTTTGTGCCTAACGCTGTACGAACTAGCTTCCTTATTGAAAAGTGCGAGAAAAATAAAACCGAATTGATTGTGTATCGCACACTCGGACCATGATTTCGGTGCCCAAACAGTAAGAATTTCAGATAAAATACTGAGATGAACGAAAAATAAATTGATTTCTGTCAGAATCTAACGAACAAATGTATTTACAGGTACTTATGAAGGTTTTGGTTCATTATTCAATAATAAACCATTGTAATCGCTCTTGAAAAACAAACTCTGACCCCCCTGAAAATTTCATGGTTTACGTTTCAAAGGGTGTAGAATCCAAATCTGCAATAAAAAATTTTCTCCCAAACGGCTGAAGCAAAAAAGCTGAAATTTTCAGGAAAAATCCATGTTGGCCCGGCGACGCCCCAATTCTTGAGCCATCTCTCTCACTTAATTTAAAGTGCCCGTTAAGGGTTGTCCAAGTTTTGTAAAATCCCTAAAAACCTCAAAAAAAAGTCAAGGCGGCCTAAATTTGTACTCATTTTGAAGAACGCTCCACGAGGAATCGAATGAGCCCCTCCCCAGATCCGTAGGTCAAACCATTCCCGATCTATGGCCCGATTTATGGTGCCAACATTCGCGTTATTTTGGTTTATTATTGTTTTTGTGTTGATATCAGTAACCTAGTGACGTAGTGATGTAGTGATGTGGATACTGGAGTGAACTCCTAAAAGGTTTTGTATCCGATACACGGGTTGAAGCATTCTGATAACCATAAAAAACTCTGCAAATTCTTTCACTGGGGTTTATTATTCAATTGGCTTGCGTTCATGATTTGAATTTCTACTAAGCTTTGGAGTGTGCGTGTTTCACAGGTGATAGAGCGATTATTGAATTTCAGGAGGTATGCATAGAGCACGGTTCTCAACCAAAATACCTATTTGGATTGATCAGTTGATCATTTGTGTGCCTCCCGAAATTCAGTAATCGCTGTATCACTTGTGAAACACGCACACTCCAAAGCTTAGTATAAATTCAAATCATGAACGCACGCCAATTGAATAATAAACCCCAGTGAAAGAATTTACAGCGTTTTTTACCTCATATTGTTGTTTGTAATATAGTTCTGCATAATGATTCCGGTATTTTCGTCGAAAACCCCTTCATACAAAATTCCCACGAGGATGTCGTTGTAGTTAAAATCATGGGTGTCATTATTTAGCATTATGTGAAGTGAGCCATTTGCATAATCCTGAGAGTCCATGAACCAAGTGTCCAATTCTATCCCATCCAGTCGAACGCTGGTGACGTTTAGTTTGACGCTGTGCAGTACAATCTCGTCAGTGGCTTCGCTGAGAGTTCCAGAAATGTTCACATTCCCTTGGAAAGTCTTCATTTGCGGATTCAGATCGAGGTGAATGGAGTAATGTTGGGGCACAAACGGTGAATTCCTTTCAGTGAGTTCTCCAACGCAGTTTCCGGTGTCGATTAAATCGCTGATGGAACGACGCGCAGAACAACACGTGACCACCAATAGCCCCACATACAACTGTAACAATGAACAGCATAATAACACCAGTCATCTGATTCATTACATCGCACAAGAACTTAATTCCCCCTTAGGATAGTTTTGGTTGGTTTGAACTTGAGTGCGTCACGTTGTTATACATATGTGTATTACAAGAAGGTGACAGAAGTGACTAGTTGGGCATTCCAAAGCTGAGATGATATGCCGACAACACCCAGAGGACGAAGCTAAAAAGATTCACGATTATCCTCAAGCTTGACAGACTCATTGTACGTGAGAGGTATTTGTCGCAAGTTTTCCAATTCCAAGTTCTTCGAACAAAACAAGCCGATTGGGGAATGGGGTTAATACAAAACTTGGTTTTGCCTTGGTTCGCGAATGTAGGGTTGTACCTAGTATAAAAATAAATAAACAAAACCCGAGAGGGAATGGGAAGGACAACTACTGCCCAATGAGTAAACCGTCTTGCGAACCACCTTCACTCTACGAGAATTAACCTCATAGTAATTACCAATATTGTCTCTAGGATAGACAAAATGATTTCGTGTTTTGAACCAAATCAAAAGATCATTAAAACGCTGCAAATTTTCCGTGTTAGATGGACCTAGGCTGTGATAGGCTTTATCCAGGAACTTACTGAAGAACTTTATGCCAAATTATTTAATTTCATGAATAATTAATTTTGTATCTACCGGGAAGAAATTAATAAAACGACAATCACCGAATCCAGTTGTAAAATGGGGTCTGTGGTACCTATGTAAATATAGCTGTATTCAAGTTGCCGTTTACCAAAAGAAACTCAATTAAAACAACGGAAAAACGCACTAGCCCTGGTCTAAAAATAATAATTATTCATCAAATGAAAGAATAGTACAAGAAAAAACAATGCTTTGGCTACCTACGAATTCGCGCCGAAAGAACTATGTTAAACTAAAACGGTTATTCCTCCTGTGTCATTGCATCAAGAATGACTTTTTCGCTCCTCTCAATAAATCGATTAATCCTCACTCAATCAAGCCCATTCTTTTTGGGTTGAATTTATAGTACTTGATCCAAACTTCATGTCTATCTCAATGGGCTGGCCCTTAGATCCCAAAAGTTTTGGAAATATTGTTTTTTTTTTAATTGCATGAAGATTGCTTTATGGTGATACGGATAAATGTGCAACTAGAATAGAATTCAGTATACTAAAGTGATTTTGGTTTATTATTCAGAAATAAACCATTGTAATCGCTCTTGAAGAAAAAAAAAAAAAAAAAATGCTAACCCCCTCTGAAAATTTCAAGGTTTACGTTTCAAAGGGTGTAGAATCCGAATCTGCAATAAAAATTTTTCTCGTGCGAAATTTTCAGGAAAAATCCATGTTGGTCCGACGAAGCCCCAATTCTTGAACCAGCTCTCTCACTTAAATTTAAAGTGCCCTTTAAGGGTTGTCAAACTTTCCATGAGCGAATGAGCCCCTTCCCAGGTCTGTAGGTCAAACCATTCCCGATTTATGGCATGATTAATGCGGCCAAGATTTGCGTTTTTCGAGTTTTGTAAAATCCCTAAAAACCTCAAAAAAAAAGTCAAGGCGGCCTAAATTTGGACTCTTTTTGAAGAACCCTTCAAAAGTAGGCAAACCGTTCCCGATTTATGGTGCCAACATTTGCGTTTTGGTTTATTATTGTTTTTGCTTTGATATCAGTAACCTAGTGATGTAGTGATGCAGTAATGTGGACACTGGAGTGAACTCCTAAAAGGCTTTGTAGCCGATACTCGCGATTGAAGCATTCTGATTTGCATGAAACGCTGCAAATTCTTTCTCTGGGGTTCATTATTCAATTGGCTTGCGTTCATGATTTGAATTTATACTAAGCTTTGGAGTGTGCGTGTTTCACAAGTGATAGAGCGATTATTGAATTTCAGGAGATATGCATAGAGCACGTAAATCGGTTCTCAACCAAAATACCTATTTGGATTGATCAGTAGATCATATTTGTGTGCCTCCTGAATGAGACTTCACTTCTTTGAGGGAAGGCAGTTGCGCAAAATGCAGATTTTTTAAACATTTATAACTGTCATTTCTTTAAACCTTTGTTAGAATGGCTGCTTATTTACATCAATTAGACATCTTAATTGATTGACTTAATTAGACAGCTCTGTGATATTTTTTCTTAAAAATGGGATACTTACGTGATGAAAGAACTGCATCGTGTATGACGGAGGAGCCTAAGAGCTCATTGTTCCATCACTAGCAAGTTTGAGCTTATGTTATAAATAAAACAGGGAAAAACACCAGTGGATTTTACAACACAACAGGAACACAAAATCTGCCGGAAACTAAAATGGCGTCCATTTGTCTAGTATGAATAAAGAGGGACGAATGGTCGAAGGAAGGACGAACGATAAGAAGATGGCAAATCTGATAGGCTGGCCTTCCGTCATTACTTTGAAAACATTGTTTTAAGAATTGCAACAAGGCGAATGTACTTGTAGATCGTACGTATAGGAAAATAATAATCTAAAATATTATCACCAAACGTTGTTCATCAATCAATCAATCCTTTGTGTAAGTCATAGGAATTGAATCGTTCAATAAGAAGTTGTGGAAATGTCGCAAGGAAGTCAAATAAAGAACTTAACTTCTTTCTATGAAATGGAAGAATTACAATTTTAAATCAATTTCAATTGTTGAATCATCAACTGCAACAAACAATCAATGAACAGACGGATAGAAAGGATGCAGGTTTTTTCCACCGTTAAGAGGAAGCTTGGGCCCCATTGGTCAAGAGAAAGGAAAGCGGTAGATGATACAACCAATCATGTGCAAACAAAGTGAAATGAGGATTGTAGCTAGTCAGATGAGGAAAAGGGTAACCACTAGTGTTAAAATTGTTAATAAACACACCACTGGACAGAGTCTTTTACTCTCAATCTGTCAAATTAGAATTTTATCTATGAAAGAATTTTTAAGATGACTTGTGGTAATATTTTATATTATTTTTCTTCTTATCTGACTACCTACCACCTATAATGCCAATTTCATCAGTAATCCCCACCCATTATTTTCCTCTCCAAGTTACATCTTCTATAACCGGATTTGAAATTTTACCCCTAACCTTTTTCCTAAGGACCTTATCGAATAGGTCCTAGTTAGGAAACACTCTAGTTTGTGAATAGAGGAAGAAAAAATGAATAGTAGTGGGACAGACACAAACAAACTTTTTCCGGAAACCAAAAATTTGTAAGTGTCAAACGAAATATTGGTTTTCTCAACCTTTCTTTCTCTTCTTGTGCTTTTTTCATAATTTTAACCATGCCGGAAGAAGTATACTATTTTGAAAAACGCTGCAAATACTTTCACTGGGGTTTATTATTCAGTTTCGTTCATTTGGCTTGCATTCACAATTTGAATTTCCACTAAGCTTTGGAGTGTGCGTGTTTCACAGGTGATAGGGCGATTATTGAATTTCAGGAGATATGCGTAGAGCACTTAAATCAGTTCTCAACCAAAATACCTATTTGGATTGATCAGTTGATCATATTTGTGTTCCTCCTGAAATTCAATAATCGCTCTATCACCTGTGAAACACGCACACTCCAATGCTTAGTAGAAATTCAAATCATGAATACACGCCAAATGAATGAAATTGAATAATAAACTCCAGTGATTTTTCAAGAGCGATTAGAATGGAAAAATATTCTATTCGAAAATTTTGAATTTCGTAAGACACGCATATCAGAATGCTTCAACCCGTGTATCGGCTATAAACAGTTTTAGGAGTTCACTCCAGAATCCACATTCACTACATCACTAGGTTACTGCGATCAAAACAAACAAAAAACGCTGTTGTTTTGATCGCAGTAACCTAGTGATGTAGTGAATGGGGATGCAGATGTTGGCAGCATAAATCGGGCCAGACATCGGGGATGGTTTGAGCTAGAGACCTGGGGAGGGGCTCATTCTATTCCTCATGGAACGTTCTTCAAAAAAAGTCCAAATTTAGGCCGCCTTGAATTTTTTTGAGGTTTTTAGAAATTTTACAAAACTTTGACAACCCTTAAATGGAACTTTAAATTAAGAATTGGGGCGTTGTCGGACCAACATGAATTTTTCCTAAAAATTTCAGATTTTTTGCTCCAGCCGTTTGGGAAAATCGTGCGTACGGCGGACGGACGGAAATTTTTTATTGCAGATTCGGATTCTACACCCTCTGAAATGTAAACCATGAAATTTTCAGGGAGGTTAGAATTTTTTTTTCAAGAGCGATTACAATGGTTTGTTATTGAATAATAAACCAAAACCTCAGTAATTAGTAGGCAATCCGTCTAGATTTGATTAACTCTGCATTACCGAAATTTGGGTTTATTTAAAATATATGGAGTGTCTGAATTTGCTTTATAACATACCCAGGATTTACTTTATGTTTTTTTTTTTTTTTTTTGGACTTCACACTTGTGCCTCCATATAATGAATATGTTTTAGTGTTTTGAGAGATGACTATTCAATAAAATAAATTCAACGCAGTTAAGCAGCGAGATGACCCATTAGTCTTGTCTGAAGACATTAGTTGATAGCTACGTAAAATGAATCATGTTGTGGTCATCATTGACACTTACACAACTGGCTAATAATTTCTTATCGCAGGATGCAGTAGGTGTGAATCACATCATATTTGTCAATAATTTTGTTAATTGTTTTCTCTCAGTAAACTAGCATAGTCTATAGATAAATTAATGAAATAATTATGTTCATAATTGAATTAACTGAACATCATTTCACGGGTATATTAAATAAATTCATAATTTCGATATTCGTAAACAGCAGAATTTTTGGTTTATTGTTCAGTAAAAACCATTGTAATCGCTCTTGAAAAAAAAAGTCTAACCCCCCTGAAAATTTCATTGTTTACGTTTCAAAGGGTGTAGAATCCGAATCTGCAATAAAAATTTTTCCGTACGTCCGCCGTACACCGCGCACGATTTCTCAAAAACGGTGAAGCAAAAAAGCTGAAATTTTCAGGAAAAATCCATGTTGGTCCGACGATGCCCCAATTCTTGAGCCAGCTCTCTAAAGTGCCCTTTAAGGGTTTTCAAAGTTTTTTAAAATCCCTAAAAACCTCAAAAAAGTCAAGGCGGCTTAAATTTGAACTCTTTTTGAAGAACTGTCCACGAGGAATCGAATGAGCCCCTCCCCAGGTCCGTAGGTCAAACCATTTCCGATGTATGGCCCGATTTATAGTGGCAACATTCGCGTTATTTTGGTTTATTATTGTTTTTGTTTCGATAGCAGTAACCTAGTGAAGTAGTGATGTAGTAATGTGGATACTGGAGTGAACTCCCAAAAGGCTATGTAGCCGATACACGGGTTGAAGCATTCTGATTTGCATGAAACGCTGTAAATTCTTTCACCGGGGCTTATTACTCAATTGGCTCAGGAGGCACACGAATATGATCAACTGATCAATCCAAATAGGTAATTTGGTTGAGGACAGATTTACGTGCTCTATGCATATCTCCTGAAATTCAATAATCGCTCTATCACCTGTGAAACACGCACACTCCAAAGCTTAGTAGAAATTCAAATCATGAACGCAAGCCAATTGAATAATAAACCCCAGTGAAAGAATTTGCAGCGTTTTTTATAGAAATATCTCATCATGCCCAAGTAAAAACAATCTGCCGATTACTAGATTTTAAGCACGTTCTTGTAAAGTGGTAGAATTATGCCGAGTGATCAGGAAAAGATGGTATATGTCGTTGCCATCAAGCCAGATGGGCCTTCCATAATCCTGGATGTCCTAGTTTTCAATGGACATTTAGCAGACCGAAGGGCTAAATTGAGTAAATATGGCAGCAATAACCTGCCGCACGCAATATCCGAGCTAAAACTTGTGGCGTCTAATAATGCGAATGGGTCATCTCGCAGCTTTCTCAACCGGCAATCATTTATTATGGCTCTTCTTTCATTTACTCTATTCCTCATCCATCTTTCTAAACTTTCCAAACCCCTAAGGCCACTGTTCGGTAACAAAAGTACATCAGGGGGATGGAGACCTAATAGACAATCCATTCAAGTGCTGCTTATACTGGCAATTTTCTTGAATCTTTTTTGTTCGGTTAAGAACAATACCGAAACTGATTATGATCTGAAAGCAGATTTCAGATTTTTCAAATCTTGTTAAGGAAGGGGTGATTGTAGGTGGTATCAGAATGTACCAGATCAAGCCATCATCAGTATGTCTTAAATACTAATAGGCTTGTTTGTTGGTTCGTTATCGAAGTAGATCTAGGTCAGTGGCGAAGCCTGTGGTCATCTCTGGATTCGGCGATGACCAGACGATTTAATAAATTAGTTAATAGTAATGTTAAATATACAATTTCCTCTTTATAAAAAAGAAATGTTTATGCTCGCAGTTGGCACAATTACTGCCTCATCGGCGACATTAGCGCTTGTGTGGAAGTGCTGTCATTCTGCGTATCTCATACAAGCCCCGCACC
The DNA here is from genome assembly GCA_031894815.1 of Creontiades dilutus. NCBI lineage: Eukaryota > Metazoa > Arthropoda > Insecta > Hemiptera > Miridae > Creontiades > Creontiades dilutus. The sequence goes on along the minus strand of JAVIWC010003559.1, from coordinate 145,218 downwards.
CACAGCAGAGGGCCCCCTTCTCTTATTCCCTCCAAAACATCGACCAATCATATCGCTTTAAGGCTCGTGCACAAACACGCAACTTCGAGCGTGTTCACAACCTTTGGGAGCTCTCGTGACTTCTTGGCGGCGTCCGTGGAATTGCCGTTCGAAGTCGCAACGACAGGGTTACCGTAGCAAGCGATTTTCAACCTTAAGGCGGAGTTTGTAGACGTCAAAGTGGTTTGAGGTGCGTGGTTCAAAAACTATCATTCAAAGCTGTATTTGCACTGATTTCAACAATAAAAAACGTGAATTTAATACGTCAAAAACACTTTGGATTGTCGTTTTTGACAGGTAATTTTTCAAAATATTCCGGGGGCGGACCGTCGAAACCCCCTTTTTGCTGGGGGGAGTACCCCCAGGACCCCCCCACTTCTGGTTACTAATCGCCTCCACTGCAGACCTAGCAGAAATGCCACGCCTCGCCACTGATCTAGGTATATAGACTCTTCCAGAGTTCCGGAAGTTCAGAAATTTTGTTTCATTCGCATATGGTCGATAGTGGTATTTCTGAAATGGGTTTCTCATAAAACTAAGTCATTGATCGGACAAGCTTAATTTTATTAAACCATAAGACATTAGAGTTTAAATTGAATAAAAACTACAACTTGAATAACTTAATTTAAAATAACTAATCATGTCATGGTTGCCAAAACCGATTCACGGTTACCTTTTAATTGAGGTGGAGTGAGAGTATTTAAGATTTATTATTTAATACGTCAATTCTTTATCGATATTGTTCACATATTATTTATAATTTCCAATAAAAGTCGAGAGTTCAAACAGTTTCGTAATAACTCACATTTACTGTACTAGTTACTTATCCATCCTTAAAAATTGGGCGTTGTCGGTGCTTAGTCACTCTTCCAATTACCATCAATGTTTTTCTTTAATTCTTGAAAAAAACACTAATGAGCCACAGCCATTTTTTTCAAAGACTCATTTACATTCTTTCTAATTGAGTATCATATGAGAATTAAGTATAGTATAGTAGGTTGAGCGTTTAAAACGCTCAAAGGTACTCTTGCACTGTGCCGCGTACGGATTGAGCAGAAGTTAAGACCACTGGCTTTCATGTTCCATCAGCCATTTGAGAGGTTCCGACCCGTAGGTTTCCTTCCACTTTTTATCATCGTCATCTGCGTCATCTACAGAGCTGGTATTAAACAGAGCTTTTGTCTGAAACAAGAACCACACCGCATTCCTCAAATACGTAGGTAGGTACACATCAAATTTGTCTTAGATTCAGGGTAATCGATGTTATGATGATAAAACTACAGGGGACCAATTTAACTTTTATCCCCAGAGTTCTTAGCTGGAATGACCCGTGCATACAGATATATATACACATAGAAAATCGTGAAAATCCAGAAATCATTTTTGACTTGTTGAGACACCTCTCTTTTTTCTAAAACACTTGTCCCTCCTTGCACTTATTTCAAAGATAACGTTACCAGTATTTTTGTAATTGTTTTTTTTTTTCCATAATTTTTATCTCCATTGCAGAGTCTATCAATTGAGGCGTTGAACAGGCTTTCGTTACTGATTTTTTGCAAGAAGTAACCATAGTTCAAAAAACTCCCAGTGCGGGATTTTCACGGTTTTACGGTTTTTGCAAAAGTCCCTTAACACAGAAAGGCGCAAAAACCTCCTATCCTTCCCTATGTGAGGATCGGGATAAGCCCACCCATGAAGCAAACAGTAAACAAAAGCGTTAAATTTAGTTGGGCCTGCGAACATTCTAGCCCTAGGGAGCACCATTGGAATGCCCTCCAACAAATTTTGGATTCGTGGTGGTAGTGAATTCGCTATTTAGTAGACAGCTGTCCCCCTGCCACTACGAGTTTGTGTTGTGGGGCCTCCGGGCAGGATTATCAGCATATAAACACAAATACTTCCATGAACCGCTTAGGAGAGTACTCTAATAAACAAATAATGAACCTTCGTATAATAATAGACAGTGTCATTGGATTTGCCTTCATTATCAACCAAAACTTATAACTTTGAATGAATCAGACGCAGGAATGTTTCTCTTCCTCATAAAAATGCTTTGCACTTACTTTTTCTTTGCATTCACTGAGAGGGCTCTTCAAATAACCTTGAAGCTCATTAGCCATCTGTGTTTCACTGAAACACAATTTACGGGAATTATATAACTGAAACTGCACTTTTGGCACTCGTCTTGTGCATGTTAATTCTACAAATATATCGTTTACATAATCCAGTGAAAGAATTCGTTTTGTAAATACACAAGCTTAAGCTAGCTGGAATACTACATTAGGTACTCCTTAACAACCCTTGAAAGTACCTTTCATGTTTTCAGAACGTTTTATGATTAATATTTATTACCTTTTGTCAACTGATTAGTAACTTACCTATCCATTAAAATCATTTTGTTCTCCTCAACGAACGACAGAAATTCTTCACATTCGTTTGGCCAGTGGTCAATCAGAAAATCCCTTAGACTTTTCCAGAGAGTTGCTTTGTTTCCTTCGCCATTGTTTTGGAGTATGCTGGACAAGAAAAAAGCTGTTCAGTTATAACGCCACTCCTTCATAACCATCATGAAAAATGAAAATCTGCTACATTGTAAAATCAAACAAAGAAAGATTCAAGAGTTTTTGCGTGAATCGTAACACAATCTATCCCCCCCCCCCCTTTTCGTCCTCCCAAACGATCCGTCATTAGAATTATATTCTTCATTTTTCGCCCATACCCTCTACATTCAAACTTTCTTTCCTAATGAAATTTGAAAATAAAATATGTTCCAAAACTACAGCTAGTTTTGAAATTGAAAAAATAAATAAATAAATCACAAAAGTTTCCTGAGAATTATAGAAAAAGCATCACATGAATGGGCGGGCTATCATTCCCCCCAACCTCCTCCTCATGGCCGATTCAAAACTAATGAAATAAACCACTGGTCTTGGGTCAGGGTTGAACTAACAAAAATTAATATCTGATGAAATTAGCGAAGATATAATTTTATTACCTATTACCACCAACACTCATCCCCTTACCCAATGAAATTTGAAAGTACTGAAATATGTTTCAAAACTAGAAAATTCTTAATCGAACGAAAAAGAATCACAAGAATCGGTTGGGAATTCTTGCTTGAGTAGCGACTGAAAGGATTGGCTATTACACCCTCTCTTCGCATCTTGACAGCACATTCAACATTTCCGAGATTTGTTGCCCCAATAGACTAACATTAGGGCCAAACAAGTATATCTCCGTGACAACGTTGTTAAAAGGAAACATAATTGTGAATGACAGCATCTAAATTTTTTAACTTGCCAATTATGCGCACTACAGAAATATGAACGTTTGTGTAAAAATGTCGACAACCAAATTTATAATAGACTCCCTAGCTAGTAAGATAATGAGCAGACATTTTGCATGTAAAGGATCTATTCATGAAAATACTCACTGATTTAATAATAGTCTAGTGTGCACTTTTGAGCACTGCAAGCGCTGAAAAATCTGACCCTTTTTCTTGGTATCTTTCTCCGAGTCGTAAGCTATCGCCAGGTGTTCGAATACTTCCTCGTCCCCCGACGAGGCTGCTGCGCACCAAAGCTTTGATTTAATTTCGGATGGGATTCTGTAATGTAAAAATACGTTTTATGACGTTAGCTTGATAACTCGACATAAGTCATAATGTGAGTGAAACCTCTTGGAGGAGGAGTAAGAAAGAGAGAATACTCCTCCACCTTCAGTGGATTTACAAAAATACAATGATTCCTATCTCAATCGTTATTAAATTATGCATGTTGTAGCAGTTCCTGGAACTGCTACGCGAACGCGGGCCGATACTTCATTGACCCGCCTCCGCGGGCGCTCCACATCGGATTTCATATCGGACCTACATCAGATTCAATAAATCTATATAAACTCCGATCCGATTTGTTATTCATTAAAAATATCCAATTCACCATTAATTTCTATTTTAAAGTTTAAATTATTGAAATAGTAAATTAGGTTTTTGGGGTAGAAATAAGTGTTAATTATCATAGATGATTCCAACACTATTTCAATATACAGATATTTATTTATTTTCCAGTTCAAAACAGTGGAACAGCTTTAAGAAGATTCAGTTCTCTTTTATCTCCATGCCATCAGAATTGATTGGTTGAAGGTGTGAAATGGTTTAAATTAAAAGTACAAAAACATTTGTAACCAACATTTATGTACTACCTTCGTAAAGTAGCACCATAAAGCAGCTTAACTACGAGTACCTCCCTAAAGGAGTAAATGCCTTGGTCCCTAATGTTGGGCAGGGAAAAATCCCGTATCGAATGTTGTGTAGGTACTCTATCCAAATGTAAGGACCTCTGCGATATATGGTGCTTTATCGTACCTACATTTGTTTACAAATTGTCGGTTGATAAAATCCGCTATGTATACCAGCGGCTACATTGCAATACATGGGATATGGTTAATTTCACACCAATTACGTTTCAGAACCATTTAATTCAAACGCCAAAGCACAAGACCATTCGCCGGTGCCAGTAGCATACAACAGGCACTCTTTACAGTATATAATTAAACCTCGGGATACTACCTTTCATGTGCCTGAACTGACGATATTAAATGGGTTCTGTAGTTGACAAATAGTGGATACTTCAATAAAATCCCTATCAATAAATTGAGATCAAAACCACGTTTTGGGATTTTGCAAGCAATTCGATCTGGCAAAGTTCATTAACTCAATAGAAGGTTTCGTTAATTAATCAATTAATCTGGTGTTTGATTTTTACTCTTCGGAGCAGGATCGTAAAGATATTTTATTTCAGGACAATGTGCATGTTCAGGCAGCGGTTAATATTTTTCAATTTGGTTGCGGAATCTTTGTTTTTACTTTTTTCTACAAAGTAATGAAGAAAAGAGATGAAAACATTTTTTTCCACAAATTCAAAATTTCCACTCTCAAGTTTGGCTGAAAATGGTATCCAATGAGATTGCACACAAATCAATTTATGGTTTGACAGGCGGGAAACTCATGTCCTCTCAACCAATCACAAATCCGCTTAATATCCTCAAGTTCTAGTAATCTGATCACTCTCATATTTGGAGGGTAGTGGGGGAAGACCGGTTTTATGATCTTATATTTACAACACGATAGTGCCATTACTGAAATCCTTGGACCAAGTCTCATTTCTATCGCGGGTTTGGCTGTAAATGGACCTGTACGTGTTCACACAAAAACACAAATCAATACATCAGTTTGCCCATTTACAAAAGCGAAATCCAGTCTGCACCATTTCCTCAGGTTCAAGTACCCCGATCACTCATCAATTTTAATACAATCGTGTTATTAGCATGCGCGAACGTGAGATGTTTTGAACAAGTTCAAACATCCCACAGTTTCAACCAGGTTTAGATGACATTTTCAGGGAATGTGCAGGTTGGGATGTAGCTGGTTTCTCAAGGGTTTCATTACTCTCAAATCAATATAATACCCAGCGCATGCGCAAACGTAAAATCCGGCAACTATAACTTCACTGCATGATCCGTTCTTGCTGAAATGGGGTTTCTTCGTACGGGAAAGCTTTTTCAATCCTCCCTATCAATTTCAGCTACATCATAGAATCTTCATTCTATCCGGTATTGTGTTAGTGCGGTAATGTCTGCAGGAACATGTTCTAATCTAAGTTATCACTTCTTACAATTTTGAACACGCTTATGCTGCACATCCTTTCAAAATAATTTAAAACATTTCAATGATCGCCTATCCACTTTTTTTATACTCACATTTTTTCATTCATTTTTTCGTAGATGATTTGTAGCGCAACGTCACGCGAGAAATTGTACACTAGCGGTAGTTCCATTGTGTACGCCAACTCAAATACGGGCTCCCTCAACGACCTTTCATTGATGCTTTCCATTTCTATGTCGTAAGCCCTCTTCCACTGTTCGATATTAACAGCTCTAGAAAACGCATCCCTCAGAAGGAAGTGTATATATTTCTGAAATAACAATCACCTTTTAAATATCTAATGCATCCCAAAAGTGAAATAAAGAAAGTCTATCAAACTCAAAATGCCTACTTGCTTCATGTGCTTTCTGAACAATTTTAGCCGCAAAGTTTTGGTTTTCAACTCGGAGTAGGTAGGTAGCTGAATTTATAAGAAAATGTCCATGAAAAAGAAGTTTTCTTTTCCTTTTACTTTTTTCCGTAATCTTGAAATCTGGATTTGACCACTTGTCTAACTGCAGGTAACAGAAGCTTTGTTCTCACTTTTGAGAGATCAACTTTCTCTCTCCAAAATTAAAATGTCCACTCTCATTTTGCGTTTTCTGTGTGTTCACGAATCCTTCAAATTTCTAGCCCGGTTTTGTTTGAATTCTCAGGGAATGAGTTACATTGCTCCAAATCAATGCTCGTATACCCGTTTGCCCATGCCCAAACGTGGGCCGATCGCTCTAAAATTTTCAGGGTAGTCGAGTTGGTACTTTCTGATAGTTTCATATCGATTCAACTTGATTGTACAATTAGTAGCTACTGTGTAAGAGCGTTTGTGAAATTCCTGTAACAGACCTAGTATTCTGCAGTTTTCCGCCGATTTTGATGAACATTGACATTTTCAGCAATAGGTTCCAAGCAATAGCATCCGGGAGTTCAGAAAACTTGCTCCTTTTATTATTTTTATTATTATTGTTTTTATTTTTTTACAAAAATAATCTTTTATTTGCTAAATGCTAAAAACAGTACACTCCTCATTAATTGCTACGTATATGCAGAGTTTCATACGCAATATATCAGTGGTAGCTATTTTCTCTACCTAACAGCTAAAATATCTTTGTTATGCACTTGCTTGTCACTTTTATGTCCTAAAAATGAGAGAGTTTGCTCAATGTGATTGACAATATTTGTAACAGGAACATTTTCAAAGTTTGGAGGTCGGTATAATAAACGAAACTAGCTGTAATTGAGATCGAGGATGGATACGAAATAGATACCTACCTACCTTGAAAAGAGCTCCTTCTTTTTCTGGAAAAGCTACGTAGTGGTAGCCAGCATTCATTGCTAGGGCTTCCCAAGCATATGTACTAGTTTCGTGTCTGATGTATCCCATTAGGTCAAACACTTTAATTAAACCTTCGCCGGTATTTGCTGTGTGAAAACTGTCGTCTAACAACATTGCTCTATGTATAGGTGGTACAACTGCGTGCCCTACACCCCCTGCGACGTCTTTTTTCAATTGGTTAATCAGCAAATTCCAAGTAGTTTTGTCATATTCCACTCTGTAGAAGCCTGAAAAATGACTGATTCAATAAAGATGTTGAAAACTCTTGGTAGAGCTAACGAAACAATTTTCAGCAGTGAATTACTACTTTCAAAAACTCAAAAACAATGGTATTTGATATGATTTTTGCTCCCCTAATGTTAGTGCTGTTTGAGATCCGTCAGATCGATTTATGATGTAGTCGCTTACCTGTGCCCATGATATTCAGCAAAATCCACTCATCATCGCGCAACGTGATCCCCAATGGTTGGAAATCGGTCGACGGCATGATCCACTTTCGGGGCTTCGGGTCCCCGAAATGCGCATTGGTGCTGGTTGTATAAGAAATCGGTATCACCCATTTACCATCCTTTAATTCATGGTTGCAAATTCTCTAGGACACAAATAATATAAGACATCTTGGATTTTCCAATTCCAAACAACACTCTGATCTTGTGTCGATTTAAGAAATTAGTGAATTAATACAAACGTAATCTACAGATTTAGTAGAACAACCATCACAGCGTTGCTCAAACAGCTTATGCTGCCGATTTTCTTGCTTCTTTTTTTGTTCGACTAGAAATTTTGGTTCAGTTTTGAAACATATTTCAGAACTTTAGAAATCAACTACGGAAGGGTAGTGCGTGCTAACTTTTCGTCGCACATCTGTCTCGAAATGTACTTATGTACAGTTCAATAGTTTTACTCTACCATGCAGCGTTTTTATAGCATGATCAAGTACCTGTCTGGCTGACAGCGATCCATTTCGGCTCCGGTTCAAGTAAACTATCGGGTGGCTTTTGTTGGTGACCCATGTTTCAGCCATCACTGGCAATGATGCAGGAGCGTTCAATTTCTTCGAATTCCACCTTTTCCCACTTGTTCCTCAACTACATCCCAAAGTTCAAACTCTGTGGCGTAGGAATTGTTACTGCAACCGAGAAAATTACATTCCCCAACACTAAGGTGATGACTTCATCAGAGCTCCTAGGATAGGTTTATAAGTCACCACGATATTAAAACTTTAAAACCACCCCAACAACTACTGAATAAATACGTAAATTAGTATTGGCAATAAACATGTTCTGAATATTGACAAAATCACTAACTATTTGTTAATGAAGGACCGCAGGGAGTTTTTAAAGACTTCAGGTGTCACCATCGACTCGATCATGTACAGCAGTGAAGCACCTTGAACAGAACATTAAGTACATACCTACAAATTCTTGATAGCAGTACCTTTTCTGTAGAATACATATAAATATGTGTTTTCTTTCTAGGTACAAAATGAATTTTCGTTGACTTTGTTTTGGTAAATGCCAAGAGATTTCGTAGTTATTGTTGAATAGCTGCGGACTGCTGTTACATTCTTACCTTTGAAGTAGCTTGCCATGCTGAATAGAGCAGTTTCTTCAACTTTTGCACTTTCCACGTCCCTCAGGGGAACTGAATAATCGTAGAGGTAACATTCAGAGTCCATCACATCCTTCCTAGCTGTCCATTTTACTTTATTCACCATGTCGAGGTCATAGGAGAACTGTAAAGAATCGGTCACTCATAGATATCAGTATAATTAGGACTAAATTAAATAAACCACTTAGGCATGGTCCATAGGAGGAGAGGAAGGATCAAGTACGAAAATACCATTTTCATCGAATAATGTTTTTGTTGATGTTGTTTTAACTTCAAATCCTCGCCCGGTATAAATAATTTGCAAAATGTATAAATATACAAATCTTGTTCAATAGTAAACAAGTATAACTCTTTAGGGAATCACGCCAGATTTAGATACTAGTACTAGTTTCAAGAGTCACTTAGATTGTAGTGGTTGAGCACACTTTTTGTTATTATGAACTCAGGAGCAAACCTAATCACCATAAATTATGTCATAGGAGCAAAACGAATAATGTGTCCGGACCAAAATGGAAAGGCTGGGATTGGCAAGATATCACCTGCTATCCAAGGACTAGGCAAAACTGAATCTAGCAAGCTCAGTGGATGGCAGAAGAAATAATGAAGCAGTGCTCCGTCACTATGTGCCTTCCCATCCACATCTACTCTGTTTCTTTGCAACACCCATCTTGATGATTATAAAAAGGTTTTTAAGGCAGCTACGGCTGCAGTCTTTTGGTGAATTACTCCGGCAGGCCATCCAGCACGACAGCAACCCCTCCTCATTATCTTTCCTCTGTCAGACTGTTCAGACAAAGATGCCTTAATCATCGAGATTCTACCCCAAATTGAAATCCACCCAGAAAGCTACCTGTGCCAACACTACTCATTGTTTGTTCAGAAATGAGATAATAGCGTGCTCTTGAATCGGTTATGTTTATGTGTTTGCCTGGTGGTAAATGGTTTATCCGTGTGTAAAGTAACCTATAACATCTGTTGAAAATAGCGCTACGACCCAACGACAATAGGCACACCGATACCACAGAGAGAGTGTAGAACGCACTTGTCCACAGACTTATGTGGCAAAATGAGCAACCGTTGAGGAGCCTAGGTGTAGAGGTAGGAAACCTATTCGAATACAGGACGCCATTCTAAGGAAGAAAGAAATATAGATACCGAAACTTGAGAGCTATTACACTCTTCATTATTTCCATTAAGAAAAATTAACATCATAGTTATACAATCAATGGACTTGATGTAAATGTAGAAGATCAATAACATGTTTGATTCGTTAATCAAAATTCCTTTTAGGTGAATACAAGTTTACAAAGATGAAAATACCAAACGATTTCGATTTTAAAATCGCTCCAGAAGATCTTCAAACATATAGTGTGACGGACTGGGTTAGTTGCCCCTTCCCAATTCTTGAAGCTCGCCTTGGAGATAAATCAGACGCTTTCAAGCTTCTGGGTCATCCTCTGAGCGTGGCGAGCATTACCACATTCAGCTCAATGGAAGGGGCAACTATACTATTCCATCAGCTCTCAATAGAAAGGATGAATTAACTTTTATTGACAGATCGGCCACTATCAGCTAAAATTAATTATGTTCGAGCGAATTGTAACTAGTTTGACTCCTCACTTTATCGGGTATGTGACCATGGAGAAACGTTGGTATCGCTTCCTGGAACCACATGCCACACCAATCCGCGACTGTTACTGAATTTCCAAACCAGTGGTGAGCCAGTTCGTGGGCGATTGTGAATACGACTATTGAAAGATCGTTTGCGGATGCACGTTTTCCCTGCATGAACGAATCTGCCCTGCAACATGATTGCAAAGTGGCTATAAAAATAAACAATCCTATTCCAGAAAGAATGCTACCTCAGGATAAGGGTTGCACAATTAATGTGAATATGGATAGTGAAAATGCGATAAGGCTTGTTGGCCCATCAACGTTTGCAATGCCGAATGCGCGAAAATGCACCGTCCAGTGGGCAATATTTGTCTTAATGTCTCTCCTTGATACGGATAAAACTACCCGAACCGTTGCGCAGTGGTTAGACCGCAAATCTAGCTGACCATAAGTCCTACTGCTCTCAAATTGAGAATTTTTTTCCTGGTTTACATTGTCTCATATATTTTTTTTAACGCTGAGCACGATAGTGCAACCAGAATTTCGGTATCTCCGGCATAATATCCAGCAAAAACTAGCTCATCCAGAGAGTGGGTACCTACAACGCTGTTGAGCTTCCGTTTCTTTGAGGTTCGGCTTGACGTTTCGAAAGAGGAGGTAGGTTTTCCACTTGTTGCGGGGTCTATTTATTTCACCAATCGTCAATTCATTGGTAAGCCACTCAGCTTGTTTTTTTTTTTTTTTTTTTTTTTTTTTTTTTGAAAAAATCATAATTAAAATGACATTTTTTCCATCTTTTTTAAAAAAATGTCAGGAACGTTGAAACTTTTGACTGGAGGTTTTCCTTGTCATCTTCTGAAAACCTCGATGTGTCGAACTTATGATTAATTAGCCTCAAAATGAGCTCACATCCTCCGCAAAAGCCCATTTGTTTGGCCCTGAGCTCCTCAACATTTCTTTGTAAATCACAACAATACCCCCCGACCTGAAACGATAATTATTAACTTATTTGCAGAGTTGGCAATAGTTGGTGGCAAAATCAATTGGAGCCGATTCCTGAGGAGCTAGACTAGAATTAAGTTGATCTCAGTTGATCCAAACAATGCACACCTTTTGATTGCTACAACCGTAACGTTCCTAACAACATGAAGCACCTCATTGACTGCTACAAACTGTTTGTTGCAAGTGGGAAAAATGCATTTATTATTCACTTACCATCATTTGAAAAGCTCATGATGTCAACTGCGAAGAAAAATGTCAACGAGTTCGTAATGAGATGAGTCGTTTACCTGTCGTGACTTTCCGGGAGATAAATATCTATGTTTGAACGGGTTCTGTGCGAATCATCGCTCAGATCAAAGTCTCTACCCTTCAGTTTCTTTTCAGGTGGCTCATAACAAACACATTTCGACCTGCACCATACGGATATTCGTACTTTCATTTTTTCCATTTTGGTCAGCTAGATTTGAGATCTGGACCACTGTGCATTGATACCAAAATCGTGTTTTCACATTGTACGCTTCTTGTTTGATGTTTGATGTATGTGAAACCTTTTTTTCTACTTGCAATACCAGGTTTGGTATTCACTCTGAAACGGGAAACTTTTATTTTGCCTAGGAAAAAATTTGCACATAACAATAAAGATACGTAACGTTGCCTACGAAAACCAGCGTTTTCAATCTACCCAAGCGCTTCTAAATAAACATTTGAAATCTATGGTTTCAATCTAGTATACAGGTTGAGGGTGGTCATCCGGCCAGTGGTGAATTCTACCTCTAATTTTTCGATAGAAAATTGGCCCTTATAGTTGTTTTAGGGGATTAATTTCCGAGGTACCGGACCTCCGGACTTTTAAATTTTCTTTCGTGTTTTCTCTCATTTTTTTTTTTTCAAAGTAATCTTATGGATCAGAGAACACCGTTGAAAAGAGCGCTAAATTTCATATCTTTCTGGTGCCAAAAAAAAAAATGTTTAGCTCAAGAAACAGCCTAAGAAGAGAAATGCATCAAATCCCGAAAACGTCCAGTTTCATCAGTTACCTGTAGAACCTATAAATAATAAATTTATTGTGAATCAAATTTGAATTTACTCTTAATTATGAGTGGGAAAATAACTTTTCCGGCATAAAACGAGATTTTTGCAGGAAATTGAGGGTTGTGGGGAAAACGATTCGGTACCTACCGGCCCACATTAATGGGACATTCTGTAATTATACAGTTCACGGTTATTTAACGAAGTATATCAAACACATGACATCTATTTAGCAAACAATACAGATATATAAAATTATGATTATAAGCAGTTTTTACTTATTCTGACCAGTGCGATGTATTGCAGGGTGTGGAGCATTTATTCATGGACTGCCAAAAATACAATGAACAGAGAAGAAAATGCAAAATAGTTCTTAACCGTCGAGCAACCTTCGCAGATATACTAGTGAACTTGGATCTTGGATGCAACAATGGAAGATTAGGTTTTAATCATAGAAGTTAGGACATTAATTGTCATACATTACTAAAATTTGAACACATTTCTAAGTTACAGTTGTTGTAGGTAATTACCTGGAAACATGGGTACTTTCTGTCGCATCTATTGCCATCAATGAAGAAAAAAGCAGTTTTTACGCGTTTTTGTTATTAAGAGCATGCTACAGAAAAACAATATCAAAACAATGCAACACAGAGTGAATTTACATTTTATTGATTTGTTTTGAGCTAATTTGCCTTTTGTCAAGTGTAAAACAATGGAGAAATTTCTAGAAGAGTCTAGAAATAAGGAGCTATGGTGTTATTAATGTAAGAGTGCATTTGTGTATAGTGCGTTGAAAACTGTTCATCTTTTAATGTTGAGACCTGTTGTTCATTTGCTCTCAGAACATTACTGTGAGCCTTCTCAGATCGTAGCAACTTCTATTTATTTTCTTACAAAGCAAGCGTCGAATAGAACTCAACTTAGCTTTCGAAAACGTGAAAATTAACTTACTCAAACATTATCAGCCCCCAGTTTTCCATGCCGCCAATTCCTAGTTTATCCATGACAACGTACATGTCTAGCTTAGGGAGGGAGTAGATGTTCCCAGTGTAGTCCTCCAGGGCCTCGAGGAGTTGTGGAATCAAAGAGCTGACGAAATTAGCTCCGAATTTCCCTTTCATTTCTCTCGGGATCCACGTGGTGATCTCTCGCGTTTTTGAGTTCCTGTGGACGGCTTTTACTGGTACGTAATCGCAGATCACGAAGGACACGAGGTACGTTGACATCAAAGGAGTCGTTTGAAACTTGATAGATCTGAAAAATTCAGTACCATTGTCAAACAATTCCTTCAAGCAACACAACAAAAAACACAACACACGAAGACAAAAACACAAGAAGAAATTATGAATTGACAATCAACCAACTTGTGTCATGTTTTACCGCTGGGTATCTGCTCGAAAATTAAACGCCAGCCGTCATGAAGCTTATTTTCTCCGATCTTAAAGCTAATCTACGCGATATTTAGAGCGAAATTCACATTCGTGATTCAAGTAAAGATTATTCCTTACTTGAGGAAGTGAAGAAATGTGACTAGGGGAATACTTGAAGCAGCTGTGGGCCCAAATTTATTTTTCATGCTCTTGCTTGAGAGTCATTCCTTTGTTCGGTTGCTACGAGTAGATCAACTAGCCACCTCGCCTCAGAGCTTCACTTAAGAATTTCCTTTCGACCGAGTAAGGACTAGGAATTCCGCCTTTTTACTGAAGCTAAAATTTAGTATGAAAACTCCTTAGGCATTTTACTCAACTATACTTGGACCCAGGAGAGACTCCTAAATCTAATTTCTTCACTTTTTACAATCTCAAGCTGCAATTTAGAATGTAGATTCCTTGGTACAGTAAAAAATAAATAGCTAAGGCTGAACAGCATTTTGCATATGTAGCCAAATTACGACGTGATAAAACGTGAGACATAATTTTTCTTCATTGGAAATCGTTTTTCCTCGGAACTCCCTCAATCTAGAACCCTATTGGTTCATGCTTTAACTAAGAATATCAGTACGAATTAATGTTGGTTTATTATTCAATAATAAACCATTGTTATCGCTCTTGAAAAAAAACAATTCTAACCCCCCATGAAAATTTCATGGTTTACGTTTCAAAGGGTGTAGAATCCGAATCTGCAATACAAAATTTTCCGTCCGTTCGCCGTACGCCGTACGCCCGATTTCTCAAAAACGGCTGAAGCAAAAAAGCTGAAATTTTCAGGAAAAATCCATGTTGGTCCGGCGACGCCCCAATTCTTGAGCCAGCTCTCTCACTTAATTTAAAGTGCCCTTTAAGGGTTGTCAAAGTTATGTAAAATCCCTAAAAACCTCAAAAAAATTGAAGGCGGCCTAAATTTGGACTGTTTTTGAAGAACTTTCCACGAGGAATCGAATGAGCCTCTCCCCAGGTCCGTAGGTCAAACCATTCCCGATATATGGCCCGATTTATGGTGCCAACATTTGCTTTATTTTGGTTTATTATTATTTTTGTTTTGATTACAGTAACCTAGTGATGGATACTGGAGTGAACTCCTAAAAGGGTTTTTAGCCGATACACGGGTTTAAGTATTCTGATAACCACAAAAAACGCTGCAAATTCTTTCATTCTTTTTCTGTGTACAAGTAAGTGTATCCTTTTTTAAGTAATGACATTGAATTCTAGGTTTTCAAAGAAGTTCGAGTTCCTTACGTGAAAGTGAAATTCATGTACTTTTTTCGAAATTGTTCATTTTCTGTTGTTATTTTTTAGTCTTCTAACAGATCCGTTAAAGATTATGAAATTAACATTCACCTGTTACTGGTGACTTATTTTTCAAAATCGTATTCATAGTTGATTTTGATTAATTATTATCCATCAAGTGATTTCGAACTTAAGTTCCATTAAATAATATACAAGTTAATGACTGACCTTGAATCGCTGCTTTTTCGCGGCATATTGGACAGAACGGTTCTCCTCTTCCCTGGATTTTTAAGGCTAATGTCAAACCTGGCCTTGTATTTCGGAAGATCTATACAAGGGAAGACAGTTCTTGCTGCAATCGGCTCGAGATGCGTGAATATTATCCATCTGCAAGTACATAGAAGCCCATTAAAAAAGTGCCATTCCGTGCATTGTGTATGCAAATGTATGTAAGAAAATGAAATTGCAACTTCATTATTTATGGCGAAAAAGATAAAAGCTCGTCTTTACAGGGTGTTTGTTATAAAAACGAAAAAACTTCAGGAATCCATTCGGCAACTAATTTTCAACTTTTACGAATAAGCTATTGTTTTGGTTTATTATTCTATAATAAACCATTGTAATCGCTCTTGAAAAAAAAAAAAAAAAAATTCTAACCCCCCCTGAAAATTTCATGGTATACGTTTCAAAGTTTGTAGAATCCGAATCTGCAAAAAAAAATTTCCGTCCGTCCGCCGTACGCGTACGCCGTACGCACTATTTCTCTCAAACGGCTGGAGCAAAAGATCTGAAATTTTCAGGAAGAATCCATGTTGGTCCGGCGACGCCCCAATTCTTGAGCCAGCTCTCTCACTTAATTTAAAGTTCCCTTTAAGGGTTGTCCAAGTTTTGTAAAATTCCTAACAACCTCAAAAAAGTCAAGGTGGCCTAAATTTGAACTCTTTTTGAAGAACACTCCACGAGGAATCGAATGAGCCCCTCCCCAGGTTCGTAGGTCAAACCATTCCCGATCTATGGCCAATTTATGGTGCCAACATTTGCGTTATTTTGGTTTATTATTGTTTTTGTGTTGATATCAGTAACCTAGTGACGTAGTGATGTAGTAATGTGGATTCTGGGGGGAACTCCTAAAAGGCTTTGTAGCCGATACACGGGTTGAAGCACTCTGATAACCATATAAAACGCTGCAAATTGTTTAACTGGTATTTATTATTCAATTGCTTGCGTACATGATTTGAATTTAGACTAAGCTTTGGAGTGTGCATGTTTCACAGTGATAGAGCGATTATTGAATTTCAGGAGGCACACAAATATGATCAACTGATCAATCCAAATAGGTATTTTGGTTAAGAACCGATTTAAGTGCTCGATGCATATCTCCTGAAATTCAATAATCGCTCTATCACCTGTGAAGCACGCACACTCCAAAGCTTAGTAGAAATTAAAATCATGAATCATTAAATAATAAACCCCAGTGAATGAATTTGCAGCTTTTTTTACATTACTTATTTTTATCAGTTTTCCATCGGTTTATTAAACTATTATTTAAGAGAAAAATGAATGGTTGAACGCGGAAAAACGTGAAATGTTAAACGAAATCAATATTTTTACTGATGATCATATTTCCTCTCCGAATGATAAAAAACAAAGCTTTTATTCGAGTAAAATCATGGGTGAATCAGAAAAAAATGATATGGTCTCTGAAAAAAAAATTGTTTCTTCTCTAAAAAACAAAATAATTTGTTTAAGAAATCTCAAGTTCTTTCATTAGGTTTTTTGGAAGTGCAACTAACAATAACACATGGGTCTTTCCCCATCCTTGTGCATGATCAAACGCTCAGAATGTGATCAAATTGAACTTGATGGTTTCTCATTAGGGAATGCGCACATTGATTTTTGAGCAATGGAACTCATACAAAACCATCTACATTCCCTGAAAATCATCAAAATTGGGTGAGAACTGTAACTTTAAGCTTGTTTAAAGAATTTTACTATCGTTCAGAAGCATTGGTATGATCGAATTGTTATGAGATTATTAGGCTGTCCTTTCCCAACTGCCCGCCAACTTTTCACCAAAGTGGTGTGGTCACTAGGACGGGAAACCACGAACTGCCTAACCCATGCTCCCTGAAAATTTACTAATATCGAAAACCGTAACAATATACCTTGTGACAAAGATGTGCGGACCAACGGACAAACATGTACATAAACACAGACTCTAAGACGCGAGATGAAAGTTGTTCTGAATGTTCTAAAACGCAAAATACGAGTGGAAACATTGATTTTGAGGAGAAAAATGTTTTTATTGCTTCCGAGTCTACCAAGGTAGCGGAAGCATTGTTTTCACTTTCGGAATGTGAAAATTTTTTTGTCTCCAAAATCAAAAATTCCACTCGCATTTTGCGTTTTAGACCTTTCTGAACAATTTTGGTTCCGTGTCTGTCTGTGTGTCTGTCTGTCTGTCAGCAAATCCTTGTTACGGGCAAAACTACACGAAGTTATAGTCCGATTTTGATGAAATTTTCAGGGATTGTGCGAGTAAGGGTTTGATGTGTAGATGGTCCCCTATGAGTTTCATGACCCCCGGATCAATAGTAGCCTCTGCGCATCCGCAAACGTGAAATCCTTGTTACACGCATAACTCCGGGAGTTCATGACTGATTTAATTTGACAACCGTTAGAGGGATGTTTACATCGTAAGCAAAGTTCCTGTGTAATATAATTTATTTCGTTGTAATTGAACGAAAGATTCAAAAGACATTTGTGAATGTTATATGTTGCAGGAACACCTCTGCAATCGCAGGCAACTTTTCCATTAGCCCTAGTCAATACGAGTAGATGGCAAGCCAAATGTCATTATCTTTTTTTCCTCCATTCAAAAGTTTCAAAAGTGTTTACAGCCTCGATTTAGCATCTTTATCTGTGGGTGAGAAACTTCTCCACTAATCTGCAAATAGTTTTTTTCACTATAATTGTTCATTAATTGCTCTCAATTTTCCGACTGATTTGACTCACCTGTTAGGGTCAGTTTTATCGTAGTTCTGCATAATAACTCCAGCTGTATCGTTGAAAATTCCTTCGTAAGTAACGCCGACGATCATATTTTCGAGATTGTTGTAAAGGAGTTCGTCCGGAACCATTATGCTAAGCGTGCCTTCCATATCGTTCAGAAACCACATGGTATTGTCGACGTCCAAAGCATTCACGCGGACGCTGCTCACATTCAGGTTGACGCTATGTAGCACGATCAAGTTGGTATTTTCGCTGAGATTTCCGAAGATATTGACGTCCCCACGGAAAGTCTTCTTTTCGGGGTTTACGTCCAAGTAGAGGGAGTATCGGTGAGGCACGAACGGCGAATTGCCCTCTTGAAATTCTCCCAAACACACCCCTGAATCGGTCAAGTCATCGATAGAACGAAGCCCGGAAGAACTGCGGAGCAACATCAAGCCAAAGCAAATCTGGAAGAAAATTCAATGCATTCAATGCTTTGTAGTTGCAGACCCAAATGATGCAAGCAAACTTACTGAATCATTTCAAATGAAATTTCAAATACTCTCTTATAGAGAAACACCACAATTGAAAAAGTGAATTTCTATTGACTGAATCAAAAGGATTTTGAGATAGTTGAATCTGAAATAGGGTGTAACCAATTTATTAATCACCCACATTCTGAAAAACAGACAATTGATAGAAGTTTTTAAGTTCGAACTTTTGATGCAATGCAGTCACCATCAATCATACCGTTATAACATTAATTAGTCATTAATCCGACTTTTTGGGTAGATTCAACGAATTTCAATTTACGAGTAGTAAGTGAATTACGTTTGGGCATGCTTTACAGTTAACTACAACTGATGGTTAAGTTTAATTCTGACCATCCAATTTTGAACAATTTAACGCTTTTATACCACGCAGTGGCGGATCCAGGATTTATGTAAGGGAGGGGCCCAACCTACCGGGAGGTCTGGGGGTACGAAAAAAACCCCACAGTAAAGCTGGGTAACATTTTAAGAAAAGTAAAGGCAGAATTATGCGTTTTAGGCCTATATTTTTATAATATAAAAACATATTATGTACTTTATAAGTACTCCTCATGTTATTACCATCATAATCTACATCCGAACAAAACAACTGTGTGTAATAAATCAAACAAACCAGTATTATAACACATTTGGTTTATTGAAAGCTGTAACTCCATAACTACGTGGCCGTATATGCCACATATAAAGCGGCTCTTTAGACGTTTTATTTTACTTCAAAAATGTCCTTAGTTATTGTGAAATAAAACCAGTATAGCTATTTAAGTATTTGATAGACAACTATCAATCAAATTTCAAAATCTCTAAAACCTATTAAAATATTTTTATTATATCTAGTGCATTTTTGATCCTCCTGGGGGGGGGGGGGGGGGGTGCACGTGCCCCTGTGCCCCACCCCTGATTCCGCGCCTGATACCACGTGTTTCACGGAAAACTTCAACCACGTGATTTGCAGTTAATTTGCGACAAAAAGTCCCTCTAAGTTTGTTTTATTTACTGAAAATTCCTTTTTTTCCGATTGGAAAGAGCATTTAATTAACGATAAAAATTCTTAGTTCCTAAAATAATTCTTTTAAATTATTATTATTATTTTCTTTTTTAAGCCTCACAAGTTCCTAAAAACACACATTTTTTCGCACTCAAACTTCCTCGAAAACGTTCCCTCTAAAAAACTACTCCGTTGGGAAGGGGTTCTTTTTCACCCTTAATTTTTCTTCAAAAGAGACATTGTTAGAGGCTAAAGAGACAGGAAATTCCAACGGTGCTTTTAGTTTAGTTTCGGTTTTAGATTTGGATTTCCTCGTCATGTTGGGGGAGTTTTTGGTGACCAATACTCAAAGGCACGGAAATATTTCAACACTGAAAAAACCGGAGTTTTAGTTGGAAAAAGAACTCTTGGAGGCACTTTTTGCCGAAAATTAGTTGTAGAATACGTGGGGAAGGTTTATCGGATATAACGCGGCATACCCTTGTAAAGAGAAAAATCCATTTTTCAAGAAGCTTGATAATTCACATTTCTCTAGTCTGACGGTATCAAGTTAGTGCTAAGGTAACGAATTTTAGAGAACAAAATTAAGGTATTGTAGCTTCACAAGCAAAAACACTACATTTTTACAAGATGTCTTTATGGGAAACTCCACATACACCCTCATAGTAAGGCACCCTCATACGTAATATTCAGTTGCATAAATCATGTTCTGGAGAGAGAGATAAAAATAAGTTCATCAGATCAACACTTTTTGACCGCAGTAACCTAGTGATGTAGTGAATGTGGATACTGAAGTGAACTCTTAAAAGGGTTTATAGCCGATACACGTGTTGAAGCATTCTGATATGCATGCTCCATCTTACGAAATTTAAAATTTTCGAATAGAATATTTTTCCATTGTAATCGCTCTTTAAAAAAAACGCTGCAAATTCTTTCACTGGGGTTTATTATTCAATGATTCATGATTTGAATTTCTACTAAGCTTTGGAATCCTTGAAGATGGGAATCTGACAGGCTTCTTGAGTAAAATTTTAATTATGCATTTTTGGGTTGAGCTCAAATAGTTCATCCTTGATTGGAAAGCGCCACCCCAAGCAACCACTCCGTACACCAAGTGGGAATGAACAACCGCGTTATAAAATAGTCTTTTTAATTTGAGGTTCATGAAATTGCGTACTTCAAAACAAACTGGAGTAAGTTTCCGTAATTTTGAGTTTATCATTTTAATATGCTCTCCCCATGATAAAGTTTGATCGATGTATACTCCCAGATATTTTATATGGGGAACCTGAGAAATAGAACGGCAAGTGCAATCCAAACAGTTCTCATATTTGTGGCACCTTATCTGTCCCTTCGTTGGAACGGAGGAAGCTTTCAGACCGAAACAAACGAATTTAGTCTTATCAAGGTTCAACTTGAGCCTCATCTTACGGAATATCTCCTCTAACCAACTCTCTAAACTTAACTTTTTCTCCACCCAATCTGGTACTTTCGTATTTATTATCCATTCACCTTCCGATTTCGACAGGATTCGGGCCGGAAAGTGACGCGAATACAGGGATATAGTTTATCGGTTTTGCACGGGACCTTTAACCATGGCAGACACGATCCAAAATTCTAGAGAATGGTAGGTGATACACTAAAACAAGTTGATATTCTGATTTTAGAAGCCACACAATTCGTCCAACATTCACACAAATACAAAACAACCCAGTAGTAAGCAGGAAGCAATGTTGTGAGCGAATATCCCGGTTATTTGAAGACTGACACATCCATTGTTTATTTTGAGAATAAATTCGAAGGAAGTCAGACAACAACGCTTTTGATGAGTACTTGTTTTTCACTGAATTTGCGTAGCAAATGATTGGAGTGGAAAATCTAGAACGACCAATTTTCCAAATTTTAACATACTAATTTTCTATAAGTTTTTAAAAATGGAAAAACCAATTTGAAATCGTTTTGAAATGGTTCTTAAATTTTAACGCTTTTTAATATGTTTGAGTATAACCCTCTTAATGGAGAATAATCAAGAAATTTATAGAATTATCAAATCGTTTTGAGCATTTGAGGAAATATGAGTTCGATCGGGAAAAACCTGAGAAATGATGTTTGACGGATATTAAATAGGAAATGATTGAGTACAATAAATTGGATGTTGCAAATTCGGTAGCGTGTACTGTAATGGTACGATCCCGGTGAAATTTGTATGAGGTTATAAAACGGTTCCTTGCCGACTTCCCTAAAAACTTTAACAAGATCGGACCAGAAGAATTCGAGAAAATGCGTGGTTTTATTTATATCGCAGAGCGTCCTATTATTTGTGAGCATTATCTCATTATGAAAACTATCTGACATTTTATTATGAACCACATGTTTAAGAGTGAATGGCTGTAAATTTTATAAAAATCGGATGAAAATCGCGGAAGTTTAATTGTGACAAGGATTTACGGATGAACACAGACAGACACCAAACAACAGACCGTCTGCCGATTTGGGTGTAGTTTATGTACTTGAACTCTCGAGAATAAATGATCTAATATTTCTGTTCGGTCAGGAACTATTATAGACGGACCAGTTATAAGCCGATGTCTGAAGAGTGAGCTTGTTACATCGTTTCAAGGGACACAAATGCAGCGGGACATGTTCCGGCATACACCAACTTATTCAAAAGGTTGGTCGCATTGTAGTGAGGAACCTCGGACGTCACAAGCCAACATTCACCGATGATCAGGAACAACAAATCGTTGATCACTGCATTCAACTCGACAATCGCTACTTCGGCGTGACATTGAACCCTACAAGTCCCAATCTTTGAATTTGCTGAAAAGAACGCCATAAGTCACCAATTCATCAGTGAAATTCGGCTAGCTGGGAGGGATTTTACGCGACAGTGAATGAAGATGAACAATCTGTCATTGCGAGTGCCAAGAAAGACCAGCATCGAGCGAACAAAGGGTTTTAATAGAGAACAAATATCCCGTTACTTCCAAAATTTGGAAAACGCCATGTCCAAATATCAATTTTCTCCACAGCAAATTTATAATATGGATGAAACCGCAAACCATTTAAAATAAATTGGCCAAACATGTGGCTCCAACTGGCAAACGAGATGTTTCCAAAACAAGGAACAAAATATTCCTACAATGTCAAAAATGACATAGGTTGTGTTAGTTTCATAAAATATATTTTTTTCAGGCGTTATTGACGTGTTTTGTAATCCTGCACCCCTAAATCCTGAACTCGGGGCCAACACACGCACTGCAGGCACTTGCCCCATTTTTTGAGGCAACTCCACGCAAAATTTTTTTCCCAAAAAAACGTAATTCCGAACTTTGTTATAATTGAATTTAACTTTTTTTGTCATGAGCGTTTCCTTGAGACCCAGCAGTAACAAAGCTATGTCAAATGAGAGCAATTTAACATTTTCTTAGTCTTGTAACTGAGAAAAACTGAAAAATGCGGGTCGTTGCAGCCACCTACCCTACTCAAAATAAGTGGTCCGAGTGGTAGACGAAGTGGTCCCGCGTCAGTTGATACTTGTAACGAGCAAAAATAGTCCTGTTTACAGCACAATTTCGATCCGATACTTGAGATATGTAATTAAGGGCACTATGCAGGGACGTAACTGGGGGGTCGGCTGCCCCGGGCGCCAAAGTTAGAGGGGCGCCAATAGGCAAAAAAGTGACAGCTTACCAAGTTCTTTTAAATATTATGACCGTTTGGAGTAAATTTGAAAATATTTACTAAAAGGAAAAATAATATAAATAAGGAACACAACAGGCCTACAAGAAAGGACAAAGGATATAGAAAACGTATACTTCGCGAGGCGAGAACTAGCCTTGAGCGGCCGTATGCAGGGCAGTTGACGAGGCGAGTCTACTCCATTCGAACTTTTGGTTTATATTTGCCAAAACGGGCTTTGAGAATTTTTCTTACAGTACCCGTGTGTGTAGCATCGAATGAAAGAAGTTTTAGAAAACTGAGGATAATAAAAACTACATCAGGAACTTGACAGGACAACAACGACTAAGCAACTTGGACATCATATCAATAGAGCACAAAATAGCTTCAGCACTATCTTTTGATGGTATCATTAAAACATTTGCAGCAAAAAAGCCCGACAATTTTCATTATAAAGTTTGTTTAGGGCTTCCATTTCGTACAAAAATGTATTTATCATCAGATGATAAATAGAGAGATGATAAATAAAACTAATAGATTCTATTAGTTAGTGAAATTTAATAAAAATCATATTATTTTACATTGAGCACTTACTTACCAAACCTTCCTCCTTTTAGTAAAAGAGTTTATACATTGTGAATAAATCAAATTAATTATATTCATATTTTGGTTCATTGGTATATTAAGATGGTATGAGTCTTGAGATATCGGGTCTATGGGGGGGCGAAAAATTTATTTCTTGCCCCGGGTGAAATACGGGTTGGTTACTTCCCTGGCACTATGATTGTTATTGAATACTTACCTACAAACTAATGTACATTATTAAAATAATAACAATGGGCAAGAAGTTTATGGAAAACGGATATCAGTGACAAATGTTTTGCTCGGTATGAATTGATACTCACGAAATGTAAACCCCTCATCTCGGAACGTTCGGAGATACCTACAATTCACTGATCATAAAAACAGGCAGATGAGCGAAGCATCGGCGGAGCAGCGCGTACTTCAACTGATCTTATCCACAACTCTTCTGAAAATCGAATGACGAGAAAGCTGTAGTATTATTGTCGTTTGCCGAACGGAAAAATAAGCGGTCGTCGCGAGATAAGGATGGCGAACTCCTCTCATCGAGATAACGACGGAAGGGAAGATAAAAGAAAGACATAAACGTTCGCGGGAATCAGTCACAACCCGTCCGTCAGTGAAATGGCAAGTTCCATTCCGTCCAAGTAGATGAGACGTACGTGCCTGCTCCTAATTCATAAAACCTCTGCCAAGTTGGGTAGGCAGTACAGCCGAAATACATAATTTACGAAGATTCTATTTTGTAAAGTAAATTTCTTTTCAAGCCAAGAGCGTGATACCATCGTAATATTTGATTTTCCTCTTACTTGTCTACGAAAGTTGAGCTCGATCAACTTATTGTGAAAGACGATCAGTAAACTTTCTTTGAGGTAATGCTCAATGTCAGAAGGAACTTCCTTCTCCCATTTCGTAAATACAGCCCCTCTGAATGAATCAAGTTCATCAATCAATTCTTGAGCACGTATTTTTACATTCTTGGCTCTTTCAGTTTTCGTTATCCTAAAATCAAATGGAGAAAATAAATTCTTTCAGTATAGGGAAATTAGGCACTTCAGGTTTGATAAAAGAGGGGCATCGTAAATTTCGTTTTCAAGTGTCAGATTGTTTATAAACGGTACGAAACCTTTAACTTAACGATTCCATTTACATTTCATGGAAATTCCAGGTTGCGAGCAAAAACGTTTAGTTTTGACCA
This sequence comes from Creontiades dilutus, assembly GCA_031894815.1. Classification (NCBI taxonomy): domain Eukaryota; kingdom Metazoa; phylum Arthropoda; class Insecta; order Hemiptera; family Miridae; genus Creontiades; species Creontiades dilutus. Next base: position 120,232 of record JAVIWC010003559.1, on the reverse strand, counting down.
CATTTGCGGAATCAGCGTTAAATTTTCTGTACTCCTAGTGCACATATGTTGTAAAACGCTGCAAATTCTTTCACTGGGGTTTATTATACAATCGGCTTGCGTTCATGATTTGAATTTCTACTAAGCTTTGGAGTGTCCCTGTTTCACAGGTGATAGAGCGATTATTGAATTTTAGGAGATATGCATAGAGCACGTAAATCTGTTCTCAACCAAAATACCTATTTTGATTGATCAGTTGATCATATTTGTGTGCCTTCCGAAATTCAATAATCGCTCTATCACCTGTGAAACACGCACACTCCAAAGCTCACGAACGCAAGCCAATTGAATAATAAACCCCAGTGAAAGAATTTGCAGCGTTTTTCTTTTTTTTTTTATGGTTATCAGAATACTTTTCGCTACTAGAATACGCGTATCGGCTATAAACCCTTTTAGGAGTTCACTCCAGTATCCACATTCACTACTACATCACTAGGTTACTGAAATCAAAACAAAAACAATAATAAACCAAAATAATGCAAATGTTGGCACCATAAATCAGGCCATACATCGGGAATGGTTTGAGCTACGGACCTGGGGAAGGGCTCATTCGATTCCTCACGGAAAGTTCTTTAAAAAAGTCCAGTTATTTGAAGGAGAAAAATTGTTTGGTATGTCCTAAAACACCTAACGAGGAACCCCAACATCAGGAGCAGAAGTTCGGGCTGTATGAATGTACAAAGTGATTAGATCCAGAACATTGTTTCTTAAATGACAAATGGTTTAGGAACATCATTACCAGGTTCAATCCAAGGAAGACCACAAGGCTGATGTCTCAGGTCCCTCTAAACCCAACTTTACATTTATTGTAATAATGGATATTCGATTATGCATGTTTTATGACCACACGGTTGATACCTCAGAACTCCCTAAATTCTTTGATTGCGTGATTTTCATGAGTAATTTTTCTACATTTTCTTATTTTAATTAATTATTTGTCCTCATAGTACGCATTTTAAAGCTGCCTGACGATTATTTTCATATTTTACTGCTTTAACAAACAACGTTTTTAAATTTATTCATTTATGTTCATTGTTGGTATGTTTATTTATTGTTGTTACAATTATTTGTTTATGTTAAAGTCCTTTTATTTGTGTGAATTCCCTAAACTCGGGATTTTAGGAAGAGGGGGGAGGGGATTGTTTCGTGGCACACCCCTATATAATTCCAGCATATTCTTGAAAAGTAAGACGTAATCTTGAAGGTGTACCAGGCGTATATCAGGTGAGCTGCTCTTAAAGCCAATCTTTATTGTAGTTATCGTACGAAGCAATTTGGTATTTAGCCTCATAAGGATTCACTTACTTACTTGAAGACGAGTAGGTCCAGGATTACAGTACACTAACTATTAATACAAGTTAGTACTCCGGTAACTTGTAAATTTTGTTTCACAACAGCATTTTACCAATTACAGCGGAAAAGCTAGTTATATCAGTAATTTTACAAGAAGCCTATTTCACAATCAGTTGCAGCATAAGAACTGAAAAAATGCTGGTAAATGCTTGGGAATATTTTACTGTCACTGTCACTAATAATTTCGTTTTGCGCAGCGGTATTGTTCTCTCAATGTCATGAAAAAATTGTGAGAAAATGTTGGATGAGCTGTTATTTGAGTATTCAGCAGAAGACGAAGATCGAAAATCAGCGGCACAAGAAAGTGTTCTGGTCAAGTTCAATGAAACAATTCATTCGGGGCTCTAATTATTCAAGATGTGGTGCCATTGCAAATGATTTAAGGACAAGTGGTGCCTTCTGTGAAACATTAAGTTTGCATGGCATTTCACTGGCTTTGGGAGTGGCACCGAGTACCACGTAAAAGGTGGCTTGAATGATGTGAGCAAAGACACTTTTAGCCGCTATGTTAAGAAAGTTGTGGCAGAAGTTAACGGCTGCTCCCGAGGATGGTGACTTGCTCCCAAAAAATTGAGGAAGAGGCAGAATTGCAGCAGTAGCGAATCGCGAGTTGTTTCCATCACCTGGCTAGTAAAATTATCACCTGGGCTTATAGTTTTTGATGGAACGCAAAAGTTCCGATACTTTCTGAGGCGCGCTATTGTGACGTACTCATTCCTAGAGCTCATAATACTACTACTTGTAAACTAGTAAATTTTTGTAATATTGCAAGCTTATTCTGAAATAGGCCCCAAGCGTGTTGTGTTGGTAATGTTGTCTGCAATGAGCTCCCAGTCTATACATTATTTGAACTGCTCCGAATGAAACCATAATTTTTGCACTGAAATCTACAAATACCTAACGAATTGCTCCATTTCGCATCGAACCCGCCAGGGGTGGTTTTTTGTTCTGCAGTGGATTCGATCCAGGCTGGAGCGTTATTTATCCATCCCAAGAGGATCCGGTCCAGGACAGATCGATAAAAATCCGTCCCTAATTTCTTTCCTCCGGCTAGTTTTTTTTCCCCCTTTGAGACGGCCAAAATAATTTGGTAATCTCCTCTGAAGGTCCACTTAAGGCTTTAAGGGATCCCAAGGTGAGCAACCCAACCCATCCATTTCCTAACCAGAATAGTTGGATACCTACTGATTCCTAATGTACTTACTACCTAAGAGTTAGGTTTTTGTATACTAAAATTACTATTCAAAATCTGATAATAATTATTTCTCCACATTTCCCAAGTTTCTTCTTTTAATCAATTGAAAGCATATTTATCTCCCCATGTTATCGCGCGATGGCTCCTTTTTTCATGCACGTACAGATGAAAGCAGGTGTTTTGGTAATATTCACCGTCAACATTTAAGTTATGTTGATCTAGAAATTCATTCATATCCTATATATATTCACTCGTAATCACCCCTTTAAACAGTCAACATTCTCCCTCTCTGTAATATTTCTATCAGTAAAATAAAAAGATTCGGGGTTGTTGTAAAAGACATCGGAGGCCGTTAGACGACGCTTGATGAACTGCGCGCGTTTTTCTGTCAACTTACAGTTGGCTCTCGTGCATGTCTAACCAACCAGCAATACAGTAATGTAATGTAATCACTACCTACTGCACTAATTAATACGTACCTGTTCAACTACTCCAGTTGGGATTTGGATTGGGCTCTCTTAAAGCCTTGTTGTTGTGGGCTTAAGTTGATTCCCACATGATTTTGGCCCTTTCAAAGCAAAAAACGGGCTGGAGCGAAAAATTAGGGATCGATACATATTATCAATCTGGTCCAACTCGGATGATCTTGGGATGGAAAAGTAATGCTCGGCGAAGTCCACTAACAACTGTAACCAAATACTGTAAATCACAGTAGGGATGAGCATCGGTGGTCGATGTTTTCACACCATCGATGTTTGCTTGTCGATTCGATGTTTTTGACATCGATGGTAAGGGAACGATGTTTATTGTACATCGATGTTTTCGTACATTGATGTTTTAGAAACGCAAAAATTGCTAATTTTATTTTCAACACTTGTAAAAACTTGGAGTTGATATAATTTTTTTTAGTATAAAATAATTTGTGTTGCATTGGATTTTTTCAGATTATGAAATTAGTTGAGCCTTTCATTGTATCAAGTACATTCCTACGATTACCTACTTGAAATGATTTTTCCCTAAAACATCGATGTTTCGCACCAAAATACATGGATGTTTTGCTTCAATGTTAACATCGATGTTTTCTCATCGATGCTCATCCCTAAATCACAGGGAATCTGGGTGAATCACAGCCCAGGGAAACCTTTTGGTTACCTCCCTCATATCCTTGTTATAGGGATGGGTATCGTTGAACAAGTATCGATATTTTGTACCGATACTGTATCGGAAGGTTGGTATCGATACTCCAAATATCGGTCAAGCAAAGTATCGATATTTATAAATATCGAGTATCGTTTCCAACATCAATTTTTCAAAATTGAACTGCAAAAAACCTTATCGTATCTACTTAAACAGAACAGAAGATAATCTTTGTTTTGATTTTTTGAACCTGCGAGCGGTAAGGTAACAGTAACAGTAGGTACTATACTCCTACTTCTTATTCTCTTCCTGTTTTCCATCTAGTACCTATTAAAGCCACTATTCTTATACATTCCAGATTCCATTACCAAAGAAAATTAAGAAAATCAATCAAAGAAAAATATTGAAACCAATTTTTTTTAAGCTAGTGAGAAAAAATTTGCCGATATTTCGAAATATCGGGATTGAAGTATCGATACTCGATATTATTGGAGGGCCCAGTATCGATACTCAACGGTAGAATATCGATGTTTTGAAATATCGGGTATCGATACCCATCCCTACCTTGTTACAGTCAATCTCCATAATTGGTCTGGGCCCTCGGCCAACCATTGTTTGATGCGCATTCCACTGACCAGGAGTCTTGAATAAAAGCATTTAAGCACGTCAGATCTTCAAGTAGATCAGAAAGGAAAGATCGATCTGTCCCTTTTCCCATTTTGCCCCCCCCCCCAATTTAAAAATCTCAAGAAAATCTCTTCATCTGGGAACTCTGGGCCTCTCTTTACAGGCACTCGCGGGTTTTAGGTCGTCAGAAGTTTTAGAAGCTCCCTCATTTAATTTTAATTTGGTTTGGAAGTATTCAAATAGAATTACTGATAAATATACGCATACAAAGCTGTAGAACCCAATCATTCTCAATTTCCCACAATGGTTACGAAGTTCGTAGACGCTTTTTTTAAGGGGCCCGGAATTTGTTCCCTGAGCCCAGATTTTCTCTCCGCAGCCCTGATCCAGATAACGATCCGGTTCAGATTGTTAATTTTCTTTTTTGAAAACATTGATTCCATCCCGAGGGATTTGAAGAGGAGCAAATCTTTCGGATTGAATCTTCAACCCCTGGTCTACGGACACCATGAAAAAGGAAACAGGTGGAAATATGGAAAAATTAAATAAGATAAATTATGAAAAGGGATATTTACTTGATAAAATCTAAAACCAAGTTTAAAATAGACGTGACAGATAATAGCCAACAAATACATACAGTTATAAACGATAAAATTCAATTTATTATAGTGTTCGTGCAGGAAAATGTTCATTTTCTCCTCCTTTTCTTATCTTTGTCCGAGTCCGACGAAGAGTCACTAGAGTCGGAAGAATCGGACGATGACCGTCGTCTTTTGTCGGATTTTTTACGATCCTTCCTAGTCGAGTCGCCTTTGGAGTCATCCCACTTGGACTTGACGACATCACTCGTTGGCGGTCTTCGTTTTTCGTCCTTTTTGGCAGCGTCCGAACGTCGCCTCGAAGGACTGGAGCGTCGTCTGTCGTCGGAACGGTCTCTCCCCCGACGCTCTTTGCTCCGTTGTCGGGGCCGGTCGTCGCCTCTTTTCTGCCGTCGATCCCCTGACTTACTGCGGAGTTGTTCGCCGCCGGATTTGACCCTCGGGTGGTCGCCGGACTTGTTTCTCGGGTGATCCCCGTCGACTTTATTTCTAGGATGGTCGCCGTCAACTTTGTTTCTAGGGTTGTCACCCGAGAGTTTCCTGGTCCCGTCGTCGTCCCGGTGTTTCTCTTTGTCTCGCCTTCCTCCCTCAGGGCCTCTGAACGGCGGTGGCTTGGATTTGTCGGGCCTCATGTGCTTCTCGCCCTAAAAAAAAAATCAGTGGTAATCAAAATAATCAACTAGCAAAAAATACAAATACAAATAACTTTTTTTCAGCTTTCCTCCTTAATATCCCACTTTTTCAACGTGAAAGGCCACGTTTTCAAGGGTTTTTACAATACAAGACTTCAAGTGGGATCGAACAAGATAAGAATCATGAGAATCGGTTAAGAATTGTAGCCTGAGCAGCTTCAAACTGATTTGATGGGACACAAAATCAATCAATAAAACAGTAACATTAAATCAATATTGAATTCAATGAAAATAGCCTAAATTCCCTCATGCGACCATCATAGTTTGCTACAAGTACAATAGGTTTCAAAGCTAAAAATGGAGAGGAGTGAATCCACTTATAACCACGTACTAAAAGGGATTCTCATTTCATAATAAGAATTACTACTGAAACACAGACTCAAATCAATGGCTGAGATTAACAATCGATTACACTCCTGTTCCAAAAACAGTTGAATGAACACAAAAAAGAGCCATTTCCCCTTGAAATTAACAAATTTTTTGACGAACTCCCCGCACACCCGAGTAAACTAAAAAAAAAGGACAGCATCACGCGATTCGACGTCAAAAAATAATAACAACACTGCAAATTATTACACAGAGGTTCATTATTTCTGAATTGGACAGCCCTTCTGCGTCATAATCTGTGGTAAATTATCTAAACTAGCACTGCGCCCCTCTATATTTTGTAATTGCATTCAAGATGAAGATGTTTGGGCTGCCGCCAGCCACATGGTCTACCTCAGACATCCCATTAAACGGGCTCTACAGCCCGACCGTCTCCCTGACCGATTTTTTAAATGGTGAGCGAACGGATGATTGTACAGCAACCCGAGTGGTCTCATTCGATGTAGGGAACTAATTTCCATTTGAATCTAAAGGAAAATCACCCTTTCACGTCAAAGGTTTTAGAGCTTTCGAATTTTTTATATTAATCCTTAAATATCACCCCTTAGGGCTAATTGATCAAGATGTCGAGATAACTGGCACACCCGGATAGATGCTGGATTTTTAGACAAATTTCAGAAAAAGTGGTCCAGTAGTTTCAGACAAAACCTTCAGACAACATAGGTACTACGGTTTTGGGAGATTTTTAATTTTTTTACCACGAGTTTTGAAATTTACATATCTTGACGCTAACCAACCTACAGCTTTCGAGGGGGGTTAAAAACCCTCTTCTTTTTCTATTGCAAACGTTTGTTATTAAAAATAATAAACCCAAAACATGTGCCACACTTGGGATTCTCCTGTACATCTTTTTTGTGCAAGGTTGCTGGAGGTGGGCTTGTTTAAAAAATCGTCCAATTTTCATGTTATTTTGCGAAGAACTCAAATCTGCAATAAAAAACGAGAATCCCCATTTGAAAAAAGCAAGTTGGTGCGCGTTGGGCACGTTCGCACAACTGCGCAATGATTAATTTTGTACGGGAAAAATTATGAATAGTAGCGTTCAAACGAATTTTTCACTCTGAAAATAGTCTGCCTAACTCGGTCTGCCTGCATATAAAACTTCAATGCCGACAAAAGTTGAGGTTAATTGGATCAAAATTTTGGGTAGAAGAGCCGTTTAGGATAGGGTGAGCAGTAAATGTTGAAGAACCGTGACAGGGGGGGGGGGGGGGGGTTCAATATGAGGCTGGCTTGGCTTGGGGCACTGCATCACCTTCAATCCTAAGAAAGCGATCCCAAAAAGATATTACGTTTAAACGTTTACGTTACCTTCTACCTAATAGAAACTGTCATACATTTTCGATTTAGTGAAGAAACCAATGTTCAAATCCTGAAGGATAGGTAACAAACAAGATGAGCTGCCGAATTATTGCTTTTTCAAATTTGACTTACTCGGCCTCTGGGCTCCTGATGTCGCTCCCATCGACCCTGGTTCCCGCCTTTTCCATCGTTTCGAGGACCATCGTCTCTGTCGAGACCCCAGTTCTCTTTTCCATAGCGGTCAGCCGGCTTCTCCTTCTTTTTGTCAGTTTTTGACTCCTCATTTTCGTCCCTTCAAATTAAACAATGAAAAAGAGTTCAAATATAACATACAAATGAAGGAATTTTTGAAACAATGCTCCGAATAAGAAGCGAGACTAAAATACGAGAAAAACACCATGGGTTAAAGAAAAAGTCCAAAATAGTCCAATAATAGTCCAAATTCATATTGGATAGGGAAAAGGATACTGGTACATAAGCTGTTTACTGCTCACGGATCCCAGTGAACCAATCTCTCAAGGAGTAGATCATTGAACAATTCACAAAAAGCAAAAATATTTGTGAAAAACTTATGGGTACTATGAAAGCTGTACAAAAATGGCTGTTCAGAGTCAATTCCTAATGAAATTGTATTTTTAAACGAAAATATAAAGCTGTTTGATATCTGACCTGAGCATTCTAAATTCAAAAGAGCTTTCACTCTTGGGATTTCTCCCAAATCATATGAATATTTTTTCATGTGTAGAACCTACTTCAGAAACACCAATATGAGATGAGATACATCAGGGCGGACAAAGACAGAGACGTTCTGAGGATCACGAGTTCAGAACATACTCAGAAGTGCCCCGTTTTTCAGTGCCCTTCCAGAGTCAATGCTAAAATTCTTCCAAGTTTTTGGAAGCTTAGAAAACCACACTGAATGCCAGCTATTAAATATCACGATTTCCTTAGGAAAGACTCTCAAGTTACCTATTCCTGATCACTGCGTAAAACTTTGGTTGCAATCAAGCAAAAGGTGAGGGAGAACCGGAAAACGTAATTTTACAGGAAATCAGTTTTCGTAAAACGTGGGCTTCCATGGCTTCCGCCCTACCTACGCTCCGTCGGCGACTTTCCTATTTAGTGTTGTTTACGTATTTGATTAGAAGAAATCCACAATAAAATATCATGGCTACCATCCGGACAATAGAAGAGAAGGAGAATATAGGTAATCAGAAAGAGAATATAAGAAGTTGATATGAATGTGCGAAGACCGAACTAAGAGACTGTATCCCCTACGGTTTCTATTGCCCGAATTTCAAAAGTTTCTTAAACTGTCCTCTGAAAGAAATGTCAAGAAAAATGATAAAATAAAAACCAAAACGCCGTTTTTCTAGCCGTGCTACTCCTGGGGGAGTCAGAACATGTGGCAACTGTGTGGACCCACCATCGAGTTTCCAAAATCTATACAATCCTGAAACGAGTTTTGGTTCCCTGCAAATTCTAAAAGAACCTCTTCAAATCAATTTTTTTCTAGTGCCTGTGAGACATCGAACGTTAAGCTTGCTGAAGCTAAAATACGTAGGAATCACTGCTACGGTGGTTATACAATGAACGAGAATATAGGTATTCTACTTACTCATTTTCACCTCCATCCTGATGTTCTTCATGCCTCTTTTTCCTAGCTTCCTCCCTTTTCTTTTTCTCTTCTTCTCTTTTCTGTGACATAACCCAAATGAAAAAAACCATGAAAAAACTCTTCACTCAAGGAGTCACACTTAAGCAAGAAGGTAAGTTTCATTTAGGATCTCAGCAAAGAATACTATTCACTTTATACTGAGACAGTTGCTCTCTACCGAGCCTTCATTTCCAGCTTAATTTGGGTAGAAACATACCATCTTTAGCTACCTCATCTACAATTACTTTAAAACTAGATTAAGCAGAGAAATTTATCAAGTTCAATATTTCATTCATGGCATTGATCACCTGAAATTCCGTGAGAGATATGGTTCTGCTCTGTTCTTGCTTCCAATGCGGAGGAGTATAACTGCGGGACCTACTTCTTGACGGAGTTCTATACCGCTGTAAACGGAAACTAGGTGTATAGTTTATGCACGGGCAAACAAACACGATACAGGTACAGATGGATAGACAGAATTACAGACGTACTGATAACACAACCTACCGTGTGCAGATCAGTCAAACAAAAGTGTGTGTTATAATGAAAATATACTCACTAGAATGCCCCTTCCTTTTATCTTTTTACCGCTGCGAGTGTAACCTCTAAAAGGGGCCCATTTGTGACTTCTTCTGTCTCTGCGATGTCCCAGTTCGTCTCGCAAATCTGCACTTTTCTTACCGTCTCCTTTATTCTTAGCAGCGTGACGGTAAAGATAACTGAAAAAAATCAAAATGATCGCAGATGACAAGATTCAGATACCATCACACAGGTGCTCCTAAATTCACTTATTGGTCTAGTTCAAATTCGACCCAGTTGAGCATTCCGCATTCCTATGTTGCGTGAATATTGATTACCGAGAAGGAAGACACACTCTGCTTTCGATTCATATGAACAAATCTGTTTTGTTGTGTTGACTTTTTTCGTAATTACTTTTTTTGTAATATATATGTAATATATTCGTAGACATTTGAAGACTAACATAGGAGTTTTATTTTATCTCATTAAATTTCAGTTGTTCCATTCGCGGGTTTCGACGTCCGTGTAAAAAAAAGCTTTAATTTTTTATCATAATTTTTTATTTTCTACTTCTAAATCCATTATTTTGCTTATTTTACCACTTTTCCTTAGGAAAACATAGACGCACCATGAAGAAAGACTGATTAAAAAACAATGTGTTGACAGAGGCTTTTCTAGTAAACTTTCACACCCCCAGCTTGGCTCAATCCTCCAATCCCCAGTAGTAAAGTAATTCTTCAAATTTGAACACAATTTTTCAAAAACGACTTCCTTTTTTTCAGTGAAATTTTGCCTGTAAAACCCTTGATAATATTCCTTTTGTAAAGATTCATTTTTGAATTGTTCAACATGAACTCAGCTCTTCAATTACCTATCCCATTTTTAGAAATCCTAGAGAGAGGACTATACCATTTGTTTGAAGACAGGAAAAACGATTTGTTTAACAAAATGCGTTCTTGGTTTACTTGGACCTGGGCCGGTCAATTGAGCTGGGATTTGTAGTCTGTGGAAATCCTGTTGGATGTCAACTTTCACGCAGAGGCGAGATAGAAGATTTAAGAGTGAGACTGTAGCGTCAAATGAGGAATAGAGGACAAATATCAGTATACCAACCATAACGACTGAATACAAAATATTGAGTACCTATCAGCCAATGTTACTGGAGTAGGTGCGAAAGTTGTCGCTAATATTCCACCGATTTCCGGTCAACACCATAAATATAAATGTACCTTTTAGGGTCTTCAGGAATTTCATCTGCATTGATTTTGGTTACCGTCACCAAAGGATGGACTTCACCTTCATCATCTGTTATTTGGCCATCAGATAACTCCTCTTCCTTTGGCCTGAAAGATTAATCGAAAATTAACAAGTAGATAGTCAACTGTATTATGTATGGAAGTAGTAATAGTATATAGACATAAACATCGTCATGTAAAATAAAAACTAGACTTCGATTCGTATCACTCTAGGCAACGAATCTTCAAAACATTCCATTCACATAAGCACCCGTTGGAATTGACTTTTCGGAATCAAGAATTCACATCACAGAGCCACATACTGCGTGGTTTGGGACAATCAGCCATGTCATCAATAGGTGGAACTGGTGTGAATCTACCTTTACAAAGCGAACCCAGACAGAAATATCTAGCAATTCTAAGGAATGAAAAGAGTTACGCTCGAGATACAAGTCCATACGCATGAGAATTCACAAGGATCGAAAGTATATGACATAACTCCAGAAACAGGAAATATGACTGGAAAACATAGAAGATGGTGGAGCAGATAGAGATATGCGCGATTCTGATTTAATGGGACAATCGCTGTCCTTCGTTGATAAATAATTTTCTGTTCAACTTTTCCCAAAAATTATTTTTGCAATTATCATGTGGTAACCAGACCTACTTATGGCTGTCATAAAGTTCGGCTACTCTTCATTGTACATGCCGGTAATCGATCGAAATGTACCTCTAATCTCATTGCCATGGTCTGTCCGTGAGTCAGAATTTGAACTTAATCCGAAATTTTATCCGCTCAAAGTACGTTTTACCGGAAATATTTTAACTAGTATTTTTTTAGAATTATTTACTGGATGTAGAGAGCTTACAAGAGGGACTAACTTTTAGATAGTCTGTACGAATCAAGTGCTCAAAGTTTGTTCCAAACCTTCTGTCTCATTGTCATGGGTTTGAAGGAAATCATCGTAGCTCTCTCAAATGAGGGCATTTTTTGGCAATTCAAAGTTTTTTCTGCGTTGGTAACCCTGCCCTTTGAGGAAACACCATGCATCCGCCATTTCTATACAGTTGGGGCTCAAAAACGAAGTTAGCCGTTTGTAAAACAGGAGTGTACGTTTCATACTTCTCATTGTTATGGGTTTGAAAATCACTCTTAATCAATCTTATTGATTCGTTTAGCATTCATTTTGGGATAGAGATGTAAAAACTCTATTTAATGCAAGTTTCAATTTCTATAAGTGTTCATTATACTCCTAATTGCAGAAGGTTAATGTTGATTTCTCATTGTCGTGGCGATTTTAAACTTCATTGTTGTAGCTACCACAAAAGCCGTCATGGCTGTTTGAAACAATTTTTTTCAAGTTTGATATTTGATACTAATTAAATACCAATAATAAAATGTGATACTTGTTCCAGCACAAAGTCAGGAAAAACTGAAATCAGATGCCCGCCCACCTACACTTTTGTGAAAGCGATTATACTTATTGATACTTTTAATATTGGGTGGTAGTAACTAACTGAATAAATCATCTTGCTTCAACTAGGAATTAAAATGTTTTTGGTTTAAATATCGGGGGAGTATTCTTTCTATTGACTAAATTGTCTTCCCCAAGGGCTCAAGAGAATTCTTCCAGTGAAGACACAGCAAAACCATTTCTTAACCCATACTTTAATTTTATAGAGGACAATCACAGTCCAGTTTCCCAACACCACGATTTAAGTAACTGGTCAGTAACTTCAAACTGCATACTAAACTAGGAACAAAAGTTTTGGAATAAGGGCTTACGAGTAGTAACATCATTACACAATGAAGATTGTTTCATTTTCTAATTCAGAAGAAGAATGAGGAAGAGTTACTTGCAGTTTTTCTGTGATACCATCAAAACCCGTGACGTTAGCTTACTAAAATCTGGCTACCAACATAACGGTTAGAGATTCCTTCACGAAATTTGTTGGGTCGCTAAAAGAGAGTATGGCGGAACGAGTTACTCCTTCTTGCAAAGGCCTCCTTGATTATATTAGGATATATAACTAGCAAACTGGAACTATACCTAATCTACAATGTAAAAAATAACGGAATAATGTGCAGTTCATTACTGTTTAGACTTCTTTTTAGCTTTCTTGTCCTTCTTCTTTTTCTTCTTCTTGGACTTCTCCTCGTCTGACTCACCTTTCCGAGATGATGCATCAGAATCTGAAGATGAATCTTCATCTTCTGAAGAGGCCTCAACTTTTTTGGCTGTAATAAACAAAATTAGTTTAGTTTCATAGCTTCACACTGTAAAAGAACTAATGACAACTACGATCTACCTAAATAACTTCGACTGACTTCATTAGCTAGCCATAAGGAGTTAACTCACGCTTAGATTTTGGCTTGAGAACAAGTTCGCCGCAGTTGACCACTTTGGCATCTTGAAGCGGCCGGTTCATGCGATCAACGGGCAGTTGTTCTACATGGAGAACGACATTTTGCCCTGAGACCACCTCACCGAAAACTACGTGTACACTATAAAATAAAGAAATATACGCTATAAACACACCTGAAAGTCGTATAAAGGTAAAGATAAGCTAAGTATTTAGAGAATTCTGTAAAACAACGGATTGAATGAATGAAAAATTAACGTAAGCACAGAAAACGAGTGAACCAGTTCAAAGCAAGATGCAGAGGAGTGAAATTTTCTAAGCTCAAGGAAGAAAAAAGTAGCAATACTTCACTTCCATCTTTCTTTAACGCTTTTACTCTTTGTAAATGACTTGTTTTATCATTCCTGTGATATAGAAGTTACTAAATTCCAAAATTATCACCCTCCTTGTTTTTACACTTCATCTTAATGAATGAAAACCTTCAAATTTACGTTTTTAGTCCCTTGAGGTTAGACTCAACTTCAAACCTTTGCATTAGACACCTCTCTGACAGAAGGTAGCACTGACCACTTAAAACCACAATTTAAAACAAAATACAATAGAGTCTTTGAAAGTACAAGAAAAAAATTGAACTTACCCATCGAGGTGTGGTGCAGGTTGTGTTGTTCTACAACAAAACATGGATTACTGTTTAAGAAGAGAGAAGGCACTTCGTCACCAAAACGCAGTCTAACAAAAAATTACAATGTCTTAGTGCATGGTAAGGAATGAGCTGGTAAATTATTAAAACATGGTTAGTACAACGAAATGATTAGGTGCGGAAGATAGATGGCAGGTCACAATAAAATAGTGTTGAGATTTCGATTCAATCATAATGTTGAAAAAGACAGTCATTCATTTTCCATGACTCAATATGGAAGCAATGGGGAACTATGATTTGTGAAAACGAATTTTCATTCCATTATTTCCAATAATGAACTTTTGTAATCGACTCAGTACAAAAAATGTTTATCCCCTCTTAAAATATATTGTTTCCAACGTTCCAAGGTACAAAGAATCCAAAAAATGATCCGAAACGAGTGGTTGGGGTATAGATTTGATCGAATTCTCGTCATCGCCTTCTGACAATCCTAAATGGTGAAATCAAAGGGCTGAAATATTTAAAAAATCAGAATATCGAAAACTTTCCAAATAGCACTAATGCTCCTATGTTCGTTGTTGATCTTTTTCTCTTCAATGAATCGAATGAGCTCTTCAGACCGCTTGACAGCTTTCACTCTCCCTACGGGGGAACTTTGACAGCAGAAAGAACGCTAACACGAATGTAAATGTGTTATTGCACATAGTAAAAATCGCATAGTTAAATATCGGTGTTTACGGAGTTATATTTATGACGAAATCATCTGAAAGTCTTTGGGATATCTAGAAGTTAATTACAAGGTATGGAAACACTGATCAGCTGAAGGCCCTTGTTGATCATCTCTTACCAAATCGATGTATTGCATGGAATTATAAATCGAGCTCTTTTCGAGGCATCTAATATACAATTACAAGGTATTGATGTGAGAGGGCCGACTTAAGATAGTGTACACAGACCACGTCTAACAAACACAAATCAGAATTCTTCATATATCTAATACAGAAAGAATAAACCTTTGTGTAATAACTTGTTCTGTTTTGTTTCGAAAACATATTTAAACGTGTTTTGATGATTTGTTCCACCCCAAATATTTCGGTGTTAAAAAAGATTAATCGATTTTCCATGCTTGAAGGAAAATTTGTTTTGCTAAACATCTATTTTCTAACAGGACTGTTTAAACACACCTATTAAACTAATTATTCCTGTTGACCGAAATTTGGCTTGAATTGTTTAAAACCGAAACACAAGCTGGGTGGCCAAATTTTCATAATAATGACCCACCTGCTGCTTTATTTGGAAACACAATCGCACTTTCGGACCCAGTTGGGATTCTCATAATAAAATGTTATTACATCGATAGTTGTTTTAAACGAGCGAAAATTATACTTGTAACAAGTGAACAAGTGTAGGTACTTCTACAGTTTTTAGTAGACTCAGATGGCATTTCAGAGTATTGTAAGTTTTAAGATGTAATTGTTCCGCAATGAACTTCATTGCTCCCGACCCTTTGGTAGAATTGGCACATACTCAAATGTAACATCTAACAAGTATAATTTTGACATTGACACTGGATTTTACGTTAGTATTTCTAAATCTCTTTTTACTATGTTGTACTTTTAATAGCAACACAAATAGTAAGCTATTTACTGGGAGTTAGACCGCCTTAATTCTGCTCTCCTGTCTTGAGGCATTCCGCATGTGACAAGTTACTCCTCCAAACATGGAACGGATTAAGGTGTATTTCTACCAAAGAATTTGAGGCATCTATTGTTTACCCACATTCAACTACGGAAAATCGCCTCACTAGTTTCTCGTAGGTACATAAATAAGTGTAATCCACTGTATGCAATATAAAACTGAAAACCTTACATGAAAAACTGCGATCCATTCGTATCTTTTCCTCTATTGGCCATAGATAAAAGATAGGGTCTGTCGTGTTTTCCATCCAATGCTTCATCTGTGGAAATTGTAGAAGAGCGAAATCAAATCTTAGTGTAATTTTTGAAAATACAGACTTCAAAGTACTCCAGAAATTGTTCACAGGGATATAAAAAAGGTGTTCAATACTCACCGTCAAATGTGCCACCATAAATTGACTCGCCCCCGGTTCCGTTGCCTACAGTGAAATCACCACCTTGCACCATGAAATCTTTAACGACTCTGTGGAAAATGATTCCTTTGTAGTGCAAAGGTTTCCCTGAAGTTTTCCCGATCCCTTTTTCGCCGGTGCAGAGAGCCCGGAAATTGTCAGACGTGAGAGGGACTTTGTCGGAGTAAAGTTGAAATACTATCCTACCGATCGGTAAACCACCAACTTCGACGTCAAAAAATACTCTAGGTCTAGGTTTCTTCATTGTCCCCTCGTTATAAGATACCTGAAAAAATAACAAAAACACGTAATAATGGTATTGTCTAAATGCGAATAACAAGGTACCTAATTGATCTTCAGGGTGAAGAGACAATGGGTTGTAGTGCTTTTTTTCAAATTAAGTTAATTTCCCAATGAGCACATATCATGTCATAATTCTAAGTTTGTTTAAGTTCATTCTGAATGTGCTATGCATCAATTGCGTAGACATGATCCTAGGAGTAAAATATAAAAATGGGTTAAAATTTAAAAGCCATACATGCTACAACCAGGATCACGATCATCCAATGTAGGTATACAGTCCACAAAATGATAGCACTCATGCATAATAACTTGTTATAGTTCATCCAATCGCAAACTCAATAGGTACAATAAGCTTATTCGTTTCTTATTCTTTTTAGCTCCTTATTCCATCATTAGAAAAGATTATATCTAATTGATCATTTAACCCATGCATTAGGCATTTTTATTTACAAATCAAAGTATCATTAACTATTGAAGAACTCTCAGAAGAGTAATGCATCAATTAAGAGAAGTAATCAAGATCATAGAATGGCCTAGTTTGAGGTTGGTGAGGTGTCCACAGCTCGGTGATTCAGCGTTTACTAGTAACAAATCAAGGTGCCCAACGTGATAAGATTAGGTTCGTTCTCTTCAACATGCAAATGATTTTAATTAACGGATTGGTTTGTTTAGTTTAATAACCGATCCTCTTACACGCATCTCCAAATTTACAAAAATTTGACAGCAATACGATTAGCAAATCAAGTCAGCAGGGATGCCATGGCCCAACGATATTCTGGCACTGCACCGAGAAGACTATACTGATGACAAGATAATAGTAAGTGCACCGAACGGTGACACGAAGTAACCTCCCAAACATCATCTGGGAAAATTCTGGGTATTTTCCTTTGTCAGAACTCGTGTTGTTCAGGATTTCCACAAATTCTATCTATTTCTAGGGTTTTGATTTTGTAAACAGGAGAACCCAACTTCATTAGTATCATCGTATTAGATATTTCCAAGATCATTCCTGTGTTTTAATGCACTGTTATTTATTATTGAAGAGCAGGTAAACTAACATCACCGGAGGGAAGGAAATGATTTTTCAACTGCCTCAACTATGTTGGTGTTAAAGTAGCGTAGCACTCCAACTACTGCACCCCAAGATTAATAACGTGACGCACTTCTAGTACAATAGTGTCGTCTAACAAGGTTCAGTGCACTAAAATGCTAGATACGATCAGCGGAGCTTCTATTTTTGTCCGATGAAATAGGTAACTTTGTACTTTCAGCCATATTTTAGCACATTACAATGGAAGGGACGTCAAGTCGCACCTTGAAGTGCTCCTTGAATTAGAAGTTAGAACTTAACTCGTCTACTATAATCTTTATCTAATTACGATAGAGTTTGAATAAGAGTGTATTACAACCGAAGTACTCAACAATTAAAAAATTATGAGTATCTTTTGGTCGAACACGATCTCTGCCCATCAAGCAGGTAAATGCTGTTTATAACAAGGCCGCTTACCACGAATTCAATAAATTTTAAAACATCCTTGATACTAATAGATATAAAAGGTAACTTACCGGTGACGATAGAGGATAAAACTACAGTAAAACGCGTATATTATTACCGATTTCTTCCCGAATAAAATCAATATGAGAAGAAGCGACTGGGGGGGTCAACAAAAATCCATAACCTCAAAACAGCTCTTCATCACCGAACTGAAGAGGAGCTGAAGTTAACAAGATATCAAGTAAAATTTACTAAAACCGATTAAATAAATACTCGGGGGTAGACGGATAATCTTCAGATAAACGATTTGAACATAAAAACTAAACAAGCAATTGGAAATCGTAAAGCGATGGACAGACAGGCAGGGCAAGTGGATCTCGAAATATGGAAGTTAATGCAAGAACACATGGATACTACACCGCAAGCAACCAACCTTTTCAAACATGCAAGACTCAAATATCATCCGTGGACCTCCTTCATCGTTCCAAAAAAATAAACATTTATTATTTCAACATGGTATTCACATACAGGAAAATTTCGAATTGAATTTGTTCAATTTGTTTTCAGTGGTGAACAGATGAACATGAAGCAACTGACTTGTGTCCACCGGCTATCTCATCAACACTGAATAAGAGAAAATTGTTACACAGAGCATGGCTATGATGATTTATATAATCCATATTGCTAGAGGTCTCAATTCTGCCAGTTTATTTACTTTCTAATTTTTTAAGTTTTTATACATTTTGTTCAAAGGCGCTCAATATTCTCTATATTGAGACCTGTATTTAATAACTTAGGGACTTTTCATTCCTCATCATCAGTGATTTCTGAAAGTAAGTAAGTTTAAGAGTACATAAATGTGGATATACGATGAGTAGGTATGTAGTTACTGGCTAAATAACAATTTAGAGAATAATCCCGTGTACTTACCCTTCACATTCGACTAGTGTTTAGTAGCTGCTACCATTTCTACCGATTTTGTCAGTATACAGGTGGATCTGTAAACTTTTAGGAGGGTTGAATGTAGTGTTGACACTTTTCTTGCAATTCCTGTCCCAGCTGGTGCTATGCTGTAAACGGATTTCAAAGACGTTATTGTGAATGTTGATGATGGGGCTTGCAATGATTCGTGCTGTTACAGAGAGCCTCTTGGTGACTGTCAGCAAGGAATTTAAGAGCATAATAGCTGCCTACGTTGATAAAGTTATCTCCATTGTTCAAGTACACTTAGCAATGTGATGATTCAAGATCCCCCGGAAAAAATAAATTAAGATCGATTGTCTTTAAAATAGTTGCATAAATAAATAATGTGAATGCTGATCTCTGATGTGCTGCCTTGTTTCTAGTTGAAACAGCTGATGTCTGCCATGTCATATTGTAGGTATGTAGTCTTCTAGGCGTCTTTCCATGGCAGTAGGTAGCTACTGTTCTGCCTGAAGTATGGCAATAACAGAATTTATTTGGGCCCCTGTGATAACTCTGTGAGCGATTCGAAAATCAGGAAAGGGGTTTTGTCGCTAACCAGCCCAAAAGTTCCTGGAGTACTATGTCTCAACCATTTAATAAAAATATTCGGAAAAACAATTTTGTTTCTTCTGAACATTTTAATTAAATTGCAGAGACTTTCTTTAGAAGTAGTTTTCCGAGATTAATGTTTGTGGACTGATACGTTGATTCACATGTAAGACTGTATATCGACCTGGGTTTCTTATGTCTCTCTCTCTCCCCAAGAGCTTTTCTACCATCAGTCGGATACATTGTGAATTTTGTTGTAGTTGAGATAGAAGAGTATTGTGCCTTAACTGTAGTACTACGAATGTCTACCTAAAACTCCTGAATTTAGACCTTATTACGACTTCTAGGTTTTCTCCTTTTTTTCTCACTGAATTTTATTAATTTGATTAACCACTAGTCAACGGGGTGGTCTAGAAAGAAATTACCACCTTCCGGCATTTTCTTATTCGACGAAATGCGTAGAAATCCGGGTCCAACTATAGGAAAAATACTTTTGCGTAACCATGCGCAATGGATGCTATCTGTTTTTTAAACACAGAATCTCCATTTTGCTTCATTAGTTTCAGTAATAAACTTTTGAAATCGTTGTTGGATCACGTTTCAAGACTTCAAAAATCGAACTACGAAAATCCGCCCATCTAAATCTTTTCTCTTAAACTACTGAACCAAAGTTTATGAAATTTGGCTCAAAAATCCAACATCGATCTGGGATGTGCCAATAATCGGATGATCAATCGACCCTAAGGGGTGATATTTAAGGATTAAACTATTTAAAAAATCGAAATATCAAAAACCTTCGACTTAAGAGGGTGGTTTTTTTGTTTGGTTCGGATATAATTTGCTCTACGATTATAATTTTTATAAATCCATTGATAGATTCTCTTGTTGATTCTTTCCCCCTTATTTGGTATGACTTTTCCTTACTTGCAGTTGAGTTCTGAGCCATGGATGACGAGCAGGAAACCTACAAACTTTGGAGGATCAGGAAAACCGTCATGCAGTTGTGCCACGACCGTGGCTATCTCGTGACGCAGGATGAATTGGACCAGACTCTTGACCAATTCAAGGAACAATTTGGCAACAAACCGAGCGAGAAACGTCCGACCCGGAGCGACCTCATCGTTCTGGTAGCTCACAACGACGATCCAACGGATCAAATGTTCGTCTTTTTCCCCGATGAGCCGAAAATCGGGATAAAAACCATCAAAACTTACTGTCAGAGGATGCAGGAAGAGAATATCCACCGAGCTATAATTGTCGTTCAGACAGGCATGACTCCCTCTGCCAAACAGTCTTTAGTCGACATGGCCCCCAAATATATACTGGAACAGTTTTTGGAATCTGAGCTCCTCATTAACATTACGGAACACGAACTGGTCCCAGAACACGTTGTTTTAACCCCAGAAGAGAAGCAAGAACTTTTGCAAAGGTTAGGACATGTTCTGTATTTTAAGATAACCACCTGTCTTCATGCAATTAAAAAAAAGTGTTATTGATTAAAATACTTATTTGCCTAAATTTAAAGCTGAGTTTTTATATGGTTACGTTGAATAGTAATCGGTTTTGCTGCTTATTTCAACAGAAAGTTCCCTTTAGACATTTCTTTTCCGAGGCTTATTCCATTTTCTAGATTTTTTTCGTGTTTTCTCACGAAATCTCACGTCACTAAAACTCCCATAACTTTGTTACTGAACCAATTAAGCTAAATTTGATTGATGGAAAGGGCGTTGAGTGTCCTTAACGATAGACCTCCCAGCTTGTGAAAATATACGGATTTACCTGTCACAAATCCACACTAAAGTGAACAAAGTGTGAACACTTAGAAATCTTATATTTTCTCACCTTCGGACGGCCTAGCTATTGTTAAACTTGTGATAATTTTAATCTGACAAAATATTGAAATTCTTTTCCCCTAATTTGATTGAGTAATTTCTTTCCAGGTATAAACTGAAGGAGAACCAATTAATGAGAATCCAAGCCGGTGATCCCGTGGCTCGATATTTCGGCTTGAAAAGAGGGCAGTGCGTCAAAATCATACGATCCTCCGAAACAGCCGGCCGTTATATCTCCTACCGACTAGTTTGCTAATACCCAAAAGATTGGAAATTTCCGTTACTTGTATTCCAACTTATTTCAAGATAAAACAGAGCGTATTGCAGGAGCGATGGTTTATACTTTCAATATTGTAATTATTATTAAAATTTCGTACCGAAACTTCGATTTGTTATTACCTGATTCCTTTAGATGTTTGAGGGGCCACATTCAAGTTGGTATCGGCTGAGGTAAATGTGATCACACTGCACACTTGAAAGGTTGAGGTGGATTTTAGTGAAATATTCTTTTGACAGTAACTTTTTTTTTTTTTTTTCTTGTTTCTCTTGGTTTTCATTTTGGTCTAGTGTAATTTGCCTCCTTACACATAACTCTAGTGATTTCAATATGTAGAAGTATAGCTCCTAAGGAATTTGGAGGTGCAAGACCTCGGATATCGTGGCAAGGCAGAAATAGCTTTCCTCGGCCCTCTCCTCACACACAACCCCATCCTTCGTTGCAATCACTTCCTTCCGTCGTGATCCCCGCTCACTTCCCTTTCTGCTGATAAGTTAATTCACTAGTACGTCCGTTTGGGCTCAGTCTTATGAGTTATATTCTGAAGCAAAATATACTTTAGTGTTTCTTGTTTTGTTTTAAACACTTGCTTCAATCCGGATATTGAAACAACTTTTGGAGGAATCGCAAGCTTTTCTTCATGAAAATTCCCTTGAAACACTGATTTTAAAAAAATAATGAACGAGGGGCTATGCAACAAATGCCTCCTTGATAGACTCGGATGTCAGTATCCAAGAAAGGCGATCATCCTAGACAAGCATCTCTCCAACTAAGTTTCCAAGTTCATTAACTAGAAGTTTTTAAATAACCAAGTTTCACCAACCTACCTATGTCATTTTTCTTCGTAGTTCCTGGTTTTTAAAATGGTGCAAGTATTTTCGTATGTACTTACACATTTTATCTTCGACACAAAATAAAAATGTAAAATTCATGGTATTACCCCAGGAATGCACGAATTTGTCAAGGAGTGGTCCAACATACTTGAAATCTGTTTTAATTTAAAAAAAAAAAAATCTGGTTCTACAGAGATTTTAAATGATTAATTTTACACATTTAAGACTGAAGATGAAAAATTGCCTATGCAACCTACAAATATGGGATTCTAGCTCAGAGGAGGGGAGCTAGTAAACAGAATGAAAGCCCTGGGGGGGGGGGGGGGGGGGCTAACAAGGGTTTACGTGAGCGCATTCTGTGTTCATAAACGGTACTGACTAAGCCTAACCAACTCCCTGGAAAAATCTGTAGATTCAACCAGAGAGGCTAGTGCTTAGGTGGCAGGTACAGAATGATCCCCTCGGGCGGACGGAAAAGTGGTGATGCCGGGACAACAAAGGGCGGAAGGAGCCCACCCAAAGGTTAGTTCAAGGAGTGTTGAGCGGGGGGGGGGGGGGGTGCGGACTGTCGGGTCGGTCGCTAGGAACTGGATTGTACTCCTGTTAATAATTTAAATGATAATATAGCCTTAGGTTAAATACTTCTCTCTCACGCACTTAAAATGGAATACATTTTCAATCAATCACGTTTGGTCTCCAACTATGGACATCCGAGGTTGCGTGCTTGGCATAACTGAAATGGAATTGTTTTTATTTTTCCTCACAAGAATCACAAAAGCTTTATACCTGGAGAGTCGTTTTTCAGATTTTTTTGTTAGTTTGCATTATCTACTCAATTGATATATTTGCGACCCTGTTTTTCTAAAAGCATTTACGAAACCCCCCCTATATTTTTTAGAATCTACTTACTTGATGAAGTACGTACATTTTAACGCACTAGAATTATTGGGAAGGTAGGTAGGTACTCCAGAATATCGAATTTATGGAAACTGTCTTCAATTGTTCAATCACCGAGATACCTTAATATAATTTATTATTCAGATTTTAATAGGTAACATGAAAGCGTTATGTTTGCGTTGAGTTCAAAAGTCGATTTCTCTTCGACAACTAAGATTTATTGAGTTTAATTTGGTGATCCGAGTGGTGTCCAATGGGAAAATGTCGACTTTCTGAAAGATGTTGGCATTACTCATCGGAAGTTGACTAGATCTGCCCAAAAGGTTGTAAATCCCGTACCTGTTTATCGAATACTGAAGAGAGACTAAGAATTAAGTTTAGAATCAATCCTTAAAATAGGGTAAATGCCCATAGATTTTGGAGGTTCTATTTAATTTGTTGTGATGTTCAATCTACAGCGGAGATTGAAATCTACCATGCTAGAAACCAG
Organism: Creontiades dilutus; assembly: GCA_031894815.1. Taxonomy (NCBI): domain Eukaryota; kingdom Metazoa; phylum Arthropoda; class Insecta; order Hemiptera; family Miridae; genus Creontiades; species Creontiades dilutus. The sequence continues at coordinate 96,755 of JAVIWC010003559.1, read as the reverse complement.
TTGGTAAATATATGACAGAGGATCAAATTTTTTTAATCGTGAAAAGATGAATGCGTATTAACATGTTCTCCCCCGTAAGTGCAAGTACCTACCCAGTTACTTTTAAAAAATTTGCCGAAACCCCTTTCACAAAACATTATTATTGTTGCTTCAACAGATTGGTGTTTCATATCTCGGAGTTGATTTAGATCGTCACCTCAAAGTACGAAAGCCACTTGAAACACGAGATAAAAATACCACCTATCCCAGTCGTATCATGCCCTCTTTCTCAGAGATAAGAGATTGAAAATGTCATCGAAATTATATCTTGATAGCATTTTATCTACGAGTTGACATTCTGCAGTCGGTGCTTGCTATCCTTCACGGGTAGTTACGATTGCGCTATGGATCGTTGAAATCCCGTGTTATAACGTTCGTCGTTAATATGATGTGATAGAGTTAGCTTTTCTTGAAGGATTTAATTTGGTAAGTGTAAATGACACATCTATGTCTAACTAATCATTCAAACCACAAATTAATCAAACGGGACTTCTAAATTGCACATGAGCACTACGTAGCAAAATATTACTAAGTAGGTAAACAGGCCAGCCATATTTTAATAACTAATTAGGAACATATATCAACTATTAAATTCAGTATTTTCAATAGGTTCGACTGACAATAAAACCCTAAGAACTGTCTTCCTACCTACTGGATAATAGTTTCTGATGGACTAAGTTTGCCTTTTCAGTAGTATCGGCAATAGCACCACCAACTTTAAGCAATCTTGGTAGACAAGAGTCGCTTTATAATTTTACTATAACTATATTTAGAGCTAAGTTGTTAGTTGTCAAAGGCATGTCACCTAGAAATGTTTTCCGAATAGTGTTAAGAAACTAAATTGGTTTTAATGGCTGGATAAAAAATACAGATCTCCAAATTCACATTTGATGAGGATGCCGAATTCAGATCTGGTGGATGTAAAAACAGTCATCCTTTACCCATTTTCTTCTAAAAATTAATGTAAAATAATGTCATTTTAGAAAATTCAAGCTTTTTCATCCGCATGCACATAGTTATGTATTATTATCAGCAATGAAACTCATAGGGGACCATCTACATCCTAACTTGCATAAACCCTAAAAATTTCATCAATTTCGGGTGAAAAAAATTAAATTAGTTCATTCAATGTCTGTTGTCAATGTTAGATATGCAGATTCATCTGTAAATTCTTGCATACAAGTCTGCAACGCATTAGGACATTTCATGTCTTTCCCCTCCCTCCTTCTTCCCTTCCATCCTCTAGCAATCTTGTCTTCCTCTGTGAATTACATTTTTTTCAATATAAAGAAAACAAAAATTAAACTCATATTTTTAGCTTCAGTAGCCACTCTGCTGATCAAGACCCTGTACACCTTATTGTTCATGTCCTAAGGAGGCTACCAGCCAAATTTCAGCTTTCCACAGTTGATAGGAAAGAAGTTAGCTTCAGGAGCCACTCAGTTGATCAAAACCCTCTGCACCTTGTTGTTCACGTCCTAAGGAGGCTACCAGCCAAATCATAATAATCATATAGCCAAATTTCAGCTATAATCATATAGGTACCTACCTACCTCACTTCTACGAATCATAATAATCATTGAGCATATTTCGTTACGTAACGTAACGTGACATAACGACAATTTGGTTGTGTGCCATAGCAAAGACATGAAATGTCAAAAAAAAACAGAACTCAAGCTTGTTAACTATAAAAATTTACAGGCATACAGCAGACAGTTATTCAGAGCGGTCCAAATTCGATAGTGTGAGTGGAAATTCAGATTTTAGAGAAGCAAATTTTTCATCTCCAGAAAGTGAAAACAATGGTTCCACTACCTATAGTTATGTAGGCTCGTAAGCAGAAGAAAATTAAAATTTGTTGCTTCAAATAAGAAAATTGTCTTATTTTACATTTTTCAGCGGAATTCCACATTTCAAGGGCGGGGAAGGAAAATTTAACCAATAATGGGTGTTTTTATAACTTGAAAAGTTATCGAAGTAGTTAGTACCTAATGATCTAGATTGTCCATGATATATTATTAGATAAATCTTTAGGATTGATTTTTGTATAATATTGTTCACAAGGAGAGATCGATGATCTTATGAACTGACGAATAAATAATTCATTACAATGTATGTAATAAAAAACATATTTTTCTAGAATCAGTTACCACGAATCGTCGCACGCGAATGACACCTCAAAACTCCATATTCACCGTGTAAGTTTCTGTTAAACGCCCTTGCAATGGTTTTGGTTTGGTGAGTCAAATTTGAATTGAATATTTCTGGTTAAAAAAAAAAAATATTGGACGCTATAGAACACGCGTTCCAACCGATCTGTCTATAGCTTATGTTAGATGTGAAGGACAATCCTCCAAAATGATTAAGAACACAAGGGGGAAAGTACTCACACTAAAACCCAGTACTCAGAATCTATTAAATTTATCTACATAATCACCTGAATATTATTAGTAATTTAAACCAGACCAAATATTGGAGGCAACACTGCCATGGTTGTATTCTAAGGTCTCCAACAAAATTCAAGAGATTGGTTTGGGGAAAACCGCACTTTATGACATTAAAAAACAATCTCAAATAAAGCTGGAACGAAATAAAAAAAAGTAAAATTAGTATACAGTTTGGTACGTACATTCAACCAAATATACTCGTAAAATTTATATTTTCATGGAATTTGATGTTCAATACTCAAATCCGATGGAGAAGTAGGACGCAGCAGCAAAAAGATCCAATTATGATCATAAGAGCCATTTTTAAAAACAAATTTACGATCAAAACTAGAGAAAACAAATTTTTCAACTAGCAAATTCTGTCCACATTGTTTAACTTTCAAATCTTATTTAAAAAGAAATACAAGAGAAATATTAAAAAATGGAAAATTTGCAGATCTAAAAATGTAAATTTGGCCATTATTATAGCAGTGTAGTGAATGTATTGAACATTTGTTGTAGATGTTAGCAATTTAGTATGGTCGGAAATTATACATCGGTGAGTGCTGGAAGTTTCTTACTGAATGTTTATCAGCTCATGTGTGCGTAATTCACATCTTAGAGTGTAAACCTTCTCAAGTACTTGAATTTTACCTTTTTACATAATTATTGCGCCATCATTCTTCAGCTGGGGAGCCGCACTCAAACAGTGGGACGTCTTGAAGAAATTGTCACCTTCGGAACAAGAAGATATCAAGTCGTTCATCGTCTTTTGGAGCGGCTACAGTGCTCTGTACATCACATCCCGCGATGAAGTTTGTGGCGTAGGGAACAATGGCGTGAACCTCAACTTACTGGGGTTAGTAAGATTCGTAACAACTAGTTATTGAATTTCCTCTAAAATAGCTTTACAAAAGTATATGTGAAATATCCTGGCCATTGCTGTACCAGGCATCCTTAGACGAGAAGTACCTGCCCAATAAATTTTATTTCAATCCCCGAACAGTGTGGCCATTTCACGATCTAGCGGGACATCCAAAAATCAACTTTTTCTTTTTCAAGTGAAAATTTGCTCTATAGTTGAAGCAGGCAAAAAGTTATTAAAGTCCAGAGGGCAAAAACACAACTCACTAACTAAAATTAATGTAGACGTATGATATTTGTCTCTTGCTGTGTGTCAGTATTGAGTTTTCAGTACATGGTATTCTTGAATTAGAATGAAAAAACGTCATGCAAAATTTTGCCTGCTTCTGAGTGTCAGTATTGAGTTTTCAGTACATGGTCTTCTTGAATTAGAATGAAAAAAACGTGATGCGTGAAATTTAGCTTCATTTCAAATTCAATTTTAAGCAGAAATTGGAAAGTTATCGTTCACTATGGATACAACGGCATTTCCACCTGTGCAAAATGCATGAATAACTGGTCAGGATTAGAACTTCTGTTAAGCAGAAATTGCACTCACCTGAATACAACGGCATTTCCACCCAAAATGCCTCTTAAACTTCTGTTAGAGGCTTCATTTTCAAGATATTTCACTTCAAAATAGTCATTATCAACTTCCCCAAATAGAACTATAGTCAGGTCTTGGGGCAATTACTTGCTGCTTCCATCAGACTGTAAAATGTCAAGCTCAGGTTTGTTTGTTTAATTTTCCCTCTATCCAGCTTTACAAGGGCTTTTCCCTGGTAGGTAAAAATACATGTTTCAATCACACATTACATGAAAATCAAATCACTTCTTTCAGGTTAACAGGTAATCATTATAGGACCGACCAGGCTGAGCAGCCAGTGGAAATTAAATGCCTGTCAAACAAAGGTCTGATCATGATATCCATGGGTGTGTACTTGGGAGCGGCATTGGATAGAGAAGGCTGGCTATACTGGTGGGGCTGCTGCTGTGAAAATTACGGAGAAATCAGGACTCCCCATTTAGCTTCAGACTCGCCGAAGTACATTTTGGTAAATATTATTAGAGTGACAATTGTACCATCGAATTGTTTAAATCGAATGGGGTACGACCGTTGTGTTGTTAATTTCAAAATGTTGATACCATCAACAATTCCATAATTATAAGGGTATAATATATTTATAACGAGGTCATTGTATCTCTAACGTCCAAGTCCTAAAAATACTCAATTGGGAAAGAATTGTTTGCCAGGTTATGGAATGGAATAGTTACGCCTTTCAAATGTTGAGGCAGTTAGCCTGTAACGCCCTTGAAGCTACCAATAAAGCTATAAATTTAATAGCTTTAATTAACTACCAAATAAAGCTACTAATTTCCCAGTGAAGACAGATTTGGCGATGAACGACCATTCCTGAATCAGGATGCATACGACATGATAGTTTCCACACTGAGGATATCAATTATCATATTTTTGAATGCTGTCGAACAAACTTCCATTTTTAGTGAATTCTCAGAGAACAGTGAGCTATTGCATCGCTCCAGAATGACACAACATTAAATTTAAAGCATTTTCATAGCAGAAATCTGTCTTAGAACAAACTTTTAAGTTCACTGGATAGTATTGTCACTAATCCAATAACCTAAATAAGTAATCAATATCGTGCTTCAAAATTTGCACTTTGAAATATGAATTTCTAACCCATTCCCAACTAATATGTCAGAAAACTAGTTTTTGGAATAACAATCCCGAACGCCTTTATCACCATTCTTTTCTACATCTATTGGTTTTTGTTCGATTCAGATCTGATTGCTGACTGTTTCTATGCAGAAACATAGAGTATTGGCTTATGTGTGACAAATTCTTCAATTGAATTTCTTTCATCTTAGTGACATGAATGTTCTTGAATAGCTATATAGTTTTATTAAAAATTCAGCAATTTATTTAACCTCATAACTAGTCCTATACAGCTAAAAACCATTCTAAATTTTACCCTTTAACGATTAGAGAAACTTGAGCTCAAAAAGTGTAAACAATTAATTTACAAAAAGGGGCTTTCATGATTTTTTAAATTGGACCGAAAGATAACACATTTACCTAGAAAGATAATACAGTTAATTAGAAATATAACACATGTATACATTTCTTGACTGACCAGTTTTATTTGAGTAGAACTTTCAATGTGTAGAATCCCATCCTCGTCGACAGAGAGGTGAAAGAAAAGTATCTTCAAAGCTTGCAATAGGGTGTATTATGGAATGATTACACGGAGCCTATTTGGGCACAGTTATACTCAGAGGTAGATAATCATTTGGTAAATTACCCAATCACATGGTCGTTATTAGTTTTTGGGACTAACCTAGTTAGACCTAGCTTAGTGGTCTAACTATGAACTAACAGTCTTAATTTAGGAGCGTACATAGTATCAAGAGTGCATGGTACAAGTGACTACAACGATAGGGGTTGTTACATTGATTGTCTTCTCTATTCATTCAACCTTCCTAACATGAATCTAGTTTTCATGAATGTTTTAGGTGTCATGCGGAGCTATGTTCATGGCAGCATTGTCTTCAGATGGCTGGGTCTACGTTTGGGGGCGGTTCTGGAATAAGGAGAAGTTCTTCAAAGAGGACCCTCTACTGACAGGTTGTTACGTCACTTATTTGTCATGTGGCGTCAGCCACCTCGCCATGGTGACCAGCGATGGCCAAGTCTACACTTGGGGGGACGGACGAGAGGGGCAAAGAGGATATTCCACCTACAGGTGGGTTCATATGTCAGTTTTATTATAAAGTGATAGCTGACTCATTAGATGTGTTCCAACAATGAAGATGGCATCTACCAGCAGTGCAAAGCCTTCTAGATTACTGCTCACAACTGTTAACTTCAGACAAACGTTTGCTGAAACACTTGAGCCAATCAACAATCACTTAATGTTACTTCACTGTAGCGTTGTGGCAGTCTTTGCTGTGTTCGCCTAGTGATAAGGTGAGAGGTTTCATTTGGCAAAGGTTTCATTCGTTAACAGCAGAGGAACGAGCCTCCCAAAGCCATCCATTACCATTCCACAGCAGTTCAACACTGTATGGCTCCTTGGTGATGGAACAGCTTTTGGACGGCTTGATTTGTTGGAAAAGCGGTAACCACCACCACTAATGCAGAAGTTGACAACTGTTGACATTCTGGTCATGGTTCTTCTGATTTGTAACAAACCTATTACCTGGACCCTAATCTAATTAGTTTTAAGTTAATCTGCTTTAGTCCAGAACTGAAAGTCACCTATAGAAACCCATTCTATAGAAAGGATATGGTTTCATCTTCAAATTTTCGTTGAATTCCACACAGAAATGTTGGAGTGAGGCCCCAGGACATTCTTTGACCTACATTTAGCTCCCAACAAGTTGTGTATGCATGGGTCTTCCCCCTATCTGAACAGCACCTTTTAAGCTAGGATAATATTAATAATAATTATAATAACATAATTTAGATTATCCGTAAAAATCTACAGAATCTCAAGAATTGGTCATTTCAACAGGTTTCCTGAACATGACGAAACTGTAAAAAAATCCGACATCGACGAACCCTGCCTGGCTGTCAAGAGTGGTGGCCACAGTACTCTTTTCCTTACGAAATCAGGCGAAGTTTGGGCATGTGGTTCGAACAACAGTAAATATGGTTACCTCGCCGTCGAATCCAAGAACAGCAACATCGCAAAACCAGAAAAGGTCTTATTATTCGAGCCCATCATGGAAGTGGTCGCTGGATGGAACAATACGTTGCTAACCAGTTACGCTGCACTCACAGAAAATGGGAACGTGTACATCTGGGGTAAGACAGAAGTTCCTCAGTTGGTAACTTCTGTGGGTACATCGCTGGTCGGTACGTTCCTGGGACTGTCCACACCAAGGGATACCATGATCCAGGTAAGGAGGGAGATCAATTAGTGAATCGTTAAACATTTCTAAAATAGTGCGAGTTTGGTAGGAAGGTGCATACACAGATGAAAATTTGGAACAACCTTCACTTATTAGAGACATTTGGGTAAGCATTCCAAAAAAAAATTAAGTAAAACATCACATCAGTGTGTGTAGTTATTTAATTTTTATTCAACAAGTGATGCTTATTTGCTATTTGTTACCAGCACGCAGATTGATAGTATGTATGTCATTTTAGTCATTTATTGATTCGAACCTTTGATTTGATGCAGGTACGGCCACCGTCTCTTGTACCTCCTACATCATCCTCAACGACGAACGACACTGATCAGAAGGATACACCAAAGAAAAACAAGTTCAGAAACCCGAAGTACCTTGATTTGATCAAACATTTAAATATAATTTGAAACATGTTTAATCATACTATTGTAGGCTTTATGGTGTGGTCGACTACAGTTGAAATCACGCGTGTTCCCCAAAAAATGTAATGAAACTAGAGTACCTTATTAAATATTAAGCTTCTACACTAATAACGAAAAAAGGTAAATCATAAAACTGTGAAAGTGAATCCTAAAACAATAAATCAAACATTCCAAATCAGCATGGTAAGCAAAACTGAATTTTCAGCTACAAGGCTATGTAAACTACATACCGAAGAAAGTTCATTACTGAATAACTAAATACAAAAAGCTATTCACCTCGTAATATACTAGTTTTATTTGGTTTGAACTTGAATCCTGGTTGCAACATTTCTCTTTGGTACTCATTTCTGTCGAGATATGAGAATTCAACAGATGCCATGAGTTTTACATTTCAGGGGCAAAGGTTTTACCACTTCATGAGTTCTCTCTGACATCTGGCATGGGAATGACTTCTGACGACAATAACTCACTCTAGTTAACAGAATGTGTCATCACAGTTTCTCTTTTTGTTGTAGTCTCTTGTGATTCCATTGATTTGTAGCAAATGGGTTAAAAAAGTATTTGAAAAAAAAAACACTTGCTCTCATACAAATTTTATGCTGACGAAGCTGATATTTCTTAAAGTGTTCTAAACCACTGAGAGTGGATAGGCAAGTTGGTAAAGAACTATGACCATTTAAATCCCCTTTAGATTAAAAATTTGATAAGAACATATTGCAACCCACGGACAAAAATGCAATCCACCTTGACTATGACCAGACTCGATATCTGTATATTAACAGTAACAAGACACCTGAGCAGGCTATGGTCTTGAGAGCGTTCATAAGTCTGATTCGGAGAAAAAATCGATTTTTTTCATTATTCATTCAATTCTCCATTTCAATCTGAATTTAGGTATGAATATGTTGGGGGTTTGGACCATGAAAACTAGGAAAAAAAGTATTGTAAAGTGAGTGTGGATTGTCAAAACGATAACTAGGTCTAATTGTCATATGCGAGCTGTAGGTTTCCTTTTGCATGTTATACCTACTCCATATTTGATCTATCAAGGGTTTTTCCATTATTGTTATATTATCATGCACTACGGATACCCTAAAAATAAGTTAACGCACTATTTTTGTTTATATATTTTTTAAAGACAAGAGCAACTAAGCGTTAAAAGCAAAAAATAGTAGAAGAAATTAGTTTGGATAAGCCAAGATCAAAAGTTGGCGCAGAAGAGTCTCCATTAGAGACCAAGATTTCAACTAATACGACCACAAATAAAGATTACAATCATATCTAAGATAAGGAAATAGACGAAAGTTAGAATAGTAATTCAAAACGTGAAGAAGGTTGAGGGAATAAATAAATGATCGTTATAAATAAAACACATTTGTTGACTAGAAGAGTGAAAAAACACAGTTTGTAGGACAAATATTAATCTGTAAGAACAAAAAATATCTATCATTTGAAGTTCCTGAAAAAAAGGGTCATTCCCGAGATACAAGGCAACAGAGACTTACGAACGCCCTTGAACAGCAAATTGAGAATCAACATTTGAATATTCAAATTCAAATAAACTTGGTTTCATATTTTACATCATTTTGTATCATAAATGATCATTTAAACTAATTATTGGTAATTAGTCTGGTAATTAGTCTTCTCTTACCACGTTGACGTTTTGCTATAAAAAAAACCTAACAAATGTGATAAATGAATTCAAGAAGACTAACATGAAAGCTGTTAGGGTCTGTAGTGTTTGACGAAGGTTCTTTCCAAACATTCGAACTTCTGCGATGTAATGATGGAATTCAGCAAATCCAATGGGCCGTTACTACCGAAAACTACTCTTGAGATCTGTGTTCTTGATTTTAGTACCACTCTGGTTAATACCTAAGGAAATAATAATAATAGCGAATTGAAGGAAGATGCAAGTAGAAAACCCAACTATTTCCTTGTTAGTATGTTAGAAGTTACAGTAGAGAAGGGCAGCAGAGTGGGAAAGTGATTATTTAATATAAAATATGGGGTTTGTAGAATGTAGCTACGTAAAAATGAGATTGGCAAGCGATTAAATCTGCATGGGCAATGAATTATGTGTACGAGGGAATGAACTCGACTGATTTATACTAAATATGAAGAAATCGTAATGCACAGTAAAACTTGACTTACATCATGACTTATAATATAGACATACTTGCCCAATCCGTTTTTTTCCCACTTCTTTATATTAGCGTTAGCGTACAACGTATTTGAGGCAGTTGGTACGACTCGAATCTATGCTTCCAAAAGGAAACGAACTTAAGTGGTAACTCTATATTGTTGCTGTACGGTATTCTGTGTCCACAACATAACTTTGAGAATTGAAAACAATTTGGTTCTGTGATTTTATTGGACAGCGAAGCAGGACTGTTTATAGACACACCCTGTGCTACGCCTCCTCATCATGAAAATTGAGAAAGGGGCTTACTTTTATGAGTCTTCTTGTGCCTTTTCAAATTAGTGAGAGTGGAAGCACTGTAGTCACACATATCACAGGAGTGTGGTCTATCACCTAACAAAGAATCATTTTGTTAATGGGTCAGCTTATTAGAAAGAACTATATATTTTAGTAGATAGTTGAAGAACATAATCAGGTTTTTATAACTATTAATCCTTTATACAAGTATGTTTCATGAATGCGCTTGGATCGAATTAACGATGCATGACACATTCATGTCGAAAAAGAAGAGTGGTGCCTAGTACCAAATTACTTGCATAGATTTCTTAATTAATGAAGCCAATACTGACCAATTGGATGATTCATATGCAAACCTACAACTATCAAAAGCTTTGATTCAAAAAGTTCGTAATGATTGGCCACGAGAGACAGGAAACAATTTTTTGAGATAAGTTTATTTTTTAAATAAATGCATTCAATTGAATTGAAGCACATTTACAAACTGTTCTAGCTGAGCAGTTATTGGCTAAACCTCTTCAGTTAGGATTATTCCTATTCATTATTACCTTAAACAGAAGGCCGGCTAATTTGCCAATGTCATCACTGAAAATTTCACTTTTTAATATTTGCTCATTAAAATCCCAATTTTCATGTGCTATATGAGAAACATCAATTCACATTCATTGATTGACAACTCAGTGACAACTGTTCTTCCCTCCTCTTTCTATAACACCTTATGGCTATCAGTGTAAAAGATCTGAAGAAAATTACATTATGTCTTTCCTACATAATAAATAACAAAGACTCCGGACAATATGAACATAATCGAAGTTCTATCAATCAAATAGTGTCTCACAATCCACGTTATAGAGAATAACATTCTACAATTGAATTGCCGTTACGTAGATAAAGGGATTCTGAACCGAGTTCCAACTTACGTGGGAAGCATACCTGTATGAGTCCTGATGTGTATCTTCAGATGACTATGTGTTCTATATTTGTTGTCACAGAAATGGCAGACAAACGGCTTCTCACCTAACAAAGGGACGTGATAGTTCATTAGAATAAGAAAACCAAATCAAAACAAGAAATAATAAAACAAAATTTATATATCTTATTAGAGGACCCCATCCATCCCCAACCGCAACAGTCCTTCACTTTATTCGTATGCTAATGATCAGGGTGACTGTATAATTTGAATGACCTTATATTCATTGAAATACGCTTGCACAAAAATGTGTTACAAACACAGCAAATAGTACTTGAAAAATTACCATTAAAGATAATAGATTATTATTGGAGAAAACATTTTTTTTAATAATGAAAATTATCTTTAAATGCAGATTACAATTCAGAAAAAGGTTGTTTCACATTAAATTGAACGTCATTGATAATTTTTTGCGCCAATGATGCTGAAATTCAAGAGGGACATGCAGTAAAACGTTTCAACAGAATGCAGAAATAGAGAAAGAATTTGCGCTCAACAGAGATGCACGGCTGCAGGATTCGAATTTTAATTTTGGATATGCAATTAGAACTCCAGTTATCAAATGCAAAATGGAATTATTCAATCACGTAGGTATCTATAAGATGGCACCTCTAGTTCGAAATCATTTAGATCCCATAGAATCGTACTCTAAATACGGCAGTAATGCGTGAATTACTACTTGTCTACTAGGAGAGGTAATTAACAACTATCGCACTAAATGTACTATAAATTAGAGAGTACTCAGTTTAATGTTCAATTTGAAAAAGGGATTGTAGATAAGTTGGTTTCACTGATTTTGGTAGAGGTAAGCACGCTTACCTGTATGGATCCTTAAGTGAGCCTTCAAATCTCCTGCATATATAGCTCGGTAGTCACAAGAACCACAGGCATACGGCTTCTCACCTAACAAGAAAATGTAATTGAAACGTTGATTATCACTTGATGGCTACAATCCACAAGATTAAACATTATAATTGGTGAAAACAAGGGTTCAGTCAAAAGAATTCTGATGGCAATGTTGTCGCTTTCACATTTATTATTTGGGTACTATAATTTTTACAATATTGATCCTTCAAAGATTGTTGATTGTTTCCATCCTGGAGTTCCTAGCAGGGAATATTCTTAATCCGATGTCAACTGGCACGGGACATCCACATCACTGGGTATCACAAGGAGTGCATGAAAAGCCAAGGACAAAATCTGGAATTTAAAGGATCAAATAGAAAAATGGAGAAAACAGGAGAATGGATACAGACAACCTCAGATGTGTATATAAAATTGCTCTGACCTGATCATATTGTAATTGAGGACATTGATTGAACAAATGATCGAAGCAGGATCTAGAACGGATGACAAGGGTTAACACCGCGTTTTCAGGGATAAGGCGTAACTGGACTGCAAGTTATCTCCCAGAGCCTCTGTCCCCACTATGAATGGCGGCTTACCCTGCTGCATGATGGGGTAACCTCTCTGACAGGCTAGGCCATCTGGACGAAAGGAAGATGGGTCCATATAGAACCTTTCAGTCGAATAGAGACATTTGAGGAAACCCAATGAAAAACAACATAAAGATACAGCCCGATTATCTTTGTACCTATCCTGATAAGTAAGGAAAAAAGATTGCAGGTTGGAGTTCAAGCCCAAGGTATCGAGATTCGTTTCACAAGAGCTATCCAGGACTTCTGTGAGATGTTCCTGATTTACTAGTTCTGTTACTAGCGGCACACATGACATGCAGTCAGACAAGCTTGGGTCCTAAGAGCTTCGATCGTTCCCAAGCCTTGGCAAGTTTGCCGGCAAAACTGTTGGTTCCAACTTAATTCCTCCGGCCATTTCTTCTGGAACAGTATTTTTTCCTTCCCATCACCAAAAACTTGATCAAATCCGACAGTAGAAATAACATCAATTCAACACTTCTCAATTGACAGGATAGAGGAACACCAAAGAAAATTTGTTACATTTACATTTTTTGAGCAATGTTATATTACTCAACAAAAGTTATTTTACATTAAAATTCAAAATCAACTATTTCTTTACACACAAAGTGCTCAATTTTTTTCAATCTAAACGACAATAAAACCCATTGCCATTAAAATACCATTATTGCTCCAGTTCTTTATATTAAACTGAACTTCCTCGCCCATTGCTTCTTGACAATCATTTCGAACGTAACCATATCCCTCGGGGTAAGAGACATAAAATCACATAGCATAATTTGGAGTCTTGATTTTGTAAATATCTACTTCTCATTGAGGCCCTTCTACCTCATAATATGATGCCGTGCAATTCCTTATTGATTTCAAAATGCCAATTAAATAGCGATGTAGCACTTGAAATACTTTTGACTGAACCCAATCATCACCAACAAAAATGAATTACACTACGTCAGCCTGTTCAACAATTATTCATCTCTCAATACCTCATTCTGTGATCTAGTCAGAAAGCAGCTAACTTACCTGTGTGTGTTTTCATATGGGACTTCAGTTGTCCAAGCTGTATAGCTCTATAGTCACAGACATCACAAGAATAGGGCTTCTCACCTTGAATAAAAGAAAAACAATTCAACTGAAAACAAATGAAGCAATTTATTAGGGTACAACGAATCCGAATATTGGCCGCTTCCCACCCATGCTATATCCAACCATGCCCAAGGGTTCGTTTTATAATTTTGAGATAAAATATTTATACATAATGACGTCTAGATATTTAGTAGCGTATTTCATAGGTTATTATCAAAATTATACAAGTTTCTTCGTGGAAAGCAAAGTTTCTGGTGTACGAATTTTCCGAATACATACGAATAAAATCGTCAATAGAGTTTGGTCATCAGGAATAGGTAGGATGGATACAATTAATCAGGGAAGACCTCTGACCTAAACAGACTTGCTATCTAACATGAAAGTAATAAGCAAATGGGAAAATTGAAATCTGCAAGCATACCTGTGTGCGATCTCATGTGTAACATCAGATGACCTTGTTGACCAGCCTTGTAATCACAGATGGTACATGCATAGGGTTTTTCACCTAAGAAAGACATTTATTATCGTGATATTCAATAGTGATGAACAAAATAATAAATTAATAAATAGAAACATGTAAAAAGCAATATGTTAATATTGAATCCATTCACTGATACCCTTGTTAAGAATCGCCAACTTTCAGAATTCGATTCGAATCAGTGTTGAAAATGACGTAGAATTCCACCCCTCAACCTGCCCGAATCATAAAGAACCAAAACACCTCGATTTTATTAAGGGAAACCACGTTTTTTTCGCATTCAAACTTATTCTTCAAAAATCACTTTATGAGTTCATTTTTCACCCATTAGGACAACAGAAAATTTCTGTTTAATACTTTTACAGGCACTAGAACAATGGAAACTTTAACGCTCTTTCCAAAGGTACCCTCGAAATTGGGTTCATCATTTAAGAGTTATAATCATTTTAGTGTCACAGGGTCGAAAACAATACACAATTTTTGAAGAGCAAAAAATTGCTAAGAAATATTTTTTAACGTTAGATTTTTGCCCATAAGAGACATACAACCAACATTTGAAGTTGTTAATATTTTGTGGGCTTTTCAGGATACAAAGAGATCATCTACATAGCTCCTCTCAAATTTGGGGATACAAGGAGTATGCAGTGGTGGAACGTGTTCTGCTGCTTTTTATTAGGCGTGTACTGCATCTGCCCCGGTTCGCCCTTGATTACTTGCTTCTGTTGGAGACCATTGCCTCTTATACCCTGAAACTACATTTCCAGTACCTCATCAGGGTGGCTGGAATTCTGGACTCCAGACTGCCAAGGATTGTGGCAAAGGAGGTGGCTTGAGCTGGGACATCCTGGGCACAGTAATGGTGCTCTCGAGCTGAGGACTTAAGCTTGCCTGACATATTATACAGTATGGACACTGCTCAGTTCAGATCACAGACTGATGCTATGTCAGAGGCTTTTAAGGAGAAAAAGAGGGCGCATTTCTGGAGAAGGGCTGAATCCACCAAAACTTTCCCTCTAAACGAAAAACAGTACATCTTTAGAAGCCAGGCGGGTATCTAGCCTCAAAAGATGAGAGTAACAGAGACTGAAACTCCTCACTTCCCAAATGACTGTATTTTCTCTTCTCTGATTCATGAGTCCATTAGTCAGATGACCTTGATCTTCAGACCTCGCCACAGTATTCTTACCCAGAGTGGCCGGATTCCTGTGCACTGGTAAACCTTGAACCTGTGGATGTAGTGCTTCAAGTTGCATCAAAACTGGCTGATCTACGCAATGAACCGCTAGCTATTGGCAAACCTTTTCTCTCTAGATAGTTTCAATCGGTAAATAAAGCCCCGCCTCATTATTCTGCCATGATATTACCACTTAATAGAGGCCAGGCTTCTGAGAAGATACCCTCCATTGCTCAAATTTTTAAGATGTCATTCTGAGCATCCTCGTTCAGGTTTCAAAACCACGTTCAAAATCAACTCAGCTATAAAAATTTCAACGTAGCTTTCTTGGGAAGAAAGGAGATGATGATTGATTGTAATACATAGTGTATTACAAAAAAGTAGAGTGCTGTTTCACATTGAAAATGTTCAATATACCAGTGTGAGTCCTGATATGCATTTTCAAATTAGCTGGATATGCTGTTCTGAAGTCACATAGATCGCAAGCGTGTGGTTTCTCATCTGAAACAAAAAGCATCGAGAATACCAAATAATAATATGAGAACTTAATGAATAAAATGATATTCAGACCTGACATTTATACAAAAATTATAGTTTTATAGAAACAGCACAGCATAACCCTGTATGTATAAAACGAAATGGTTGTTACCAATTACTGATGCACAAGAGTTCAACCTCCCAACTAATCCAAATCATATTTGACTGAAGTACAACACCCAGCCTAAAATCACAGTAAATTACCTATTTCTAGAATAACCACATAAAGACTGCAATGGGGAAAGGAGCGAAAAGATTATTTCTGTCGAAAAATAGAGACTGGATCTTACTGTCACTAAAATTTAGCCATTTTTGTTGTAATTTACAGCAGTAATTTGGGGTTCGACGGATGGGTTTCGAAGCAGAGGTAAATGGCCCTGAGAAAACAGATGAGATATTAATCTTGCAACTTAGTACAACGCTGATCGTATAAACAGCTCATCAACTCCTTTCTCTACTTAACACAAGATAATTCAGGCCTAAAATAGGTTAACTGAGATACTGCAACCCATGTTTACTCGGGTCAAACAAAATCATCGAAGTACATTTCCTTGTAACAAATAGAGATGGGTTTTATGTCTAAATTTTGATTAGGTAACAACCAGAACCGCAAGTGCAAGGCCATTTAGTATCGAAAAGATTAAGAACCTAGACAGAACAGGGAACTTTAACAAACCAGAATGCTCTAGGTGTCCCCTTGTAAATCAAGTTTATGCTACACACTTACATAAGTAAATTAACACATACGTACCTGTGTGAATTTTCATGTGGACAGTCAAACTGCTACTCTGGCTTGATCTGTAGTTACAAAGATCACAGGCATAAGGCTTCTCACCTTGAAAATATATGATTCAAAATATCAGACCGTGAACGATGCAGTTCGGTAAAAAAAATTGTGGAATAAATCGGATAATAAACATAATCTTCCACTGAAGAAGGAATAACGAATTTTGATATTCGATACCATTGATCAAAAAATATCTGATGTTATGTTTTTATTGAATGAGATGAAAGAACTTAAGCAGAGATGGGCACCAACATGAGTACTACCAGTTCAGCAACTGGACCTTAAATTTCTATTTCATATTACTAGGTACCAACTTGGATAAAGTCCTTGCCAAGATTTATAAAAGATAGCAGAAGGTGTTTCTAAAATAATGGGTAGATTGTTTTGGAGGGGTATCCTACTTGCGTTTTACTGTTATTAATTCGGTTCTTTCTTAACTCAACTCACAAAAAGAACTATCCATATCCATCACACTCCTGGGGCTCTCAAAAAAATTATTTTTCTGGAGTCATGTTTAAGAGTTATAAACCCTTTTACCAAAAAAGGAAAGGGAAAAGGGGATCAGCACAGCCAATATTAGAGGATAAGTGGTTCGTAACTACACTCTGCTACCATGTAACAAGGAATCAGTGGAATGAATAGTTACCCTTCCAAGGCTTGAGGCGATATGCCTGCAACAACCAGAAGATATCCCTGAACCAGTCAGGCTGAAGGCCTCAAGTTCACGCTCAGCAATAACAGTTTCAAGAATGGAAAGGGAGGAATCTAATAATATAGATCGAATATCGAAAGTATATTAATGGAAAATATTTCAGTTTTCGTATTTTTTTCGTGGGGGGACCTGTACGCTGTTATGTAGAAATGAACAATAAATCTTAGACATACCAACCTGCATGAATCCTCATGTGTTTAATCAAGTCGTTGAATATTCTAGTACGGTAGTCACAGGTTTCACAGGCATGGGGCTTGTCACCTTAAAAATATAAATAAAATACATTAAGGAACAGTTAAAAATGAGCGGTGGTACTTTTGTAAACCAATAATATTATGACTGTACCACCATTCATTAACTCAACTGCCAAACAGTAGGTACACGTGTTCAAATTACTTTATTCATAAAACGAAACAAAGTGCATATCTGTATTTGTTCAAAAGACAAAATATTTCTGTAAATTTATAAGCTGAAACCAAGGCATTGCATTCCTGCTCCTATAAAAGTGTCTCTTAATAGTTTGTAAAACGAGTAAGGGATTCCTAACAATGGGTCACGTACCTTATGAGTACCTGAGGTAGATCTTAACAATACTAAGGAAGTTCAATGTGGACTGCAACGATTACGAGCAAAGGTACCTTAGTCTGTCTGGAAATGTCAATAACAAGAAAACTACGTACTCAAACAGAACAAACGTAGCTGGAGGGCGCTGGTACCTATGAATACCTGCCTCTATCTATGACAAGGTACAAAAGTATCACAAGTAAGTGTAGTATCACAATGAAACTAAGGATTTTACCTCATGTTCCAAGTAATGAAAATATGTAGTGTCGCCAAACGTATCATTAAGAACTAAAAGCGTACCTATCATTCATACTAGGCACCGAAATGTAGAAGAAAAAAATTATATTGCTTGATATAGCATGGTAGAATGCTCAGCTCCATCCTGTGGTGCTTTGCATACAGGTACCTTAATGTGGCTGGCCTGAAGTAATGTTGAATAGTTCCAGACCGAGTCCCAATGTGGGAAAGGAAAGCGAGGTTTTAGTGGGTTTGAGTCCTACATAACCCGAAGAGCGGTCCCTTCTGGGTATCTTACAAGATCCAATAACCACCTTAGGATCTTGAAGAGTTCATCACCTTCATGTGGCGGGCCCTGGACATCCCAAAGAGGATGGAACAGTCTCCCACAGTGGTGTACCAGAGATTTTCTTCCTTGTTTAGAAAAGGAGAAGGAGGAATTGGTAGAGTGTTGGGACAACAGTGGTGGGAGCGCTTCAAACAACCTTGGGACTTTCAAATCCTACAGGAGAACAAAGTTCGTTGGTCAGTAACTACTCTCGTCACTCTAGATGGTGGTGAAGATCCTTCTCAGGGGAAACAACCGTTGAAGCACCTGTAGAGTGAACCAAAGGGGGAATTTGTTGCTTCCTCCAGCAAAAAATCATCAATTGAATGCTCAGTTTGTATGTATCATACATCAGCATTGATTAAGGGCTCTGGACAAGAGCGATAATTACAGACCGAAGACATAAAATTCCAGTGAAGGAGTTTGGAAAATCATTTCTATCTGTCCTCCTCCAAGAAACCTACTTGCATCTTCCTCTCAACCTTATGGCTCATAACGTTAAGCAGACACAATCGAGGAAAACTTCTACATATCATGCTGGCAGAGAGAGGAATTTGGACGAAGAGAGTTGCACAGATTTCACTGGCTCAACTACAATACCACCAATAGGTCGCTATAGGTATAAGAGGTAAACTAGCTCGACTGTCAATAGCCCCAAACTTGGGGCTAGTAGGGACTCCTACGAATTCTAGATTAATCTAAATACTTATTGTAGTTCACTTAGTCATGACTTACTCATCGTTTTAATGGAAATTGTTCTTTAGAAACTCCGGAAATTGTCTAAAACAAACAAAGAGCACACACAGTAACGTAGAAGTAATTTAGGTGGTTTATAAAACTTCAAAACATTTCAAGCTTGTTTGTTGTTACAGAATGGAAAGGAGAATGTGATTCTCTGCGTTCTTGTCCTCTTTTCGTGTCTGTTATATCTATTGATGAACAAGCCAAAGTTGTTTAGGAAGAAGTCTTCCATGTCATGGGCTTCTTCCATGTCCATGATGTCAACAACGTTATCAGTGCTTATCACATTCTCCAGTGTATATAAATATATCATCCATTCACTCAGCACAAAAAAGGCGAACCCCGTTTCTTATTTTGTGTATTTTCATTACGTATTATTTTAATATTTTTATTCTTATAGCGCGTAGTTACTGGTTTCTTATTCGGAAACCAGCAGTCATGAGTAGCTTCTTGGAAGGCCTAAGTGTTTTTAAAATGTACTAGTTTGGTTTTAGAGTTAAGTGCCTAATATAGCTATTTCAATTTAGTCGAGTGACCTCAACTAGAACTATTCTTCTTCCATCATAGACTCAATTACTGAACGAAACCAAATGGAAGGAATTCTACCTCTGAAGGAATAGTGCCTACCTCCGTTTCACTGGGAAGGAGTTTTAAATCTTCTAGTGGAAATGGCAACATCCCGCATAAGGTAAGAAGTGCGTCCCACAATGGTGAACCTCGGATATTTCTACAAATGGGGTATGTTCGATGTAGACACTCACATATGCATTACCATGTCTGTCATTTATTAGATTATTGGAGTGTGTACAGATGTCCCTCCACAAGCTTATGAGACGAACGGGAGCTGGGAGGGTAAACTCACAGAAGAAGAGTCTCTTGTTCCGTGGTTAATGTTCGTGGTGGGAATTTGAACTCGACTGACTGGCTGGTAACGGGAAGCCAAGGGTCACATCGGCCTGTACTGCTTTGTAGTTAGTTAATTAGACTGGCTGGTAAATGTATATTAGGAAGAGCTGTGCCATCATAATCCGACGCTTCTGACCAACGATCAACCAATGGTAGCACCGCCTTGGATGCTGTACGTATCATTAAATACTTCCTTATAATCCCACGCAACACAAGCGACTCTGCGAGTTCTGGTCGGTCGATGTCATTTGGGAACAAAGATATTGCAAGGTGGGAGTGGCTCTCCATAGGCCCATTACACGATCGAACCAGAGATAGCTGGGGCGTCGGAAGAACCCGTTGTAAAATGTATGTCACTTAGAAAACCTGTACCTGTGTCGAATATATTCGACGCTCATATTTGGAACAGTTGTTTCATGCTGAATATATTCGAGATTTTCGTTGAAAAGGTGGATTACCCTCACACGATCAGATCTGCTTGGCCGACATGGTTTGTCAACGCGCTTGTTAATTAATTTTTTTCATCTAGGGAGTCATATTTGAAGGTTTGACAGCTCGTTTGAAGGTTATCATCCTTGGAACGTAGACGTCAAACTTCTGGTTTTTGTTTTGTGATTCATGGAGCGCTTCTCTGGGGTCGAAGTGTGGTAAAAATTGATGTCTACCATCGATAGAGCTATCAAAATCGAAGGTAGATAATTAAATAGCCCGTCCTCATGTAGTTTAGCTGTCTTGAGGTGTATACCTCAGCTCATTCAACACCCCTCTCTCCATGGGCCACTCTTTTGCCCAGGTGGACTGTCATTTTCTTCGTACGTCTCTCTTCACACTGGCTTTGAACTTTGTCGGCAAGTAACGCCTTCTTTCTGTGTTTGGCCAGCACACTTGGTTGCAATCTATTTTAAATAACCCAATGAACTGAAGCGTGTTGGATAGATTTTTACAAATCGTGAATGAACGTGTGGGCGCTATGACAAACCATGTAATCCAGGCAGATCTGGGGGGTACTCTACCTTTTTAACGAAAAGCTCGAATATACTCAACATGACACAACTGTTCCAAGTATGGGCGTCGAATATATTCGACGCACTTCTTAGATTATTTTCGTGAGCTCCCCTCTTTTTCATGCAAATTCAAATCTGATTACACCATTTAAAAGATAGACTAAAAAACACATGCTTAACCTCGTATCTAGTAACGCTTTTTCTACACTTCTTTCCTAAACATGAACATTTTGTAGTTATTGACGAAATTTTCAAGGAACCTATCTTCTTTGGAGAAGAATCAAAGCGGTTTTCTGGGAAAACATCATCGAACTCTCAGCTTTCGTTATAATTAAATTTGAATTTACCTTTGTGAAAATCTCTTGAGAATTGTGTCAAACAACCCAAAAACTGTTTGGACTTGACAAACCCTAGTATATGAATGCGAGATTAAAACTGTGTTTTGTAATCTATCTGATGAGGAATGTGTTTTTCAACCGTGAGACAAGGCCAAACTCTAGAAACAAATTTTTGAAGTGAAATCACTCGAAAACAAAGCCTCAAACAAAATTCTAGAAGGTACTTTTTGTTTGAAATTATTTGTCCATCGTTCGGTGTGAAGTTCTTTTCAAGAAACTTGGTTTTGCTCACGATCTGATGAAATAAGTTGCACACACATTTAGGTTTTCTTGTTTTGAGATGTTATGGGAATCTGCTATTGCAAGATTTGAAAACAATTTTTGAAGCATGGTCCTGCTCAGAACTCCATATTCGAACACTCTGAATCAAATCTAATTTGGCAATATGCAGACTATGAAAGACATCTTTGTTTACAACGAACCTATTACCGTGAGGGGATTGTACGGTTGAAGAGTGTCTACTGACTCATGGGGTAAAAGAAAGGAAAACCCCGATTCAATTGATTATTGAGTTCCGAGTAAAATGCTCTGTAAGCATTTATCAAATGCTAAATAACAATAATTAAAAGTTCGACATCTGGCGTATGGCAGTGCTCTACTGATTATCTTCCGTTTCGTCACCAGTTATCGGCAGTTGTTACTCGCCCACTCTTTCCTTGGTCGATTAAGCTTTGTCCAGTTACTCGCTCAAGCTTGTACTTATGGTAAACTCCACGACTACTGTATGGTATCATGTTGAGCCCAAGGTCGATTCAATATCAATCTCGTAAGTTACCTACGTATATACTCATATTTCTTTAATTTTGCAAATGCTTTCATTTTTTGAGCATTTGTTTCATTATGATTCCGAACACAATCTGCCAATACGCTTGTGCAATAAGATTCACACAATAAATATTCCCACGTACAAAAACAGAATGGGAATATGTTGCTATGAATCCAAACGCAAAGTTAAGTTCTAAGTTTTGCCAATACATTTCATTGGAACTAGTTTTTTTCAATTGGTTTAACATGACAAATTTAATCTCTACAATGCCATTAAAAACGTTGCAAATTACTACATGAGCTTTTATTATCTTTCGTAAATCATGCATATATATTTATTGGACGTAGTGCGTGGTTCAATCGAATTTACATATTTTGTAATTTTATTCTAGATGCCTTATAACGAGATCTATTTTTACTTCACCTCCATAGTTTGATTAGAAAACAAATTAGGCTTGAGGGTCATTCGGATGATCAGTTCTATCCTCACATTGTAATTAACTTCTAGACATACCAAAGACACGGACTAAGTCACTCGCGACGAAGTTTTGAAAACCCATTTCAATAAAAACGGAGTAAAATAGAACGTTGTCTATATTTCCGCGAAAATAATGAGTTACACAGTTAAATCAATTTCGTTACACGATTATCTATTATTTACACCATCAAAGTTAAATAAGAGGGATCATCACTGGATGACCACCCTCACACATGCTCCGTATTCATGTATTTACCGTACATATATTTATACATCCACCAACAGCATAACTGCAAAGTAAGAAATGTATTATTAAAAGTTTATCAAAATTGAAAAACTGAAAGTTAACGAAATAAAATAAAACACCTACCTACCTTCAATTGTTCCCAAATATATAACAAAAGTTATATTAAATTCAATGTATTTAGGAACTTTTTTTCTAGGGTGGTACACCTGTATAGTGTGAAGAATTAATTACATTTTCACCTCTGTTGATGCTATATAACTTGAACTTATGTTTCAGTAAATACGACGAATATGGATTCGAAAGGCCTGAAGACTTCGATTACGCTCTCTACGAAAATTTCATGTCCCAGTATTTAAAGGTTCTGGCTCTGAGATCCAAAAAATGGAGCGCGATAATGGCTTCTTCCAAAGGGCTTAAGAAATCATCGAGTTTGAAGGCTGATATCAGGAAAGGTATTCCCTTAGAACATAGAGAGAAGGTGTGTATGTGTAGTCGCATTTCTGCATGATCTGTAAAGAATGATGATCATCGTTGTTGAAAGTTCGGTGACTGGGTAGAATTTGGTGTGCGACTGTTTTAATTATTGTAATTGTTTGCGTAAATTAACTGGTTCCCTGTGTGTGTCGCCCACTCATGATTTAATAACATATTGGACTCCCTCATGGTCTCAAGTTGAAAGTGTTGGTAAACATTTTCTGATTTTGTTCCAAACACTAACAATAATTATTATTGTATCCCAGGGCTATCGTAAAGTATTCATCAAAAGACACTCCATTGTCGATCATCTCCAATGATAGCGAGAGGAGTGGTTGATCTGTTGTCAGTATAACTATCCATCTGATCTTGTTTTGACGATGACGTTGTGATGAATCCATTCCAACCTTGGCCTTAAGCTGAGTTAGCATTCAGCCCGGTCCATCGTAAACTTGTACTGTATCGTTCATAAGGACCAGAAAGCCCAAACACACTGTTCAAGAACATGTTTCGAGCGATCGGTAGTTTATAACGAACATACCTACCAAACATATGTCTCCTGGACACCAAGTGCCTGCAGCAGCGTACATATTTATTCGCTTTCCTACCAAAAGAAAACCCGCAAACGTCGACGATGATGGGTGCTAAATAGATTCCGATATTGTGAGTCATGTGATAGGAGTAGCCTAATGAAGGATTTCACCTTTCAGCCTATTTATAAAAACTTCACAAGAATGGGTCACCCAGTGGTTTTGAGTTTGTACTCTACTGGTGAGTCACGAAATACAGGGTGCAGCGCAGTTTGATTACTGCGGCAAGGAATAGAGGACGCTGCTGGGAACCGGAGGTTAGAGCGAACCAGCCACTGTCCTGTCCCAACTCCCTAACATTTCCCTGATGTTTCGGGCAAAACCCCCTAAGGAGCGATCAGGTCCAAACCGATCATTTCGGCCGAATCGTGCCCAATGAATTTGTTGTTTTTTGTTACATTTTGGTGATTGGTTCGGAAGATTTGATTCTAGTAGAGAACCGGTTTTATACTCACAGTTGTCATGCAGGAGGGCACATAACGTCCCGTTTTCCTTGGTCGGTGTGGTGCTGGCAGTATAATTTGGTTACCCTGTTCAACTTATCTGTAGAATTAGAAAATTGTTATGCGACAGATGCCCAAATAAAGAAGGCTTTTGGATTGAAGAAAATTTGAAATCGTTACAAATTAAGATTCACCAAAATGAATAAAAATTTGTATTTAAGATAGGTATATCTCTAGCCAATATAGTTACTGTCTACTCATTTCTTCAAAGAGTTCATTCTACTTTATTTATTCGTATTAAATGATATAATGTCGGTCCCTTCTGGACCCAGGAATAGTGAATAGGTATTGCACTTGTTTTAAATGTACTCGTAAATGCATATTTGTGATCAATAAATGAAGAGGAAATGAACAGGAACCGTGTGGTAACGATAACCTGTAAGGTCGAAACCTTAGAATTACACTTCTCCTTTCAATCTCCTATAGTACCTGATGAAATATTAATATTCCATTTGATGATGAAACAATTTTATGTTGGCATGTTTACTATGACCTCGTGCCACTGAGGAGCACGAACAAATGGTTGTACCTACATAAACCACCAAAATAGAGGATTCGATGTGTGTCATTCAATTGATTATTTTATATGTTCTTCTGTTAACTTACAGGTCTGGTTGTTAGTGAGCGGCGCAAATGAAGAGCGTAAGAAATACAAAGGAGATATTTACTCCGACTTGATTTATGCTCCCCACAAAAAGGAACTTGAGGACACGATTAAAACTGATTTGCCTAGAACTTTTCCAGAAAATATATACTTCAATAAAAGCGATGAGTCAGGTGGACCAAACTTCCAAAAGCAGCTGTACCGGGTCTTGGTTGCATATGGACATCATAATCCCAAAGTGGGGTATTGTCAGGTACTGCACACCTATTTCATTCACGAAAGCATTTGCAAAATATTGGGGTGCAGTAGGTGCACAAAACATCGAAGTTCCTCTTTCATAGACAATAAATCCTTAACCACAAAGTTTTCCCAAATCTGTTTTTTTCGTTATGATCAGCAATTATTCCTAATCCAGAAAATTTCTTCTTTTTTTAAGTAAACTAAATTTTAGTAAGTGAACTAAGTTTAGTAGAAATTTCAAGTTTTTCCTGTGGAATCTGTCTCAAAAGCAAGAAATAATAGGATTTATCCGGTTTAAACAAATTTTAGTCCTCCACAGAAAACAGGAGGGGGTTTGAGAATAATTCTCAATATTATTGTTGGATAATTATTATCAATGTTTGCATATTTGCCGCTCAAATACAAACATGAACTCAAATAGTATGCAGAGAATCGTCAACATGTTTGCTAGTGTCGGACCTAGGGATTTTTTACTTCTTTACTTGACCTAACCATTATATTTGGATGACTTGTATCTTAATATATTTTGACAGCCGTTCCAACAGTTGAGATAACAAAACAGTAACTTTGAACGGTCATTGTGGTAATCTACGAACTATTTGTTGGGTAGCCTATGGAATTTAGAAATGTGTAGAAAGGGATGCCACTGTGGCTTAAGACGTCATAAGCTGCTGGCAGTAATTCGAAGCTCCGAAGAAACCGGAATTTTTTCAACCAAATGATGGCGGCTTAATTCGCCTCTAGCTTATACTAAAAAGTGTTAAAGCTGCATGAAGATACTCCTCAAATACATTCGCTAACTCGCTGTCCGTTACGAGATCAGCGTTGTACAGATTAATGAAGTCCACAACTTCTCCTTCCATAATCCAAACTTGAAGACGAGCAAAACGTACAGTAAAAAAAACTCGACACAACTGAGAGACTTGAACTAAAATTGCGGAGCACAGAGTCAGGTTATGAATCTAATGATAAAAAACACCGCTGAGGATCGCGGAAACTGTCGGGTGAAAGTTAGCATCCATCTCGATTGTGCCTAGATTCCCGTTCATGGTGAGCCAACACCATGAGAAGCAGGAACTCTCCAATAATAATTTAGAAAGATCTCAGTGAAATAAAGAGTTAAAATACCCACTTGACCTACGAACGCTCCTGACCCACATTATCAGGTGTCTAGTATGCATTTTTCAACGATTTATATATCGACTAGCTACTTTTCTGCATTACATTTCCTAGTAATAACTACCACCAAATCGTGTTTCTAACCATTTAGTTTTGGATAAGCGTATCGTAAGCACTTATCACACAAAGAACTTGTTAAATTTCCTTGCTTAATTGTTGGAAATTAAAAACAAGTAACAACTAATTCGGTGGGTATCTTTCATTCTAATTTCAGGAAATATAACAAATTGTGAAAACTACATTTTTACGTATTAAATACTTCGAATCTGCCCAATTATAATGCTACTTCTAAACACTTAGTCATTTCTAGGGCTAATTGAATGAAATGTCAGGGTGAAAACTTTTGAGCTGTTATTTTGGAGCATAGATCATTTTATTACTCCAGCATGTGTAACTACCTAATCCGTAGGACTGGAAGTTGCTGGATAATTATTATGATTTGTTAACCAAGAATTCAATTCATTTTACAGGGCATGAATTACATTGCTGGTTTGCTCCTTCTGGTGACTAAAAATGAAGAATCTACCTTCTGGTTGCTCAAGGTTCGTGATCATTTCTATAAGTTTAATTTAAAACACCTTGATGAACTACCGGAAAATAGTGCTTAGTCCCAGCTAAATTCCTGTTCTGCAGTAATTGTTTCCTGTTACAGATGCTCGTTGAAAAAATATTACCTGACTACTATAGTACAACGATGGACGGCCTCCTGACTGACATCGACGTAATCTCGGAACTAATTAGGTACGAACTAATTGAGCATCGTCCACCGCCATGCCTAGATCATCCCCAGTATCCAATGGGCTCATTATTTCAAAATACTCACATACAGCGCGACAACACTTGATTCAATTGTTTGCTCTTCGAGCTGTATACTGGATGTATCCATGGCCGCAGGTGGTGGATATGTGGTGGCTAAGTGCAACCACAGGCACATTAACATAAGTAAAGTGAAATGATTTGCCATGTTCTACAGTTACTTTCGTTCAAATTTGTGAAGATGAAGATGTTGAGAGACGATGTGTGGCTTTTGTTGAGCTGTGCCACAATGCCCCACTAGCAGTTGTGTTGTCAGTAATTGGTTCTTCAACAGCAGAGGTACACTATCCAACTTTTGAAGTCTAGCCTCGGTGGAAACGATAGACTTTAAGAAAATCCTTTCTTGAGTAACTCATTCGTAAGGGGATTCTATTGCTATGCAAAAAGGATAGATACGCCATTTATTGATTTGAGTACGTGTTAGTGCAAGGTAAAAGCTGCACCTGTTCTTCTACAGGTTTCACCCATATTGATGGGATCATGTGGTTTATAAATAATAAATACTTAAGTCAAAGAAAAAACCGACTAAATCTGCTGAGACTGACAACGCACGAAACATAGCATCAATGTAAGAATGCATCATCAACGGAGATCATAATTCAACCTGAACTAAGGATTCTATGCTCTTAAATTTGCTACGCCCTGCCCCAACAATGGAACCTGGTAGGATCCTCTGGATGTTGGAGAAATACTATAGTTTCTACTAACCAAGCTCAGGAATCTGGATTTGAAAATTTATAAAATAGATCCGTGCTGCTTACTCACTCTGAAGCAATCAAATTACGGATGTAATATTGTTGAACGATTAAAAAAAAATTAAGGCTGTTCATCTTTTTGTGACGCAGGTATTCCCTAAAAGAAATTCAATGCTTGAAAAGTCCGCTGACATTGGTCTTGTTTGAAAAATATCCTCGCCAATCCCAAAAGAATGCGACTGTAAGGCCAACTTCAGATCAGAAAACTCTGAAGAGATTAAACCGATACTCAAGTACCTTGGAGTATCTTTGGGGTCACATCCTTAGTTTAAAAGAAAGGTCGCCAGTCTACCGTTCCAGTCTTCTACAATTTGTGTAGACATGACAAGTTCATTAATGAGATGGAAAGCCCCCTGAGTTATGCAATTATAATTTACGCATTACAAGGAAGGGAGTGATCAGGCTTCTTTCTTCTGCTGAAACACATTCTAGCAGCTGAGTATTTCTCTGCTACACTTTGAATAAGCTCTTTCGCAGCAACAAAATTCATACACCAGGTATCTTTCAACACAGCCACATACTGGCCATTTTCTTTCTCCTGCTGAAGTTGTAGAAGAAAGAAAATCACTTGACAAATCATTGTTTGACATCTCTACTTGGAACTGTGAACTGAGCATCCAATCGAGACTGCGGTCACTTCACAGCCTCATGAATGTCCCTTCCGTCTGATATCCGTACGTGACCTGAAAGCTCTCTGAGCCAAGTCTTGGCCACCCCTGGTCTACATTCAGCACAATCCCCTTAAACTGCTATTTCCTGACTCTATAGTTGTACTCAGCCTACTATTCATTCATGGAACCTCCCTCGTTTCAATTCGCCAGCATCTTAAGGTTGTACAAACTGGCAAGCTCTCCCAAGAAGGTGCCTGCCAATCCCTTCCTCAGTGCAACTCAGAATGGTGGTACTTCGAGTATCAGTAGCGTTCCTTCCTGGGTTGCCTGAGTGAAGTTGGCCTTAGTACTTGGTTTTACGTCTCCTCATTTTTCTTTTTTATACATTTAATTTTCATGTAATTTTTATTCAATTAAGTCATTGAGCTACTCATGCATTTATTGTTACACCAGATTGAGATACCCCGATGTTAGCGCTCATATGAATAATCTTGGTCTACCGTGGCCAGTCATCACCACAAAATGGTTTATCTGTCTGTTCTGCGAGGTTCTACCTACTGAGGTATGTATCCCAATGGCTCCACAACTTTTCACAATAATTATTCATTAGGTACCCAGATATTTCTAAGCTGTTTGTGTAGATGTCATGCAAATTTGTTCTGTTCCTTCCAGCTTGATCAAGTTAAAGTGAATACTTGAATTCATTTTATTGTCTCTCCTTCTGTTTTAAGACGGTTCTGCGAATATGGGACTGCTTGTTCAATGAAGGATCAAAGATTCTTTTCCGAGTAGCTCTCACGATCATAAGCCTACATAGAGCTGAGATTTTGGCGTGCGAACAGTTTGGAGATCTTAGTGATTGTTTAAAGGGAATAGTAAAAGGACCTTCGACGCTATACTGCCACAAATTTACTGAAGTAAGTAACTCAAGTCGATTTCACTAATCCATAGCCACATTATAAATAATTAAAGGGCACAACACAATATTTCTTAATTTGTTCAAAACCATCAGCAGACATAGGTTTATACCTTTTAACTAGGTACCAATAAAAGAAGAATGTGATCAGGAGGATCAAGGCTGCATTCTGGAAGAATGTTTATTACCTACATAATAGCTATATTTCACTGAGTAGCGTTTCTCCATTTTCCTCTAATGTTCAAATTGTTAACCAGCCATGATGGTTGACTAGAAATTCGTAAATACATTAAGTTCTAGAGGACTGCATTGCTAATAAATTGATACCTACCTCTATGTAGATGTTAACATGTGAGTGTCAGGTTAGGACATAGTATGTGTAGTAACTTTCGTGTGTATCATTTGGCTCTTCAAAACAGTTTTTCTTTCCATGGAAGTATCGTGGAAATACCCAGTTCCATCTATCACTAATTATATAACATTGCTTTGTTTCAGCAAATTTTCAAAGTACCTGGTAAATTGAGCTCAAAAGCTCTAACGAAAATGAGAGGCAACATGTCCAAGTCGAGACATTTACGCAAATTTAGAACCGACTAAAAGTAAATTAATTTGCTTCATATCGTTCTTTCGCCTAAAATGACGTATCTTCTCGTATTAAAAGATACAGTATTCATAGAAAGCTTTGTGCCATTGTATTTAATATCTGTATATCTACAAATCCTGCCAAAGAAATGTTACTGATAAAGTAATCAATTAATTTATTGTTCAATAACTACATATAATGTCAATGAGTGATACTTTTCTGTGAAGAATCTCGTTATTGTTGTTATGAAATCGTGGATTTCTGTAATACACTTTATCACTGTTGATGATTTTTGAGCTTAATTCGTTCCTGTTACTCTACTCATACAATTGTCGACATAGGACATCTCAACATCATCATAACTATACCGATGAATTTTAATTACTCTAAGTAAGTAAAGAACTACAATACTACAATTTTTTTTTAATATCCGCGAACTGACATGGTTACCAAATAGTCTGTGCTCATTATCGCGTTACAATTTGCTACATCTACATCCGGATTAGCGAGACATTGCTTCAATTTTTGCGAGGTGTTTTTTTTTTTTTTCAAATCAATTGTCCACCCCAATCTCCCTTATCGATTATAAATGTTTAATAATACCTTAGGTTCTGGATCGAACCAAATGATTAATAAGTAAATGAACCAAATCCAATCTCTTACATCAAACAAGAATAGTGAAAACAATGCCTTGTCAATAAAGAACCCTCCGTTCATTATATATGTTTACTCAACCAAAACGGCCAGTGGGACAAAAAATGCAATCACAAAAAACGTTGGCATTTCATATATATTTGACTGAGCGACTTGTTCTTGGGCGTTTCAGATGCTCAATACCCGAATCAGGCATACCAACAATTTTCATCTTATCTTTGACGACTTCGGCCATTGAGCAAAGACAAATGCCCAAACGTTTGAGTCCAACATATATATTTGAAAGGCCTTTGGGACAACAAAAGAATCACAAAAAACGTTGACATGTTTAGCTTGACTAGAACTCACAACAATTTTTCATTTCCCTTCTAATGGATAAATTCAAAATTTCTGAAGTTTGTTGCAAAATTTGGATCTGAAGAAAAAATAAAATTGGTTAAGAAAAGCGAGCATTGTCGACAAAACATCAATGGAGTTTTTCACGGATTCGTTCTGAAACAGATTCTTGTGTATTTGATTGTTTTCTCTCACAATTGTGTTGCCTCCACAACCGTCTGGATCAATTCTAATTGGACCTCTTAAAAACACTATTTTTCGCTCTTTTTAGGAGAGAATATCCATTTGCAAACGCTGAAGGAATGTATAAATTAATAGTCCACAGTAAGATTCTTATGTTTTATAAATACTTGAAATTCTCCAAAAACTTCAATATATGTCTTATAAATTACTAGTATATTCTCAGAAAACTGCAATATACTACTTGATAATTTTTTACAGAATTATTCACATTCAATTTACAAAGTTGCTGTTCATTTAATGGTAGGTTCAAGGAATCAACCCTGCCTTCCGCTTTCCATGTAGTCTTTTGCTTCGTTAATTTTCGCAGCGAGATAAGGCGAACCTCCTCTATCAGGATGATTCAACGACATGATCCTTTTATGCGCCTCCTAAACAAATGGAATGGAAATATTTTCATTAATCTCTGAAACAATGGGATTTAAATTTTATGAAAACAGCCTGATATTTTGTTTTGCAATATATGTGTTAAGATTTTGTCAGCCTTGATTTGAAGCTTTGAGCCCCATTTAGACGAGCAACTTTTTCCCCGAGTCCGACAGTCTTTTCCCTGTTCAAGAGTTGTTCAATATCGCCGACAATAATTGGAGCGATATTGCTGTTGCCTTGAAGTCAGCGACTGTTATTCAGGAAATTTTTGAAATCCACGGGCGGTGGGTTTTTATTGCACGTTTTCGGCAATTTTTCTGAAAAAAGCAGCTAATAGGATGAGAAGTTTCTGATGGAAATAATCTCGACAATTTGAAGTTTTCAATTTTATTTGTTTACTGTTGAATTGATGAAATACGTAAAATACCTAATCGATCTTCCGGATTTTCAATTATATGAGTGGGTTGATTTCTTGAGACTTAATCGATTATAGAGACAGTTCGGTGATAAAGACATGAACTGGGAACCTTCATATTGAATTCTAGTAATATGCCGAACTAGTTTCGAATTTAACAATTTATTCGTTTAAATATTTTCGGTGAACGTCGCCATTTTTATTATGGATTAAAAGTGAAATCGTAAAATACTTTTCTGTTAATAGACATCCAGATTAACGAGAAACACCAGCTCAATGAAAAGGTTCAGACTGAAGTGAACCAAAAAACAAATTTTGTAAAAAAAAAATTCGAATTTTACGTCTTCAAACATACACAAATCTTTAAGAATCGTTCACTGTTAAGACTTATACAGTCACACATTCTCTGAAAACCTTAAGTGATTCCGGAAATCGTGTTCACAATCACTGTGTTTTATTGGAATTTTTGAGGGTTGAGTTTAACTGGAGGCGCGGAAGTTTTTTTCCGTTTTAATTGAGCTAAATCAACTTTCCAATGACTTACCTGTATAATTGTGAGAAACTCTCGAAAGAAACCAGTTGTTTGAAGAGGCGAAAATCGAATTGTTTTACAAAAGGAGTTCTTGATTTACTTAGACTGGACCTGTCTATTGAGCTAGGATATTACGAACCCTTTCTCTGGGAGTATAATTACCGTAAAGTAAGAATTTGTCACAGTAGACATGTATTTTAAGATTTATCAATCCCTAATCCGAAACTCAGTTCTGTCTGTCAAAACTGAGGGACTAAGGATCAATAATAAAAAACCTCGTGGAACTGCGGACTTCTAACGATCTGAAAAAAGGAATGACTCCTGGCGATAAAATTGCCAGCAACTTACTGTCGGTCTTCGGCTAGGGAAGAGGGAAATTACTCGGATGTTGTTGGCAACTTCGATGGACGCGTATTGTCGATTATTGACAGTTTTAGTTGCTCGTCTAAATGTAGCATTAGATGCCCGATTGTAAATTGATTGTAAAGAAGTTTACATGAAAACATGACTAAAATAGACTAAAAATCTAAACCATTAGACACTCGTCTGGTGTTTTATTGTGTGTGTTGGGGGGGGGGGGGGGGTCACCATGAGGGTTATTTGATAGCAGGAAATAACTAAGAAATATTCAAATATGGAATACAACTTCTAAGAAAAGTGTGTTCAATACCATATCTTAAACTTGCACGCCTCAAATGTTATCCATTTCCCAACTCGATTAATAAAAATTTTAGAAACTTGCTGAGTCAATTGAAAATGAGAGCTTATGAAGTGTCAACCGCTGTTCGTCATGTGTAAAAATAAATCTGAAAATGGGATGTGGTGATGGAACAGGAAGAGCCATCTTTAAATTTTAAGTAAATACAAATGGTACTGAAGTAAATGGATACATGGAGATGCCACGAACAAAGCTTTACACGAAGGTTCTTTGAAGGGACAGATGAATGGTTCTAGATCCACTAAGTTTGCTGAGATACAACACCATATCAGATTTGAGCAAGGGTTAGTTGTAAGAAACTCGTGTTGGAGGAAGAAGACAACAGGTTTTGAAATTGGCAGTGACAAGTGGTACGACAAGTTGGTACAATTAATTGGTACCTAGTCGAGGGGATCCTCAGACAGTAGATTCAAAACCTATCATCTAGTACTTTTGTCTCTTCAAGAACAGAAGCAATTAAGCATGAAACTCTACTATACGTAACTACA
Organism: Creontiades dilutus; assembly: GCA_031894815.1. NCBI lineage: Eukaryota > Metazoa > Arthropoda > Insecta > Hemiptera > Miridae > Creontiades > Creontiades dilutus. Next base: position 62,721 of record JAVIWC010003559.1, on the reverse strand, counting down.
CAATAACGAAATATTTGGAAGAAAACCATTCCAATCACTACGATTCTCAACTGAGGCCTTTTTTTGTTGTAAATGACGATGGTTCTTACCTTGACTTTATTCTTGTTGGCAGCAGGGGATATGCCAAGGATAAGACTTGCTTCCCGTTTTGTCATTTTAGGTTCAAAGCCCCCTTTGTAGTATTTGGATCCAGAAAACATCTGAAATCAAAATTTAAGCACGTTATAAACGAAGAGAAATCAAAATTTGAGTACGTTATATATGATACTAAAATAAAACTGAAATTAAAATCTTGAAAAAAGTCAAAACTGACATAAAACCTTAGCGTCATAATAAACCAGATAGTGAAGAATATCATGTAATTTCATGATCAGAAGTTTATTTCAGGTTGACAAAAACGGTCAACATCAATGATATTGAAAAACTTGAGTCAAGAAAAGGAAAGAAGGGCAATTTTCCAAAAAACAAGACCGATCAAGATTTTTTTTTCACATTTGTAGAACACACCTGATGATGAGTAAACATTTATCTGAAAACTTGTGTAAACGTAGAATAAATCATAAAACACACCATGAACATAAACAATAAAACCCCAATGCCCAATGTGGGCTACAGGATTCAAAATTGAGAAAACAAGTAGTTTCAATCGACATTTAAAGTGTGAAGCAAAGGCTGTCTTCAAAATTCATTATTCATAATCGAATGTCAATCGACATTAACACGGCTGTTTGATTGAGTATTCATAATCGAATGTTGGACTATTTGTGCCAATGCAGTTGTTTTAAAACGTTCGCAAATATTTATCGCTTAGACGCACTTTATAGGGGTTGTAAATTAAACTGATACGAAATTCAACGCCTTTTCTTAGGTAAAACCGATCAAAGGGGAGATTCCAAACGACCCCAAAAAAAATTTTTTTTTTTTTTTTTTTTTTTGATAGCATGAAAATCGAGATTTTGAACAGGCAGAGAAAAAGGTGTTGAAATTCAGATATGACGTGAATTGGTTTATATTAGTTGATTAACTTTAAAAGGAAGGCCCCAATCAATCATCTGGCATTTTCAATAAGTCATTGAACGACAAATTCCATTGAATTGCATTTTAAAACGCATTAAATACAATACTTGTATCCATCAGATATCATAATAATAATATTATTATTTCGAGGACGCCAATTTGTTTTAACAGCTGTTGAGTTTTTCCTTGAGGTTAAAGTGATATTGGTCAAACATTGATACATTTTCTAATGTGATTACCTCTTTTAATCATTAATCTTTTTAAGGGTTTGGCATGTGACACTATGATGTATGAGTTTGTAGATTTTTGGAGCAATAATAAGTTCTTATATATCTTTAATTGGTAGATTTGGAGCAAATACATAGGCATATCTTGAGGACGTAAATTCATGTAGATTAGGCTTTGGGTCTGCTCTAGGTAGGCAGAGAGTGACTGGCTCACCATGCGAACTCTAACTCGATATGAAATCAGACCTAATCACCTGATTATCTAATTTTGGGAGCGTTTTCACAGCTTCGGACATCTTCTGACTCATAGCGGGAGCAGCTCGCAGGGCGTATTTTCCTACAAACCCCAAAGCAGCAATCCCCAACCCAGCAACGATCAATCCGGTAGTCTGAAACAAAATATTAGGTACAGTAACATTTTCAAGACACAAATCCAACGCATCTAATACATTTTTTGTTAAAAATTACTTCCCTTTTCAGGATACAAATCCCTCAGGGGCTAGTGCAGACTATCAGTTCAAACAAATTTTGAAGATTTGCATGCCTATCAAATGGTCCTGTATCTAAAGTAGAAAGAATCGTTGGAGAAAATGTGAGGACAAATCGTAGTGTGTCAAAACTACACTACCAACCACATACTGACCATGCTCTATAGTTACCCCTTCAAGGGTTAAGGCTATATGCCTGCTAAACCCAGAAAGGTCCTTAAAACTAAAAAGCTCAGAGTAGCAATTTCAAGAACTGAGAAGGAGGAACTGTACATATATATCACACTCCCAGAGTTTTCATGAAACGAAAGCAGAAGGGTCGAGGAGGTCTGAGTGGTGGAAATGGCATGCATCAAGGCAGAGCACGGGTAAGAGTTATTTACAGCTAATTGAGCTTGCGATAGAAAGGAGCATCAGGACAAACAGAGGAGTGGTTCGAAACCTCGTTCTGCTAACATATAACAAGGTAATGTAATGGTGTAGTTAACCCTGAAAAAGGGCTTTGCCGATCAGCCTGCATCACCCAGAAGATACCCTTGGAGCTAAAAAGTTCAAGTTATCTGCTTACATGTGGATAGGGAAGGGAAACTATCCAGATATCCGTATATCCATGAAATCCTGAACAAAACTTCAATTCTTCGCCTCAATCCAGATCTTCTATCAGCTTTATCCGTGTTACAGAACAGAATAGCTTGAAAATATTTAATTAATGTGTTTTTCTTTATTAAAGGAAGATTGTACCTATAAATCGAGAGCGGTATAGAACGAAAGTACAGCAAGTTCATGATTAGAACGATCGCTCAGGCCTGGATCATTTTGATTGTAAATGTTCATTGATTTCAACATTGTTCTGGACTTTTGTACTAATATTTATAACTGCTTAATTCTGTGTTCTGAAACATGCTCATACCGCTGATTTCAAAAGTACTTTATTTTTGTTGCATCATTACCTATGTTGTGACAAACATCAATAACTACATTATAATTACTGTGAATCTATTTGGAATAATGAGCTCACCATTGTCGTAGTTTGAATTGGCGGCGAAAGTTTCGTATCGAACACAAAAATCGTCAAGTGTTGAAGAAAAAAATGAGTTATTTCATTGCGGTGTAATTTTGTGTAATGCCAGATAAGTCCTACCCTGACCTACAAGGAAAAAAATATCACATGAGGAAAACCTAGTGAGAGGTTCCGAACAATGCTCAAATCCATGCAAAGGAGAACTTTTCCCTCTGGGGCGGAGTCAACAACCACCACTGTGGCTAATCACCTTGGTTCTGTCTTTCGCGTATTAACTTTCCATTCGAAGGTTTTATCATATTTTGGGAAATTAGCACCAAAAACGCATACGCTTGGTGGGTGCAAAAGAGGTAGCAATCTGCAATATTTTTATAGAGAGGAATGTAGAATGATTAAACATATTTACCTATATATTTTTGATACTGAACTGGAGGAATTTATTATTTGATTTTTGGAGTCTAAGTATTTTGATACTTGAACCAATACAATATAATAGAGATTTGAAAAAAAGTGTCAATGGCTACCTGCGTCTGGTCCCGGCATCGATATATACCTCTGGATAGGCATAGTTAGTTAATAAAACATGAAAAAAAGTGTCAAAAAGGTTTGAATTTCTCAATGGCTACCTGCGTGTGGTCCCGGTAGGGGCGTAGTCGTACGATGTTTCTTTCTTCATGATGCATTAACCTCATACCATCGGCATGGAAGAAATCTCATATCTTCGAAATATAGACAAATGCATTGGAGGAAGTACCAAGCGTTTCGACGTGAGGAAATAATCCTTCGAAAATTGTCAATTCTTGTAAAATTATTACTAAAACAACATTACTTTATTAAAAACCATTAATTCATAAATTATTAACATTTTCCAAATGTCATAGTTCTTAATATCAATTAATTTATTGCTTCTTACTATGGCCTATTCCTTCTATATGGAAAAGGGTTATCATTTCCCGCTCAATCTTACCGCCTGTTGCGCTGTTGCTGAAACGAGAGAAAGCTGTTGACTGGGTTTGCCTCAGATTCGGTGAAATATTTTGAGTTTGTACGCAAAGCATTTGATTACTTGTAACATTTATAAATTTCTTTAGTGTAGACTTAGGGTATTTGATTTATTCGACTAAATCATGGCGAAGAAAGCTGGAACCAATTACGCGCAAGTGAAAGGTAAAACAGTCCGTCCGACTCTTCCATCTTCATACATATTTATGTTCATTATTATTTCATAAGTTGTATTCTTACATCTACCTTTATAGTGTGATTAATCCATTAGTTGTATTAACGTTGTTCGTTTTCAGAGAAATTGAAGGATTTCTTGATCACATTTACAACAGCTGACGATGATGGGAAAACCTATTTCAAGTATGCCGACCAACTCACTAAAATCGCACACAGAGAGCAGGTAATACCCCTAAAGAGCGCTTTTAATACTTATCATAAGAAACAAATCAGAGACACGAACAGTGAAACTTATCAAACGTTCGTTAGGTACAAATAAGTCATCAAAGTAGCCTACATTGATTCAGTTCTACAAACCTAATTGAGTACAAGATCTCACTTTAAGCCGAACTGCATTCAAGAAGCTCTAGGAAAGATTCGTCCTATGCTGGCCCTTGGTACACTCCAGCAAGGATGATTTTATTTTTAACTGAATAGGTGCTGTTGTTATTGATTATTGGTGTAATGTGAACCAACCTATCACCTTTCATAGTGAGTCTAGCATGTTCTGTCTTCCTGCAGAAGCAAACTAATAGTTTATTCAAACTAACGGTTTATGTTTAGTTTGCATACGCATTTGCAGTGAAGGGGGTTATCATTCTGGGTGGTCAAGCGAACGAACTAAACAATCTTGTTTCCTGTCCGTAAAAACACAGCATGCATGGCTTAATGAAAATCCTGTACTGCCTCATAATGCAGAACACCTTTTGATGTACTCGACTCGTCTGTACCCCTAACTGAACTCATCCACGAACTGAATATGAGCCATGCAACCCATCTAGTCTGAACTAACACAGATCATGATTGTTCAGTTCATACATTTGGACAGCCATCTCTCCAAGATCATCAATGTAGGTTTGTCCCGTGTGAGTGGACTGATTTAAAGCAGTGATGTGATTAATGTCACTGAAGATGCGTTCCACCATTTTCATTTACTGTTTCGTACACTTCGTGCTTCAGTGTCGTCAGTTCATCTACTGGTGCATCAATTTTATGATCAAGAACCGGCCGAGACTATGTTATGCCTATATTCATTGTTGTAAAACTTTGAACAAAAGGTTCACCGAAATTATGCTGAAGTTATAGGAAATATGTAGGTCCTCTTAATGTATACGACCATCTTCCCCCATATAGGATCGCGTTAGCCTCCATCCAGTCATCAATCGTGCACTCGTGCGAATAAATTATTCCTTAAGTAAATTACCTGAGTTACTATCGGGTTTTCCCCAAGGCCCTTTAGTCTATGATTTAAGGAATTATTTGCATGCTGAGGTAAATAACTTGGTGAAGAGGTACGTGGCTTAAATATAGTGTGTACAAATGTAGTGTCCCCTTCCAGTTAAGGTGGTCGCTATGTTTTCTATCCGTGTCACACGTTGGTCATTTTCTTCCAATCCTAAGATGTTGGAAACCAGCGTTTTGATTAAACATTAATCTACCTATAGTTCACTCCTTGTGTTTAGTCATCCTAATTTTTCCTTAGATTTACATTACCTATGTACTTTTTTAATTTAAACATCCTTGGTATTTAAGGTGGCTCTATGGTTTGATCTTGACGATCTTGCCGTATATGATAGCGAAATGGTTGAACCCATTGTGGAGAACGCTCGCCGTTATACCAACATGATTGCTGACATTGTTCACGAAATTCTACCCACCTACAAAACTCAACGAGTGAGTGTTTACCTTTGCTTAGTTGAATTCTTATTTGTTTGCTCTTTCTCAGTTGTTAGCTCTCACGTTGCTGCAATCTTAATATTTTCAGTCAGTGGGCAAAGATGCACTTGATGTATACATTGAACACCGTATTTTGGTTGAAGAGCAAAGAAGAGCTGCTAATGGAGACAGAGCTCAAAGAGATCCCCACAACCAATACCCTCCGGAACTAATGAGACGATTGTTAGTGAACATGTTACTTCATTTTATGTTTTCGGTTTTATAAAATAATTTGCTTAACTTGACTCGGTTAATTGTTTCCAATATTATTTAGAGTATTTTAATATTCGTCTTACAGTGAAATATATCTCAAGAATGTTCCTGGAGGAAAACCAGTTCCGATCCGTGATGTTAAAGCTCAATATATTGGGAAACTTGTGACTGTGCGTGGCGTTGTGACACGAATAACTGAAGTGAAACCTCTTATGATCGTTGCTACCTACACTTGCGATACTTGTGGTTCTGAGACATACCAGTTGGTAAGTTTTTTTAGGATGAACAAACCGAAATTTATGTAAAAAAAACTTAAGCCAGAAATTTATGGTATGCTTGAAGTAAAACATATGGAATAGCTCATTCAGCTTGCATAGTAGGTTATTTGTTTTGTAGTAGTTACACAGAGAAACTAAATTCAAAGTTAGTGAGATGCTGCATTTCGAACTTCCCCAATGTTGAAGTATCCGGAAATGAATTTGCGATCAATGAGTGTTGCACAAATCTTAAATACTCAAAATTATATATTTTATTGGTTCAGTCTGACCTTAAGAAGAAAAATGCACAGTGGTTTTGTGGAATATTCTACATATCTTGGTTAACTAACAGTGAACGATAAGTTTTCGTGAAGGAGAAGAAAAAAATATTTTCGGTTTGTTCGTTAAAGAATCTAATTTTGAACAAATTGAAAAAAAAATTAATTGGACAGACATTGCTAAGATAATTGAACTTATGTGGGTAAACCTGGGAAATTGTAATTTTCCGTATTTTGAGATGAATGTAATTAAAGTTCATTTTAGCTAGCTAAACATTTCAGAATGTTAGGAAGAAAACATGACTTAAATTACCTGAGTGAACGAGACCTGCAACGCGCTCACTGGCTGCTCAACCTGGGGTTCTTACCTTGAGGAATGCGTTGAAATCAACATTACTTTCCCAAAAACTGCAATTTCTTGCTTACACGTATTATATTTTCGTACACAATATAGAAACCGGTTTTGGGTAGTGGATGGCGAATATTCTTGTTGAACGAAGGTATTTTATTGATATTCAAGTTAGGAGTGAGAGGATGGGGAACAAAAGATGCCTCTTGGCAGCTCCATCAGCCTCAGAACTTGATTACAAAGTTCACATCATACCATAACAAGATTACAATCAATAAACTGTAATTTATTCGTTAACTTGTTGTAACGTAGTTTCTATCTCTAAATTCGACGACATCATTTGAGGACGAAGAAAGTTATGTACTTTTCGTACTTTATTAGTGATTTAATTTGTTGTGTGTGTTTTTAGGTCAACTCAATGTCATTTATGCCTGTGACAACTTGTCCTACCGAAGCGTGTAAAGCTTCAAAAGCCGGAGGTAGACTATACCTACAGTCAAGAGGTTCAAAATTTATAAAATTCCAAGAAATTAAAATTCAAGAACACGTAAGTAGTACTGCCTCCCTATAAAAAAATAATCTTGCTTGTAAAATGTTCCAAGTTCGCAGTTGTACTTAAATCTTTGCTTCAAACCCTATTGGTTGCACTCAATCAGCTTAAGCTCTCTCTGTTTCGTTCTGTTATGATAAGTTTTGTCTATTCTAAAATGTTCCTATTTGTTTGCAGAGTGACCAAGTCCCGATGGGAAGTATTCCTAGGTCACTGACAGTGTTTTGTCGTGGAGAGAATACACGGCTTTGTGCTCCAGGAGACCATGTTGAGCTGACAGGAATATTCCTCCCCCTTCTGCGCACTGGTTTCAAACAGATCAAGGCAGGATTGCTTTCTGAAACGTTCCTGGAGGCTCATGTAAGTACCTGCCTAATCTGAGAATCATATAACTTTTTCTTTTCATTTCTGTTATATGATATTGTTACGGATTCGAGGCTTGGACGATATAGCTGGTCTCATGACGGCATCAATATCAGTGGAGTAATTTGACTACTTTTTTAACCTCTACAAGTTCATTATGTGCAATTATCAGGACATTTAATTCTTTCTTCGATTGTCAAGTTTGGGTTATCCCCATTCACCGCTTTCTGGTCAGGAATGTTCGGCTCTACGACAGTTCCCGGGGTAAACGTACTCTCCAGATTTTGAAGGGGGAATTTAAATTATCTGGCTAAATTAGTTTTTTCCTGCTAGTCCAGGTTTAAAAACACCTGTTGTAAAGCTATGCACTAACTGCTTTCCTATTACGTATTCAAATTAAATCATTAGTATCTTTGTTCTGCTATATATAACCCTAAATGAGCTAAACCCAAGGGTTAGGAAAAGATACTTGTACTATTTCCACATGGAACCTACTATCATTTAAATCTATACAATTAATGCATGGGTTACGCAATCCTTCCAGATTGATATTCCAAAGTTTAGCTCTTCCGGAGCCTTTTAATACCTGTTAGATCTGGAGGAGGAACACATATTAGCTACCTGCATCGAAATTGCAGGGATTATTTAGAGAAACAGACCTCAGTTTAACCTAACTTTTTGTCTTACTAAATGTTCTTCAATAAAGTTATTGAAATTATCAATAGTTCTAATGATTGCAGTAAGCAAGGGGTGCACAATGGAAATATATTGGTCCCATAGCCTGGAGTAATGTCCACCATGTTGTACACGTTCCACTTTTCCTTCGAGAGGGAAATGGAAGTTTATAGGCGTTGAATGATTCAAATTTGATCAAACTATGTATCCTATCAATACACTTTTCTAATTTTGCCACATTCGGAAGGAGGTTTGCCGTAAAATTATGGCATTCAGGGTTTTCGAATTGAAATAGTGTGATAATATTAATAAAAACATTTTTTGTGTCTTTTATAAGGCTAAATATTATCAAAACTGGTAAAAATCTGTTCTCCTCTGACTACTAGAAATTTCATGGTTAACTGTTTGCAATATGGGAAATTATAAATGAGATACAAGTTAATTGTAGCCTGAGAAGGCTTGGAAGAATTCCTATTTTCCTAAGAACACAGTTTACTAAGATCGATTAATTCGGCTTTCAGAGAATAGTCAACCTGAACAAACAAGACGACAAGTTATCAGAAGGTGAATTGACTGAAGAAGAAGTCAAGCAAATAGCTTGTGAAGATTTCTATCAAAAGCTGGCAATGAGTTTGGCTCCCGAAATTTATGGACATGAAGATGTAAAGAAAGCTTTACTTCTTCTACTGTAGGTGGTGTTGACCGCAGTCCCGATGGCATGAAGATCAGAGGTGTGTATATTTTCATTAAAGAATTCAATTTTAATTATGAGCTGGCAAGCGTCGGAATTGTGGAAATGTGATATAATCGTAAAACCACAATTAAGCCACTATGGAGAAGTTCATTGCTTTAGTGAACTAATCCAAAGTTCCTAACTGGGGTTGATGGGAATTGTCAGTGGACGCATGGGGGTGTTAATTAGGTTTATTACCTATTTAGCAAGCGTATGAATATCAGCTCTTGCTGTCTAAATTCAGCCTAACGTTGTAACATAGGGAGAGAACAACGGGAAACGATTTAATTGAATTTTGTGAAGGTGTGATTATATGTCTTATGACCTATTATGTTTCTGTAGAAAGGTACCAGCTTTATTTGGAGCCTGTCACAAATCTAAATTCATTACGTTAACCCTTACGCAATATCAATCATTCTGAGGCCCTCAATTATTGCAGGTAACATCAACATCTGCTTGATGGGAGACCCTGGTGTTGCGAAATCCCAAATGCTTTCTTACATTGAACGACTATCTCGAAGAGCACAATACACGACAGGTCGAGGATCATCCGGAGTTGGTCTGACTGCAGCTGTTACCAAAGACCCATTGACCAACGAAATGGTCCTCGAGGGTGGAGCTCTCGTTTTGGCGGATCTTGGCATCTGCTGTATTGATGAGTTCGACAAAATGGCAGATTATGACAGAGTTGCTATACATGAAGCTATGGAACAACAGACAGTGTCCATTGCCAAGGTTTGTTGTCATTATTCTGTATGATTTGATAAACGTCTTACAGTGGGCAAAACCATATCGTGTACTAGATTCTTAATGCTCTCATTTTAAATCAAGTTGAAATAAGACTCATCACATAATGTTCGCAATTATTTAGTTATTAATAATATCTGTATAAAGTTCTCAGTTAGGTAAACAATCATCATTCAAGAATATACATTGATCTGATATGGTTTTGATCCACTTGCTACGAAGTTGGGAGTCTGCAGTTTAGTGGTCTGTCTTCGTTCTGGGGTTCTTGTTCCTGTGCATTAGTGTTGCCAAACAGTTTCTATAAATTCCAAGGTATATGGTTGGCTGAATAAAAAACTCAAATTGAAGAAAACTATGACATAAACATCTGAAGGAGTCTATTTCGCTTGAAAAATAATTTTGTGGTTAGTACCTTCAAAATACTGCATACAACATGAAGTATGGATAACATTGTTTACATGCAATTCATCGAAGTTTGTTTCCCTCCAACAATCTATCAAACAATGTTATTGCAATCCCCTCTCCCACCAAACCCTTAGAACTAATCAATGACAACAACACAAATGTTTGGCTGTTGCAGGGTTAAATTCCAAACAGATTTCATCTAGTTATTACTTTATTAATGCTTGACTTGATTGGCTTTCATCGTAGCTGAACTTCGCAAATACTGCGTCCATGCTATGAAGACACTTTATTCCTAAAAGAGATTTCTCCTCGATTTCAGGCTGGTATAATGACAAGACTCAATGCTAGGGTTAGCATTCTTGCAGCTGCGAATCCAGCTTTTGGCAGATATGATCCTAAAAAGACTGTGGAGCAAAATATCCAATTGCCAGCAGCCCTATTATCACGTTTTGATTTATTATGGCTGATACAAGACAAACCTGAACGGGAGAACGATCTGAGGTACGTATGGTTTCTCAATGGGGTCTACCATTGTAGGAAAGATTAAATAAACGTGGCCTATTTAGAAGGTATTGTTGAAATTCTAGCAAGTTCACCTTCAATCTCCTTGCAACCTTGATATACAGGGTGTTAACCTTTGGAATCATCCAAAGGACAGGGATCAATTGTACAATTGATTTGCAATAAAAGTTTTTTTTTTTAATCTCGCTTAGTTTTTGAGTTACGCCAATTACACGATTTTTTCGTGATTTCGACTTCAACTGCAACGAGCATAACTCCCTTAGTTAAATTAGAGAAAATTTAAATTTGATTATACCATTCAAAATACCGTTAACTTTCTCAATTCTCTAATGTACCAAGCAAGTCGTTGGTGAATTATCAATCAGTAATGTGAATTTGGACATCTCTTCAAATGAACACTTTTTTCATACTAGATAAGAAGGTCTAAAAAGAATTCTACATGTCAAATTTAGACTGTAGCCTTAAATTATGAGCCAGAATTTAAGTTTTCCAATGGTATAATAAAAATAGGTATATTTTACGTTATTTGGGAACTTGAAGTATGAATGTTGACAAACGTGGGTTTTTACGGTGAAATAAACAGGTTTTCACCCAAAACGTTTAGTTGTGCAATCGATTCCTGGCTTATGACAGGTACCTGTGCCACGTATGTTTCAAAATCTCTTCTGTTGTAGATTGGCACAACATATTACCTACGTCCATCAAAATTGTAAGCAACCCCCTACTCACGTTGAGCCTTTAGATATGTCTTTGATGAGAAGATATATTGATCTTTGCAAGAGGAAAACGCCTGTCATACCAGCGAGTTTGTCTGACACCATCGTGGAAGCTTACGTCAAAATGAGGAAGGTATGTTCATTTGTATCACCAACTTATTCAAATACAACATAATGTTTTCGTTTCCTTGTGTCCCTTATACTGTAACCCCCTTGAATAAATGGTCAAGTCGAATTTCGCCCTGAGTTAATTGTGATGAGGGAAGAAGTATTTCATCTTTTGTTGTGCATATGTGGTCAAGTCACACCTTGGCCTTGGCTTGAAACGGAATGATTGCGATGTGCGTTTTTATCTCTCTTGATTTAAAAACCTTAGTTCTTTAGGTCATGTTTACTGAATATAGACGGCTATTTCATTTGAGAACAAGTGAAGTTACCTTTTTATGTGCAACCACTTTTTGTTTTTTGGAAAAGCTACTTGACTAAAGATAACCAGTTACTCTTCCAGAACTGAACCTGGTAACATTCCCATTCCTAATTGACCGTTGACTTTAATTTCTCATTCCCAATAAACCTAACCGAATCGGTGTTTTAATAGCGAAGCATGGACCACATTATTATGATTCATTTCATTTTTCAACCTTCCACTACGAGTACAGAAATTCCGATTTTAGATAAACGTTCAAATTACATTAACCACTTCGGCATCTGACATACTCTGCATTTTTCCTGATCATTGATTGACACTGGTATTTCGACTGAAAGTATTTTCGTTGAACAGGAGGCTCGTAGTACCAAGGATATGACCTTCACTTCAGCCCGTAATCTTCTAGCTATACTTCGTTTGGCGACAGCCCTCACAAAGCTTCGATTATCCGATACAGTCGCTCCTGAAGACGTTGCTGAGGCTATGAGACTGTTGGATATGAGCAAATCCTCACTTATTCTTGGACAGGAAGCTGCACCCAGGTTAGCTTAATATTTAAGTCTCATAACTTTCATCTTATACCTTTCCGTTACATGGTTAAGCTACATTAAAAAAGTTCCAGTCACACAGCTTCATCTGCAGAGCGAATTTTCTTGAATTATCATTCTATATTTATATTCAATTGTTTTAAAGTTTCAGCTTTTTGTGTAAAAAGAAGTTAACATCTGTCAATCGTATGGAACACTCTTCTAAATAGTGTACTACTATCCAATGCCTAAAATACAATTACAAGCATTAGAAGAGCTGAGTTTAAATAATGCAGCATAGACTACTTTTAAAAAATATATCAGCTATTTTCGTAGAAGGGTTATCGAAGAGATAATATAGATTGTTTTTTCTTTTCTTTTTTTAGTAGGGATTTTTTCTAAATCTTTCCATGAAGAAAATTTGTATTTTAAAATTTTGGAACCATTGGTTTTATAATATATCTGGGTGTATTCATAAGAACGAAACTACGGATCGGACACTGATTTATTCAATTACAAAAAGACGGCAAAGCTAGATGAGCGCGGGGACAACAGGTATATAACAATGATGGAGGTACATCGAAGCCAGATCAACGAGGGAGGGAGGCGCAATGCTGCCAACCCTATGCAATGAAAAGTCTTGATATCTTAACAATTGGAACAGCTTCATTTTCTAAGAAAATTCGCTCTAAAATAAGGGTTTAGGTCTAGAGAATACCCCAAATAGGTTTGTGTGTGACATTTAAGCTGTAGCTAATTCCCTTTCTCCAATTATTTCTGTAGGGCTCAATCATCTGTCGACCGCATCTTTAGCATCATCCGTGAACTGGCAGGAGGTTCTCAGACCGTTCGCCTTGCTGAAGTCCGTGAAGCTTGCACTACCAAAGGTTTTCAGGCGGGCCAAGTTGAAGAGTGCCTCGAAGAGTATGAACAGCTCAACGTCTGGCAAGTCAACCAAGCTCGAACAACTCTCACATTTGTTTGAACATTTCAATGTCTGTATGTACCTATTTTAATTAGTTGTTTTTAAGTTAGGTTAAGTTGTATGTATCTCTGTGCTTTAATATGCGATATTTTTAATACGAATAATTTAATAAAGTTATTGTACTTATGCCTTGATCAACCTCTTGAAACTTTTTCACCTCGGTACTTACCGTGTATGAAATAGGTAATGAAATAAGCTAACAATTTTAGGAGCTGAGACTCAGTTATTGGAGGTTTGCTGAGGAACTAACTGGAAAATAGACGACTTCTTGAGAATTAACCCATTAGTGATTGTTTGGAAGCTCAAATAATGCTAAAATTATCAAAGAGCTCATCGCTTGATAATGAAAATATAGTTAGGGAACAATTTTAAGGGCTGATTTTTCAATCGTATTTGTAAAGTAGTTAGGTCTGTGAATTTCGATAGTGAGTGAGATGAGGTTACTGTCATTGCCTTCCTTATCACCTATTGTGGAAACCACCTCTGTTGCCAATCGACTGACGGCCCTTCAATTGGACGTTGGTAAATGCAACGAAATTTTTAGAGCTATTGGTCGTCGATTCTCGAATTAGTTGTTGATAGATTTGATCGGAGATTCGATAAACCTCCCCTAAGGAGTCTAACTCAAATCTTAATGAATGAAAATGAGAGGCTAAGGTGAGGAGTAACTCATACTTGATCACTAAATCATTCATTTACCCTACCTCACATGATTTAACGCTTTCAATGCGTAGTTTTCGGGACTCCGGAATGGATAGAACCTTTTTTTGATATTAGGAAAGTAAGTGAAAAACAACTACCAAGATACCTATTTAAACTCGTTATAGGTGCGGTACGAGAAATTCTGACATTTCTGCCAGCGAAGAAAAGAAAACCTAATTTGAAATAATGAGCTCAAAATGTATCAAGTTCCTGAACTTTATAGAACATGTAAACTTGGAAAGCTATCAGATGACATTTCAGGAAATTCATTACCTAAGCAAATTTATTTCTCCCACGAAGGAGAACAACCATTTTGAAAGATCAAGCATTATTTATTTCCCAATAATGGTTAATTTCTTATTCGTCCTATGCTCCTGTCTTCAAAAAACAATCTTATGACATTAACTGCTAAAAATCAGAGAAAACTAATGAAAACTTATTTATAAAGAAGTCTGATGTAAGTACATTATTTTAACTCGGCACCTCCACCTTGTTGTAGTATTCTGGATATCAAGAGGTAAATTATACTTCTGCACGGTAGATCGATCAGAAAAGAAATTAGCCACAAGGGCTTCAGCTAATCAGTGTGTCTCCATACCTTGTAATTGACTTATACATGGTCAAAGACGGTAGTGTGACTTTCGTCAAAAATATACTCGATTTTAAGAGGAACTCTTGAAAACCGAAATTGCATTACAATTATAAAAACAGATTCGATTGTCACAATTTACTAAGACTCCGAGAACTCCAACCTAATTATAAAAACAGATTAACTAGTCCCTCTGTACTAATTTTTTAGTCAAATACAAGGGTTCATTATTGAAAATAATAAACCAAAAAACGAAACTGACAGAATAGCTCAATTTTCTGTAAAAATCAGTTTCCGAGACTTCAAAGGCTTGGGGATGCAAGAGTCAGCAAAAGCCACGGGGCTAAGTGTAGTTACCTATTAAGGGGTGCATAAACTATGGTTACAAGTTTTCAAGAAGCAGTTCAATAGGTCATGAAAGATCCGAATTAAATGACAGTACTGTGGAATAGGTGCACAAAGTAATAGTGTTTTAGCATTTTAGTACCTTTGTGACATTTGATACCGTAATACAGAACCTTTCAATAGATCGCTGTCTACAAGATACTTTTAAACAATAACATAGCCTTCCTAAGGTTAAAATCAAGGTAATTACAATAAGAATGTGGTTAAGGATCAAGACAGACTGTAGACAGATTTATTATACAACGATAAGCTGAGATAGGCAATATACAAGTGAGACTGAATTCAATAGCGAAAGCATCACTAATTATGATCTGTTACTATGACTGAATGATCCACCGCACAAGTGACATGGACTGCGTTAGCACTTATGGACAGCTTGTAAGGGAAATACTGGTCTTTTGCATTTCCAATGCCCAAGCACCCGTGTTTGTTTTTGCCCCAGGAGTAAATGTGGTTCAAACTGTTCATCACAGCCATATGGTCTAAGCCACAATATACTCTAAGAGGGACGGCTGTGGGTTGATAATCATTGGTTCCAAATAACGTTCTGGATAATAACACAGGTACAGTAGTTCTTTCAAGTTCGGGTCCGGCCCCCAAAATACCATAGCCCCAAACGTACACATCTCCTTCGTGGTTTAACACCAAACAAAAAGAGCTGCCAGCCGCAATATCCACAATTTTACCACAGGCTTTGTTGACATGTTCCATCTTGAAAGGTGTTTCTATTTGTGGAGCATCCTTGTCATCCAGTATCTGCCTGAACTCATTGCTGCCCCAACCGAAGAGCTCTCCTTTTTCATTTAAAGCCAGGACTGTATCACACTTCCCTGCCACCTTTACTATTTTTTCATCTTTGATGGCACCTGTGACTAAGCTCGGTTCTGAACAGTGGGATGTATGTCCTAAGCCTGTTTGTCCTTCAGATCCCCACCCACAAGAATATACTTTGCCCGAGTCTGTGATGAAACATGTGTGGTCCTGCCCACAAATCACCCCAACGGCTTTTTCACCCCCAAAAGTCTTTATTTGTGTTATTGTACAGGCTGATTTATCTTCTTCATCCACTGCTCTACCACATTGGCCATAGCTGTTTGAACCAAACAAGAAAACCCCTTCGTTGTCAGTAGCTACTGCACTATGTGCCCTACCTGCACTAAAAGATACGACCTTGGTATTGGGAGAATTTATATGAATATCTATTGGTGAAGGATAGGTCACCACATCAGCATCGGTTGGCCCCAGCTGAAAATCAGTATTAATACCGCAGCCATATAATTTTATATTACTTACACTCTTGACATAAAATAGGGTGAAACCATAACCTGATTCGGCAGATATCACACGTGTTTCTTCAGCAAATTGATGACGCAATGGTCGGGATAGAAACTTACGCCATCTTCTTCCTTCATTCGGTTTATATAATCCCAGAGCTCCAGTTTCTGACAGACCAAAGGAATATACTCTATGTCGACGTTTTTCATTAAAAATGTCTTTCACTATTTTCAGTTTGGGGGTTCCAGAGATTTTTGCATCCAGCCCAGTTCGACCAAGTGTTGACTGTTTTGGCTCCGACGCTGGTCGCTCCTTGGAATTGGGCAAAAGGTCTGCAGCTAAGGAGACCTTAGGTAATGGATCTTTTTCAGGATTAAGGCCGACAGGTCGTAAAGAAGATCGTTGAGTTATAACATCAACTTTTTGATCAGGAATTATATTGACAGCACTCATTGTGATTGGGCTGGGTTCAAGGGGGTTATTTCGGTTGAACGCATGTTCAAGATCAGCCATGGTGCCTTCACAACAGCTTGAAGTTTTCATTTCAACTACATGATTTTTCTCCTGTCCAATTACCGCTTCAACATGAGCTGGAACCACTTTTTCGGCAGCAATCACCTTCTCCCCTGGCTTAGTGACAACTTTCAGTCCTTCCGACCCCAAACGATTTTGAATATTTGTCATCGTATTAGAAGCAGCATCTGGTGGCGACAGATCAGATTTCTTCGACATTTCGAGATTTACAATAGTTCCTTTGATTGGGGTAGGAAACTTGGGTATTGATGCTCTCACGAATTTCATTTTATTTTTGCCTGAGTTACAATCTTTATCGTTAATGTCACAGTCTTTGGTTGGTTGGTCCACAGTTTTCAGGGCGACCCGTCCACATCTGAGGATTTTTCAAATCACTCGCCTTTTTCTTTAGTGTTTGAGAATTGTTCTTGTCTTTATTATCCCTTTGTTCACAAGCACCATCCTCCCTCCCGCGTATACTTTTCTTCTTCGGATCATCAGGACGACCAGAATACCTGCTGAAGTCCTTTGGATCCCTCGTTTTAGCAGAAAGCGGGTACTTTGACAGGCGCCTAACTTCGCTTGGGTAATCTTGTAGAATATTGGAACCGTTGGTTGGCGTTTTGGGGATATTCAACGTTGGCACTCGCCAACGGCATGTTGAACTTAGATTTCTGAAGAGCATATTTCAACCGGAGAATACCTTGAAACCACTTACATGAACTTGCAATTTTGAAGTTGAATCCAACAACTTAGAACATTGTGAATTGCACGAGTGTTGATTGTTGTGTCGTTTGTGACTGTACCATATGACACGAAAGTAAACGCGTTCTTAACCGAGTTGTTACCTAATTAATAACTAATGGCATTAGTTCAACCGAAAGATTCGTTTATTGTAAATTTTCGTTAAGAATACTTTCACTCTACGCAGTATAATATGCATATCACGTATTTATACATTTACTCACTGCGGCTTTGTGATAAGACCACAAAAACAATCTGATATCACGTTGGACTGATAAGGTCGATGGTGGTTGTTGTTTTATCGTTCCTGTCCCGGGAGTCACTGACTCATCCTATCCCCATCTGGAGGAACATACAAGGTGACCCACGATGAGGGCCGCCAAACTTCAGGACTCGTTTCTACTACTTATTTCTGGTCTCCTAGACATTTTTTTTACTCCGCTAAACAACTTAGTTTTTTTCTTTCAAATTTATGATTTTTTGGGTGTGTTTTTGACCTTATGACGTTAAAATGCTCAACATCCCTAAATTGAGGCTCCAAACTAGGATGGTCCACCACCAGGAGAGGTAGGGGCCCAGTGCTCTAAAGCAAATCGTCAGTGAAATGATTATTGTTGGTGCCCCTCATCGGCAATGTACCCTCTGCAAGTCCTTCCTACATCACCATACTCATTGATCCTTTTAAAAAATGACGATTATATTATTAATTATAACAAAGAACCATAAAAAGTAATAAAAACGGACGAATAAACAAAAAATGGTTGGTAAGATCATTTTTTGTGTGCTCTGCTTCTCGTGAGTACACGTGCAATATGCTACCTACCACACTTATTTCTTAGTAAATGACCGACGACCTGCACCAATCAGCTGCTCTGATGATGATGGTGCTAAAAATTCGAAAAAATGAAAGTCCTAATGAAGGAAACCGTGCTACAAGTTATGACCAGCATGTTCTAGGCCCATGGGTATTTAGGATGTGCTACAAAAAATCCGGTATTTTAGCATATTAATTTTAAAAAGTGGTTTTGCTTTCAAAAGAATTTTTCCTCCCGAATTACAACTTGTATCGTACCATTGAAAAGCCCAGATATTGGGGCAGTTTTGGACCTCGTACATAGAAAACCCTTGTGGAAGTAACACCCTATCAAACAACAGAAATATTTATGATTTTTTTCATAGGCCCTAGGAAGTTTGGAAATTTAATGCTCTTTCCAACAGCATTCAATCAACCTTTGATTCAACAAATCAAGATCGTTTTGATCATTTTAGCATCAAGGGGTCAAAAAATCTAACGGTTGAAAAACCTCAGTTTTTTTAGCGAAGTAAAAACAAATTGCTATGAGACTTTTGGATCTGAAATGAGTTGTTAAAACAACACCTGAAATTTAGCAGTCCTCAATGTATATAATTATATAATACCCGGTATATAATTGGGGCTCCACTTTTTCAAATCTGTAACTCCCCCATCGTCTGGAAGAATTCTAATATACTTAACTAGACTATTTACTAATTTTCTTATCATCAATAGTGGTTCAGCATTTTACAATATAGTTTTAATTAAGTTAAAACAATGCCCATCGTACTTGTAGGTGCTTAGGTACGTCACTTATTCGTAATGTTAGGAACGAATTGTAGGTAATGCAAAGATTATGGATGGTCAGAAATTTTATTATGGCAAACTCATTTCAGTATTTCAAAACACAATACAAAATAGCTAAGCAAGACTAATCATTAAGAAAATTTCTATTGACCAGAAAATAAACTAAAATTTGTTCAATTATCAACAATAAACACAAACGAATTAGCAATACTGCTTTCTTCTCAACATAACATGATGAACGCAAAATTAATCAAGAAGTATGGACCATGATTTTACCAATTACCATAAAACAAAAACAGCCTTTAAAACCTCCTAATTAGGAACCCGCCAACCTACTAAGTAGTTATCAAAACTTTTTCCAATTGGTCATTCGTTTAGGTACTATTATCTAAATGATAACAAGAAATGGTAAAACTTAGGCCATCAATGAATAATAGGTACTGAATAGAAAGATAAGAAAAAAATCATCCGTACATAACACAATTCCAGCATGAAAGTGTTAATTCAAATCAACAAGAAAAAAAAAATGAAATTTCAAATCAGCCAAATGTCGTTGTAAACACGCGATTCGATACAAATACAGTGAAACTTAGCATAAAAGGCTGAAGAGAAAGATTTCAAAGTGCACTTCGTAAAATATGTACATAAGTTCGTAGGATGGGTTGAATTTCCAATTAACGAACTCGTTCACTTATTAGGTAATACCTACAATATGTGCCTATTTTCTATGAAATCATTTACAATAAAACGGCAACAGGAATTAACTACATAATACCAAGTTTCTTAATTACAAAAAGGAAAGCCTGGAAATGACTAGAGAGGGCTTAAAAGACTTATCACCTGCTAATAATAGACCCAATTGTACAAATATCACTATCTACTCTTGCTAGCCAAATGTGTACCAATTTTTATTGAACTGAATACAGTTTTTTTTCATTTAAGTAATTGTCAACTGAAAGTTCAGATTAAACAGTTGCGGTGTTTCTTTCTACAATAGATTCCGTCAGCGGGAACACTTACATACTAAGATTTAAAAAAATGGTTGCATCAATATAAAAATAAAATTGACTCTAAGGTACCTACTAAGTATTAAAAATAAAGTAACGAAGCTGTTGCAATAGTAAAAGAATCAAACTTTTGATTTTTTGTTGTACATGAATTGAGGAGGTGGCAAATAAAAGCTCATAAATCCATTGTAAATGATTTTCGACTATGAGCAGAAAACGTTTTTCTTAAATTCTACCTCAATATTCATGTTCCTTCTTACGAAGAGAGCACAAGCTTTTGTTGAAGAAAAGGAAAACCGCAAGAAGAGGACGGTGATAGATGATTCTCCAACTATTAATGCATACACCCTACTAACGGATAGGCACTAATTCTTGAACATTAGTCTCCCAAGTTACCAGAATTCATAATTCAGCACTGTAGATTTAAGCAGTGCTTACCACCAAAGTCCCCTGTCACGGAAAGGATAGACCACACTGCTTTCGAGGACTGAGGAAGGTTATTTCAATTTTTAAATTGCAATGGAAAACGGTTTTACAATGAAGGCTTTATTCGTCACAACTTTTCAATATAAATTTGGGAATTAATAAACAAGTATTAGGTATTTGGAAAATCATATGACTCAATTAATAATACGAACTGGATATCATCACACTTTCGAATCGCAGAAGGAAAGGATAATGCCAATTTTAAGTTCCAGTTTGGACTTGTGAGGTTTGCCCTGAACAGTATCGTACCGGCAGCTTTGAGTGATTTATTATCAATTTTAGGTAAGTTACGGAGGTGGGAAGAACAATAACTCCTTAAAGAATCACACACACACACAATTATTTATTAAAAAATGCAGAATTTTTCCTCGAAACCTTGAACTTGGCGTTTGTTTAATGTATCGTTACGTTATCCAAGCAGTCATGGTTCCTGCTTTTCATGTGCTTTTGGGTGTCTGTCCACCTGTAGACCCGGGACCTCCTCTGGATGTTAGTTCGTTACACTTATTCTTCCTCTTCTATCTCGAATCAAACTATATGGTAAGAAGCTCATCCACGATTCGCAGACACCCATGCAATTGTGATCGGTCAAACGGGCTTGTCTTATTCGCCCAGCACTCCGCCTCAGAAGTATGCCACTTCGTTCTGAACTGCCTAAGTAGGCCATACATTTCCACGGGTACCTAAGATCTTCTGCTCGAATCTGATTGCTCCAAGCTATTTGAACGATGGGACACCATTTTGTGACTTGTGCGCTTCCGTTTGCCATCTCCTCAATATATTTATTTGTACCTACCTACTTATACGTGGAGGCCATCGAGGTACAAAGTCATGCATACGAATAAAATATCAATGACACTAGGCTTTCTGTGAGAAAATATCACTGATTCATCATGATAATCAATAGGCAAAATGCTTTGTGAGTAGGTACCACTTTTTTTAAATGCTTCGTTCATAAAATAAAGCAGACGCTTTCGACCTGCTTTCGAAGAGTAGTCAGCAACTTGTTTCATTTCATGATTAGAGCAAGAGTTTTCGTAAGCGGTAATATATGGTTCCATTAAGAAGAGAAATGTAGAATAAATTGTAGGTAGGTAATTAATAAATACCAATAAATTACCTACGTCAAAAGTTATGATTTGATGAAATTGGAGAAAAATCACAATTTTATTAAGAACAGTTGTTCAATAACAAGCGTGACGGTAGTCCCGCGATTCCAAGCAGTAAAAAAGTAATAAAAAAGTTGTGAGATAAAATTGCTCCATAAATAAAATTATAGACCCTCATTGAAACTACAATGTTCATGACAAAATTGTTTAGAATAGACAAAACGTCTTCACGGAAAATAGATAAGCATCTAGTCAACACATA
The DNA here is from genome assembly GCA_031894815.1 of Creontiades dilutus. NCBI lineage: Eukaryota > Metazoa > Arthropoda > Insecta > Hemiptera > Miridae > Creontiades > Creontiades dilutus. Next base: position 40,595 of record JAVIWC010003559.1, on the reverse strand, counting down.
GAATTCAACCATATAATAACAAACTGTAGGTGTCTTCAAGTAGTTTGAATTGGAAACCCAACGAGGCGTTTTGACAGGTCAGGAAACCAAAGTTTTTCTCAATTGGGAGGAACCGGAACAAGAGAGAACAGAAAATATACGTTTTCCTTATCCATGATACCGAAAATTACTCCTTGCAGCCTCCAGCAAAACATGAGGACGCAAAAATAACGTATTCAAATGTTGACGGGAAGTTAGGAATTGAGGGAACATACAGAACTCTGTTTCATAAGCAGACAAGGGGTGTAAGTCCGTTCAAGGCCTTACAATGGGTGATTCAAATTTAGAAGAGGGAATACTGGGAGAGGCGCTCTTCCCTCTATCAAGAGGACAACAACTTAAAATGGCAGGACTGGGTACAATTTTTGAGCTCTGGAACCTTCTGAAATGAGGGATGCGGGTCTCGAACCCAGAGAGGCCTGTGGATAAGGGTTTCATATAAAAGCAAAAACTATCCCCTCATCAATACCACTAGTATTTCTGCCATATAGTGAACTCAACGTCTGATTAACCAAATAGTAATGCATTACCACACGCTTGCCATTTGACTTGAGTTTGGGCTATGTTTAATGACTACTATTTGATTTCGGACAACTGTTCTCCTCGGATTATGTGCATAACATCTTAAACAGGCATGTCATCAACTTCTCAACCTTTTCGACCTCCTTTGGGACATAAACTACCAACGCTTCTTCAACCAACAGTAGGGTGACAACCAACAATCAGCAGTACGTAGAGATATTGTAGGTACATCTTCGTTGGTGCTTTCCCAACACAGAGCAATAATTTAATCTAATATTAGAGAGTGTAACTTACATCGTCTTCATCTAACCATTGGATTTCACAACCTATTCATACTCCATAGTTTTAATTGACAATGCAGCAACCTTCCCCCGCAGCACTTCCTTTTCCTTTCAAACACGCTAATACATTCCTCGTCACATGTCAGGAAAGTCCACTTCTTGGAACCATGGCATATATAAGGCGGGTCTTATTAGGGTTTTATATAGTTTGAGCTTCGTAGTTCAGGAGAGGTATCAGTTTGTGTGGCTGTTACCCACCCCAATCCTTGAGCATATACGTTACTACATTTGATTCCTTCAGTTTATAGAGCTACCCAGATAAACATAAACAGGGACCTCCTTAAGTATGAAGGAACCACGAATGACATTAAATAATACTCAGGGCTCGGAGCTGCTGGGTGAAATCTTGAGGGGTTTCGTTTAGATAGCAGCTAATAAGAAAATTAACTCCTGTCAGTCCATTGACTTTCAGAAATGTCCATCCCAAATATAACTATTGTGTACTCATCATACATGTTAGTGAATCATACACGAATTAAAGAACCTATGAAGAATTACTTTGTGCCCTAATATTCCAGTTCAACCACTTGACGACGCCTACTTGCCTAAACAATAAAATCTACAATAAAATTTTGATTCAGATCAAAATAATATAACTACTAAATTCAGCAACACATTTCCACTCAATTAAAAAAAAAAAACAACTATAATATCAACGATTTCAACAAACAGGAGGTAACAGCGGTGAAAGACTAGTATTTAATCACACTAACAAGTTTAGCATAGAGCGATAAAATAGAGAACAGTCACACACCTAAGTACCTAATGAGATGGCTTGAACGTATCTTACCTCAGGGTATAACATCTTTGCAACTCGTAGAAATAGTTGATGAGCATTCTGCATGGAGTTTTCAGTTCTCCTGATGAACCCAAGAGAAATTTCTATGGGTTGTTTGAATTCAGAATATGATTTGTCGTTGATGTAAGACTCGAGGTGTGAAAAAGCTTTATGAGCTTCAGTGCTAGGACCAAGCTCCCTGATAAAAAGACAAAAAGAGAAGCTAATTATATGATAACATTTTAGTACCTACATATTTTATGGTATACAACAACAAATCAACATTTCAAGTGCTTTAAAGATCTGCTAAAAGTTATAACAACGACAAAAACCAGAGTGAATTGGTCACGTTAACTGGTTACAATAACTGAAACCGTTAGTTAAGCATATATGTCCATCGGTAAATAGTAACCAGTTATGTTTGCAAATAATTATCATTTTCCTACATATCCAGTTACCATGATCTGTTGTAGGCAGATTTTTTTCTGATAAGGGATGAGAGGAACTCCTGGTCACTGAGACTACTAGGATTTATTGTGACACTATCTCCATTTCAATCCAGAAACTCTTTAATGATCTCCTCATTCTCACAGTGAGAGAGGCACACTTGCCATAAAGCGAGAATCTTGTTGATGCGGCAGCAGGACTGGCAGAGAGAATGAATACTGCTCTTTCCGCCTCTTCACAATATATTGTCCTGCGATTCAATCGGATGGGTTTCTGGCAGATAAATGGTGGCCACATGGGCAAGAGGTTTGGATGGGGCAAAGTTGGTGCTCCCAATCCCCAATTCTGCTGCACCATTCATCACAGACTCATCCATGTAACACGCTTGTGAACCTGGCTCAAATAGAGGTGGGCCTCTTTCACAGAGTTCACAATTATCGATGATTACCTTATCCAGTATTCCTGAGTGATTATCTTTTTTGTAAGGTACTACTGAAACCAACTACTACAGCATGCTGCAGTGGAAGTTGTGTCCATTGCCCTTGTTATGCCGAGTCATGCAAGCCTTTGGAGTGGATTGGCAGGTTTCTTGTGACCATACAAAAATTTCATAATATGCATACATACCATATATCCATGGGTTTGACAGTTCAATAAATATGCAATCTTTCTTGAACCAACATCAGATAACAAGATATGGAACCAAGCCTACCAATTGAGGGCACATTGTTGATAAACTATGAGCTATGTTATATGCCTAAAATTGTTGATCTTTAAATATACAGGTTACGGGGTTTAGGGGAGAATCTGAATCATGGTCAAAGCTAAATCCTATGTTTACAAAAATCTGTCCTTCAATAAATTATGGGATTTGCGTCATCCATAGATTGCACTCTGCTACAAGCTCCACTAATACGGAGTTTATAGTACTTTATAGATCTATTTTCTTTGAAACTCTTTGATTCATATCAGGAAAAGCGTAATTAATGTCGCCATCCCTATGCAGTAAGAAACATCCATGTTGGCTTATTTTCATGTGTGGGATTCGTACGGGAATACTCACGTGCTGTTTGACGTAAAACCTCCAGGGGACTGTGGTGTAGTTCTGATGAAAGGCACATTGTTATCACAGGGAATATCATTTTTATTCTCTGGAAGTTGTATCAAAATTAAAGCCGAGAGGATTTTGCAAATAAGTTTCATCCTGAAAACACATAACATAGTAATAAATCTTATATCCACAAAAACCAGGCAATAAAATATAGTGGATACAGCCTCGGGACATTTGTGCCAAATAGTAATACTGTCACGATGGGGACAATAGGGAGGGATCGTTATGCAGACGTCGGCACATTGGTCCTGTCCTGGGAGCCCAATGCGCCCTCCTCTCGACCTCAGCCGTTACTTAGTCGTTGCTTAGCCCTTAAGACGTAATATAGCCGCCGTTGTATTAATTTGTATTGTGAGTTTGTATTAAATCGGACGCTGTGTGCACAAGTAACAATAAAGTAAATTCATTGCGAGTCGTTGTTTAGTTTATCAAAACGTAACAATACCAATACCAATACAGAAAGTACCTAAGAGGCCTTTACGTCTGGGCACATTCATCATGCATACAACTTGTATTACCAACTCTTAGCATTTTCACTGTGAGGATAATAGTTTTCGACAAATTTTCGAACATAAGTTGATATTGTAATGGCTCCAAATAATGACAATTTTGTTAGTAAAAATTTGTTTTTAGCCATTCAGCAACTAATTTTAGATTTTTAACTTATTTTCATAAGTATGTGTACCATCTTTTTCCAAAACAAAGGATGAGTTCTTCGGACAATTTTCGAGCACGGTAAACTGCTCACTTTTCAAAAATGTACTTGAAGTAGCTTAAAACAATTCAAGAAGATACTTATTTACTCACCTTGGTGACAAAGAGTGCTGTCGCTTCAAACCGATCGCTCCCAGGAATCCCCACGAAGGTTTGTATTCAGCCCAAGTATCGGCGGTTTGAACGAGATTTCTCAAATTTTTGTCACAGACAATTGGGTTTGAATCACTCAGTCGGGCAGCCATTATCAAACACAAGTGGAAAAGAGGAATAATTTTTTCAGAATTTTCAACCCTGTAACAACACACAAGTAAAATGAGAAAAGAATAGAGGACGTCCATTTAACAAGTCAAATAGCGTAAGAATATTGTCTACAATTGTATATAATATAAGGTAGTTTGACTTCAAGAAATTCAGCGGAATTCATATACTTGAAAATCAACGTACATACTTAAAGTGGGGAGGACCCCCCTTTGCAAATCCAAACAACTGGGGAAACTGAGAAAGTAGGATGAGGGAAGTTCATTTATAAAATTACCACTAGTTGAGGAGAGCCTCAAAGGACGAATGTACTATCACTCATGAAGGACTTCTGCCGATATGCCAACATTGCTGTTAATAAGTACGGTACCATTCCTTTTAGCTCAGATATCTTTTGCCACAGGTCATTCCTATAATTTTTACTTATTCTAGCTCTCGATCTTTGCTCCATGCCATGCTGCCACTGACAACTTGGACATTCGGGATTATGGACCCGCTGAACGTGATGGCATCGGCATATGGTACATCTACCTTTGCATATCCTAGCTGCTGGATGATCAAGCACCAGCTACCTGCTTAGCAACTGTGATATGATGCAGATGAGGCCACCATAAGTCCGCTTTACGCCTTACACTCGTACTTAAATTCATTTACTTAAATACACACACTTGAAAAAAAATACATACATAATTTTCACAGTGAGTTGAAATAGAAACATTTCATTCCCTAACAATACAACTTACAACCAACTATAACAGAAATTACGAAAAGAAGACGTTTTAGATTTGTTGAATTTAGTTAAGCAATAATTGCCGATGCAATCAATTTTTAATTAAATTTGATTTTTTTTTTTTTTTGTATATACACAACTTCAATATTCTGCTTTTGTGAAGTTGTTGTACACACAATTGCACCTTGAAATGACGAGTTTCGGCTATAAATAAAGAATCACACGAGAAAATGAGACTTCAATGGAGAGAAATAGAAAAAGTAAATAAAAATTTGAGAACCTGGCGAAATCCTAAACTCCATTTTTTGAAAATTTTGGAATGTTGATATTTGAATGCAATAAATAAGGCGTGCAAAAACGTATTCCAAGGTTTGATGTATCGTTTTCTTTAACAGAAGATGCAATTGTTTTGTCGAACGAGACGAAATGTGACAAGTGTCGTCACAATTACTTACAACGGCTGCATAGAAGAAATTAATTTGGTGAGAGAAGTGAAAATATCCATTTCTTCACTCAAATCAAAAAGAGTAGAGAGCCTTTTGTTCAAAAATGCGTACAGCGTCAACAGTTGACTGTTTTCGGCTAAATAATTTTCAATCGGTGGGTTACGGGGAATTGGTTCTTGTATATAGTTCAGTGTTTTATCCCAATCTCCTCCGCTTTCTGAAAAATACATCCAGATTATCAATAATTAGGAATACCTAGTTCCTAATTAGTTGTTATAACGTTACAAACAGTAAAACTGTTGTCATTTAATGTGCATTTAATTGGTGCACAATAAAATTGCATAACGGCATTGTTTGAAGGAAAGTCCAAATTTGGATTGAAAGTGAAACTCTTTAGTAATTGAAATTGAGTAATTCAAATAATTCACATATCTATAGACACTTACGATCGTTGAACACACTTTGCAACACGGATTCTAATATTTCACCAATTAAACTTGTTTGTTCTACCGTGGTACCAATAGTTCTTAGGAGAGCTGCAGCCACGATGCAGTGACCCCTTTTTGACAACCACGCCATTAAGGTTTCAGTTCCAATTCTTGAGGCTGGGCTGCTTGTCAAATTTACCAAAGTCAAAATTTCGGATACTAAAAGACCAGCCTCAGCAAAATTTCCTCCAGCTAAAAATGACAGAAACAGCAAATTAAGGAACTTCACGTAGCTTTGGTAAATAGAAATATAATTCCGCATTTTTTTAAATATTAGATACGTTGCACTCACTCTGGGGGACAACAGTGTTAATCAGTACGAGGATATCTTCAATTGCCGACACAACTTTTGGTTGATGAGAAGTAGCAATGGCTTTATACTTGCTCAAACATGATATAATCAACTTCACGTAAGCCCTTACAAATACTTGTCTCTTACGAGGAGTCGAGCTGTGGTAGCCAGGGAGACTATGTGCGAACCCTGCGGCGTATCTCAGTAACCTAACAAACAAAAAACAACTATTATTTCGCAGAATGTTTACTATTTTCAAGGAAAACTACTATTCCAAAGAGTTTAGATGGTAAGGTTAGTAGTAGATGTCTAATTTTTCAACATATTTTCAAATAAGAGCTCATTTCTCTTTCCTCCTTCCCTGGCATCGACATGTATGTCAATACCAGCATTCATGAAAGAATGTTTATTGTGTTATCTTATTTCTTAAAATTTTAAATGGGGATTTAGCATGGTTTTTTTTAACTTCTCTAGTTCCTGGGAAAATAAAGAACATAAAAGCCAGCTGCCTGAAATCGCTTTCGGAACATGTAGATAATTTAAGAAAGAACGACGTTTGAAAAACATGCAAGAGTTGGATGGGGGAATGTCTCATAAGTTAGCAGCGAGGGCTACCAACTGAGAGAAGCTGAAGAGCGTGGTAAAGAGTGTTATCTGTTTGAACAACATTGAATCGCCGTGAATCCTTCTGATAAGGCAGCCAACTATAAATAACGCGTCTTATGAATTATTTTTCCCATCATGTCAAGTAGTGATTGCAACATATTTATCATAGATTCTGAGCCTCTTAGCACTCCCTGTGAGAAATTCACTGCAGATGTGATGTCACCAAAGTTGTGACGACCCCCAATGATTCAAACTGCGTATTTGATTCATTGTGACATCTCCTCCAATAAACCTTTTCGTTGGTATTGAAGGCTGTGCAAGTTACCTTTTGTCATAGGGGGGGGGGGGGGGGGTGGAATTTAAAATAACAAAATCGTGATCTATCAAACGAAATAAAATCATAATAACTTACTCTATAACAGACTGGTCAACGTCTGCATCCTCTTGTTCCAAATGAAGAACAACTCTTGGATCATAACTCATCACAAACCAATTGACTACCGACTCGTAACTTCCAAAATCCACTGTCTCCCAATGGAACATCTTACTAGATCTGAGGAGTTCTGCCAGTTTCCCTGACTACAAAAGTCATTTTAGGCACAATTACTCAATTAATGATAAAATCGAATGTACAAAAGACAGTTTAAAGCTAGATCACATTCTATGTTAAAGTTGATGAGAATATGAAGTCCACATAGATCTCATTACCTGTCTCACGTTTGGTTCGATCGACAACTTAACGAGAAGGTGCAACAGGCTTGCATGGATCTTTGATGACTGCTGAGGTGTAGCGTTGTCGACCATATTGGTCCATGGGACGTCAATAAACACAGCTCCCAAAAAGGAATGACAACAGGGAACGTAGGTATCTGATACCTGGAAATTTACGACGTTTATTAATAAATTACAACCAATGAGATTTTTCCATAATTTACAAGTATCTTCACGACCATTAACAGAATTCCCCAAAACAGAAAAGTTACCCGCAACATGAGTTCTACATCTTGAACTCCTGGCGTGAAGTACTGCCAATTCAACGATAAAAGATTGTTATTTATTACGGTCAAAATGTGGTCTTTAACTGATGTATGGGCAAAATTGGTGACGTAGAACTGCCAAACATATCCATATATATCCTTATTTCCTGAAAATAAGATTGGAAATATGTTAGTATTCGGGGGAAAGCTAATGTAATTTTTCGTTGAAATCATCAAACATGGCAAAACTATTATTATCAACAATTTTAATTATGGTTTCAACAGTTTATGTTAAGATCGCACACCTTACCAGGAAGTATATCAAGAAGGAATCTGATAGATTCTGTAAAAATTGCAGTTATTTTGTGAGCATGTCCACAATCAGCTGAAATCCATGGGAGTAGAATTGACCTATCATCAGTCAATTGTTGAATCCAAGCTGCAGTAGGTTGCACTAAATCTTGAGTGAAATATGGACAGATCCACGGATTGAACAGGGACAAGAATATTGGCCACACTTCGGAACACACTGAAACAAGTCACCATTATTTTAATGAATGGTGGATTGCATTAATTATTTTTTGTTTAAATAACTTCCACTCTTACCATTAATCCCTTGAACTTCATTGGATTTCTTTACAACAGCTGCAATAAGGGCATGACTAATGATTCCCAAAAATGTCGTGAAGGCAGACACGTATGTTCTATATTTTGGGTAGAGCCCGTAAAGTCCATATTGAAGTCGCTCATCAGTGAAAAATTTTGAAAGTATGGAGCAGATAACTTTTATCTACAAAATCAAGGGAAAATAAAATTTATATAATAAACAACTCAATAAGGTTCTCAATACGCAACGCTATAAGCTGAATTTATTTTTAAAATTGTTAACTACCTCGCTGAGCGACAGAATAGTTTGTTGAGTGGCAAATGTAGCCATATTGGTAGCAACCTGAGCCATGGCGCAGTGGGGTTTGAATTGAACACTCGTTTGCCATACAAGTGCATTCATAATGTCAAACCAAACATCGGTAGACAAGCTGTGGGACTCAGAATGCCTTAAGGCCAGCTGTAAGACTAGGGGTAAATGTTGGGAACAATCAGCCATCATGAGAGCACAAAGTTGCCTTCGCAGCACCTAAAGAGAATAGTTTTCAATTTAAAACCACAGATTATAATGTTGATAGAAATAGTTCGATTTCGAGAAGCTTTTCATTTAGGTTTGAATACTAACTTCATGAATCATGATGAATTCTTGGCTAGGGTCCTGTCCAGACGACGCTAAAGCATCACTTACAATCTCGATCAATTGCGATCTGTCTGAGAGTCGAGGTTTCAATGAATCAAGCCAAACCCCGACGTCGAACTGAAAATATCATCGTAAATACTTTAGCGGACATACGTGAAGGAGGAGAATAGTTAACAACCATTACGAATAACCTAACACAAGTATAAAATAAAGAACGAAAGGTACCTTCGTAAGGAGCACAAATATAAGATCAGTGTTGGACGCTGACACTGCATTCATTAATGTTCTATATAGAAGTATGTAGACTTGAGGAGTGGATGTAGTCGGCGAAAAATGAGTCGATAAAAGCGATGAAAGGTTTGGATTTTCAAGAACTTGAGCCAATAACACTGGTCCCTGTTGTTCGTCAACACTTATAAAGCACTAAAATGCAAATAAGCAAAATCAAATAGATTATTATTTACAGAAAGGCTATCGTACAATTTAGAATTTTAATTAAAAATTTAAATATTATAATTTGGAAGGGGACAAACCTGCCCTAACGTCTCTGCGCAAGAAGTGATCAATTGTTTCATAGGAGGATAAGCTATCATTTTCTCGTTGTAAAAATTTGTCATGTGATAGAACAAAGCAACTCCAACTTCTTGAAGGGAATTTAAGAGTTGAACGTCACCAATCCGACGTAATTCATTACACTTTTCTTCTAGAACCCTGTAATCAGTTGAACAAAGTAATAAAATGTTCATGAAAGAGTTAATCTTGGCCTAGTAACTTATACATAACTGTGGAGAAGTATGGATTTCCATAGTTTAACACATCTATATCCGAACTAATAGATCTAAAGTTTGTAAGGTAGTCGGCGGTAATTTCTGGATCTACTGAACCGATTTTGAAAAATCTTTCGCTAATAGAAAGCCACATTATTTTAGAGTGCCGCAGATTACAACCCAACCCAAAAAATTAGAAACTTTTTTCTGGTTTTCGGATTTGCCAAGTAAAATTTGGGAAACAACGGTCGTTTCTTAGAAAAAGCTGCTTTAACACCGAGATGTAAGATTTAATTCTAGAGAAATTCGTAAAGGGCTATTAAAAACAATTTAAAAAAAAGTCTATGGCATCTTATGTCTAACTTTTATATCTAAGTCACAAATACCTAGCTTTTAAATTAAAATATAATTGAAATCATTGTTATTTTTATCGATCATATTATCAAAAATGACGAATTCCGATCAAAATAAATAAACGAAATGAATATGATTGAATAAATTTCAATCATATTCATTTCATTTACTCTTTTGAAACCTAGTAGTAACAGAGTTTTACTAAGTACTTTTCCTTGTTTCGTATACGAAAAGCGTCTTTCTGAAATGAGAAGAAATTTTCTTTATGTGGAAAAGGTTCCTAGAACGAGAAGAGGAACCTTTATGTTCAAGGAAAATTAGCCTCAGCCTCAGAGGTTTGATTAAATCGGCATAATAGCTCAACCTGTTGAAATGTTGCAACTAAAGGGGGGTATTTTTTTCACCATAACAGAGTCAGTTTTACTCATTTTGAATGACTACTTTCATAATTATGGGAAGACGACGTGATCTTATTCCAAGATAACTTCTAAGCATATGTCATATAAAAGGACACTTTCAAAGAGTACAGAATACACCAATGCAAAATACTCGATAACCTGTCTTACAAAAAACATCGATAAATATAAATATACTGCCACAAAAGAACTTAGCATCTTCGCTAGTGTCAAAGGAAGAAGGCCAGTACTGGGTCACTACAAGAGTCACGTTAACCTCAATATAAGAATCCTCATTCTCTCGGGGTTACAAAAACTGTAGCTGTAGCTGCTTGTTTTGTGTTTCTGAGAAGTGAAAACACTCTCATAAAGGCAAACTGTATGCAAATACAAGCGTACCTAGATATATAGAAAAATATAACCTTCCCATTGACAGTGAGGAAATTAATTGTAGCAGCCAATACCAACTGAATCGATTTAATAATTTCATTACAAGTAAGAATGTATACTGGCCAACGATTGGGCTTGGGTCAGGTAGTAATATACATGTTTAACTTCAACTCCACAGTGATTCAAAATCTTTTAGAACGTGAAATAATTGGTTTGGATTGTCATGAGATTGGATAAAACGTAAGTTGCCTTGAAAAATAAGCGTTTTTGAAAATTAAGTTGAAGTAGCTGACTCGCATCTCTTTCAGAGATGTTGAAAGTTCAACGTAACCTACGCTTAAAGATTTCGGTGAGGAAAAACTCAAGCATAGTAACACGTACCTGACCACTTCCTGCACTTGAATGCTGCCTATGCAAACTGCTTGATTAGGTTGTTGCAGACATCGTTTGATCAAATTTTGAGCTTCTTGCCTGTTGGTATGAATATCCATGTCAACAGGACTATCAACGTGTACTTCGTTTACCTAAGAAGAGCAAATACAGACAAAAAATCAGTTAACGTTGCAAATTATTACACAAAGCTTTAAGTATTACTTCTGGATTAGAATGCCCTTCTGGGCAGATCACTGGAGTATAGATAATTATTTAACGTGTGGTTCGTATCTTCACGTGCCAGCACGATTCGAGTGGTCTTTTCCCTCCTTATACTTTCCCAAATACTGCTGATCGGTAATTTTCCCGATTCATTACGTCAATATTAACCATTCTTACGTCTTCTTGCCGGTAGCTCCACTCAGATGTTAAAGAAGGGACTGTCGACCCTGAGATGACGTCAAGCACTCCATTACAAAACCTTCCACTTCTATTAAATAGTTACTTTTGAACCAATGGAAAGCGAACGGATAAACGTTTTATATTGACTTTTAAATCCTTAAATATTACCCCTTAGAGTTGTTTGAAAGCAATTATTGGTTCATCACCTGTCGATAAAAGATTTTTGAGCAAGCCTTTGTAAATTTTGGTCCAGTACAGCTTCGGACGATGGATCTCAAAACGTAAATCATCAAATTTTAAGGGAGGATGTGGGTGTTGAACTTGTTTCTTGGTCGAATAAAACGGTCATTAATGGATATCGGTTTTATACCAAAAATATTATTTATATAGTTATCTCTGCATTACTAATACTAAAAAAAAACTAGTAACAAAAACTAACAAATTTACAAGTTTTAATTAATGAAATTCTCCGTGAAAAAATGTGTTTTACGTTACAAATTTCTGGCAAACAAACTTTTTCAAACGTGTTCTGCAATAATAACAAATTCCAAGGATTTTGGCAAAAGCCATAAAGTTCTATAAAATTCGAAAAAATAAAAAGATTTTCGATTAATAATGAACTTTATCGATTCCATTTCAAAAAATTCAAATTCACGCTTAAGTAGGAAACTTCTTTTTTTTGCCACTGTCTAGGGAGGAAATTGGGTACCTTTTCAATTGGAGCACATTGATCCATGTTACCCCTGGGTTCCCAATAATGAATGTGCCTCAGCACCATGGTAAGGAAGAGGGATCGCTGAGATTGAAACCTATGAAATCGAAACGGAGTGAACGACTCTTCCCCTAATCAAATTTTAGTTGTCACATCATGTGCAACTTGTCTTTCTTGATTCTGTCCAACTGATAGTTCTCGAATCTGTGAGATGATGGAATGGTATAGTTGCCCCTTCCAATGAGCTGGATGCGGTAATAATGCTGACTAATGGAGACGCTTGAAAACGTCTGATTCTTCTCCCAAGGCAACGGATTCTAAAATCAGGAAGGGTCAACTAACCATATCCATCACAAATCAAATTTACCGTAAGCCAAAACGTTAATGACTTTTAAGTGATTAAGCATCAGAATACCAGTAGAAAAACAGAACGGGAAAAGAAATATTTCAAATACCTTAATATGTATAACAGCAGGTCCCGCACAAGTCAGTGAGTTGATAGACTGTTGAGGGGCTCCAGGATTGTGCGTGTCGCAGGCAGCATGAAGTGTGACTTGAGTTTCGATAGTTCTGTACAATTGTGGAACCAACTCCAATAACGAAAAATCAACGCTGGACAGTTCTACACTTCTCAGCCAGTAGAGCCTTTAAAATATCAGAATTAATTACAAAACCTACCCAATAATGCATAAAAATATCAATGTTTAGCACTGCTTCATTGTGCATCTTGGAATTAACAGCTGATTTCTCGACAGAGTTATTCGTAATTAATCATCAGTACAAAAACAGGGGTTTTAAAACACAGGACACTTGAGGCCAAAAGTGTCAATAAATTGAGTTACTGTAGTAGTGCAGCATGTTTCTTCTGATGCTTTTTACATTCAACCAAACGCTGTTCCCTTTACCAATCATTAATTAAAACTCTATCTTTATCACTTGATCTTCAGCAGGAACAGGTTGCCCTCTTACCCTCCTCTAATCATTACTTAAATCATATTTTGAAATTTATAATTCTGTGCCACATTTAAGGCCACTATGCTAAAGCAATTCTAAAGTATGGACAGGAGTTGAAAATGTCAATGTACAAAAACAACATGATAAGGAGAGTGAACTTCATCGAATAAGAATGTTCTGCATTTTGACTCTACACCCTTGAACTGACCACTGAAATACCTCTTAAGGATTTAGACCAATTTTCATGATTGAATGAAGTTGCAAGAGACAGACTCAATCGCACATAAAGAGCACAGTAGAAATGAATTTATTGCAAACAATATTTTAACTGAGCATTTAATGCATTTGAACTTACTGAGCGTAACTGGTAAGGGCCTTGAATGAATCTCTCAAGTACTCCAACGTGTGGTGCTTGTGGTACAAAACCTCTGTAGGCAAATCAGTCACGAGAACAGGTTGAGGTTTCATCATGGGGGGAGGTAGTGGGTTATCGAATTTCTTCAATCTAAAAACATTATACAAGAGACTATACAACCAGCCTATTCCACCAGGTTATTGGTTGAAGCAATCAATTATGAAAGTTTGGACACATTTCACAGTTCACACTATTTGATTACATATAATACTTATGGCGTATTCTGAAATAAAAAATTTGAAACTGCTAAATACTTGAACGCTCTAAAATTTGCAATGCAAACAGAGGCAAAAAGAAAAAAACATTAATGCACTGTTTTGAACAATGCCATGCCATATTGCCAGCTATATTTTAATAACAATTTACAAAGATTGGTTTCTGGTGGATGATAGGAATATAAATAGAACACAGATTTAATAACCTTGCCAATTACTAAAACGCATTCCAGTAGTTAAAGTTTGTACAAGTTTCTTCATATTGATTGGATAACTTGGGGTCAAACAAACTTGGGTACGAAAAAATAGTTTACAGGAAGAGGTAAATATAAATTCGAAACAAATGTATTCCTTCCAACCACAGGAGTCAGTAATTACCTTTCTCAAATATTGCCAACATTATTAATTAGAAAAGCTCATTTTAATATCAAGCTTAATATCACACTATGCGTATTAATAACATAATAATACTATGCATGCAATTGTAATACCTACATAATGAAGAATAAAATAGCTGAGTATGATAGAAGGGTAAGTTGAGGCACTCATTAGTAGATACCTTTTCTCTATCCTCAACAGTGGATCTTCAACGATGGGGGACAGAGCTGGTTTGCTAGAAACCTCAGCAGTTCTATACAAACAGTGCTGCCAACTTTGCACAGTCTGCCTCTGATGGTTGCGTAATACGTCTTGATCAACAAACTCCATCCATATAACCTGAAAATGAAAAATATAAATGGATGAAACCTAAGATTTCAAGTATTTCTAAACATTTATGAATTGTACACTTGAAACATGCAAATACTTCATTACTCACCTCATCCCCTTGGAAAATAGAAGATAACTTTTCAGAGTAATACGACGCTGGAAGTACATATAAATTGACTCCAGGGTCATGAAGAGTAGGGTCTTCTAACCAAAGTGTGTAGCAGGAATACAAACTAAAAAACCCATTAAGCAGCAATTAAATATTTCAAATAGTGTTCAAACATGATGCGTATTACAAAAAATGATAACTCTGACAGAACGACACTGCTTTGAGCCGTCTGGCATAATTTATCTGTAAGCTACCCCCTTCCCCTCTACATGTAATTTTCTATGTAGTCAAGTTTGACATATTCTACGCATTATCTATGGGGCAATTTGTTTAATTGTTATCTTTATAATAAACTATACAAACAATTACAATTTTTCGAGGTATTTTAGCTTATTACAGCAGATAATTGTTGTTTGTAACTCGAAGCAATAATAATCAAAATTACTTCAAGGAAATAGATGTGCTTTTTTTCTGTGCATAGTTTGTTGAAACACAATGACCCTTCTGACAACGCTACTCCGAGTTCCTTGGTCACACCCAGTCTTAAGCAATATTTATACACCCTCTATTGTAGCTAAAGCAGCAAACCCAATTTTACAAGGAGGGGCAGAATGGAGCGAGCATTTTAAATACTTTTTCACTTAAAATTGGGTGTTCCAGAAAGATGTGAGAGAAGACTCTTCAAAATTCATTTCAAGTCCAGTGTTACCTTTAGAGGTCAAAGAGATTTTATTTTTCCATCATGTTGAGATAATAATGATAAGTTTTGGACATGCCTATTTTTCCACCAAACTCCCACCCACCCTAGGCCTTCATTCCCTTTGAGAACAGCTTCTGCAGAGCCATGATTTCACTAGTTACACACATTTTAGGTGTCAAAACATCGCAGAAGAAAATTAACAACCAAATGGATTGAGTGTAATCCTTTGAGTGATTGGGGAGTATAACTACTGAGGATGGATTTGCACCAGAAGGATTGAAGAGTCAGGCCATGAAGTGAATGGAGATCTCTGTCGTATGAGGCTGCTAGTTAGAAGAGAGGTTTAATCATGTTTGACCAAATAATCAAAATGGTAAGATGGGTAACTCAAAATCAAGGATTATGAATATCAAGAAAGAAAAGAGAGAATTTAATGTACTTACTTCACCATGTTGCTATACCATGCTCGCTTATCTTGAGGTATGACCGTAGAAACATTTTTACACTTAGTCTCGTAGAATTCTTTACAATCCAAGAGTTTTTTCTTCAACTTAGTCATCAGACTGTTATTGGTGATACCTTCAAAAAACTTGAGCCCTACAGAACCCAAGTCCTTACGGCTGCAAAAAATAAGTTTTTTTCTAAATATTGCTTAAGTTATTTTACACATTGCTAAACTAACAGCCCACCCAAGAAGAAAATCATGTTTGTAAACACAATTTTATAGACATAGATGCTAATTTCATTTGACATAGCCTCAATACATCTACTTTCTCCATGTTAACTTCCACTCATTTTCGATCTATCGTATGGCACTTTTTTGGGGAGCACTCTCACATGGAAGAATACAACTAATGAACGTATATTGCGTTAACAGATTCGCAAAGATAGCCAAATTGAGGAAAATAATTAAATAGCATAGTTATCGAATCAATTCCTTATGCTTTCACGTTAGTAAACACTTACCTAAACGTAAACTAAAATTTAGTGTTTTTTTTTTTTTTTTTTTTTACATTTAATGTAAAAGAGAAATTATTCTGAAGGTTTCCGAAGGTGAAAAGTTCAGAAATATATTTATTTTTTTACATTTTTTTCTTCATATTATGAATGTGCACTAATCAATAGAAACATTCTTACTTTATTGATGGGACTCTTTGAAGGAATAAAGCAAAGAATTTCTGCCAAAAAATAGGAATGGCAGGATGATCCACAGGGGTTTCCAGAACTTGTTGGGACCATCGGTAAATCGGTAAAGTACTAGAGGGAATGCTTGACAATTTCAGAGCGGCACAGCATTTCTGTAAATAATAATTCAAATTGGGGATGAACTACAAGATTAGAGAATAATTAAAGAAAAAAGTAAAAATTGAATTCATTAACAGTAAGTAGTGAGATGTCGACCAAAACAACATTTAGTTGGTTCAGATATTTAAACTTCCTTGACAATGGATAACGCAATTTTCATGAATTACACATACGATATGGTTGTTTTGTCTTCATTTTATTGTTTGGATGGGAATTAAAGGAAAGCAAAATTGATAAGCAATGCTTGATAGGCACTCTCTCGTGGAAAATTTTTCTTAATGAAATCAATAATTTAATACCTATTATTTATAATAGGTATTAATTACTCATTTATGAGCAATTTTACTTTCCACCTGCAAAATTCAAGCCTGAACTTTCATGTTGAGTAGTAATACAGCCTTGATAAGAGCGTTCCACCGTCCTCATTCGAAAAATCCATCAAACGGCTGACGTATTCAATTATAGTAAAAATAGAAGGGTTAAAGAGCGCAGGAGGTGGCCGGGAACGAACCAGAAATGGGAGGCTCTAAGAAAATGAACAATTACTAAAGATGTGCCTTTGATTGACGAAAGCGCTCCAGGAAAGGAAGAAGGAACAAAAAGTAAGGGGAGTCAACCCTTCTTCTCAACAATTGAAACCATGAGACTTGAATTAATGATGAATTGATCACAACTCTCGAGTACCGTTTACCAATTAATATGAGATACTTATGCAGCAACCAATATTCCTATCTTAAGATTTATAAAAGTACCTTCAAGGAAGAATCGATGCTAGGCTTTCCAGCGCTTGAAGATAAATCAATCAATAGATTATCCCAGAGAGTGGTTTTGTGGAATAAAACTATTTGTTCCACTTCTATCGCGAACAGTGAAAACCACGGAGTGTCAGAAGAAGTTTTGTTCATTAACGTACCATATGGATTGGTCCCAGTTACCCAATTTAATAACGAGAACCGCTGCTTCTGGGCTGCCGTTTGAGTCTGAAATGCAATAGTGAAATGAGAATTGAAAAGGTGGAAGAAATCTGAAGACATCGAAGAATAGATAAAATAGCGAGTGAGCTGATAAGTTCCGAGGAAAAGTGCTATATAAATTTCCTGAATTAATTGATAACTAAATTGAAAAGTCATACCTTACAGTACCAAGATAGTTTAGGTTTGACGTAACTAATTAATTTTGGTGGGGTACTTGGATACTTTGGGCACACACATAATCACACGTGCAGATGTCGGAGCCGTTTAGTATGTGCAACTATGTACGTAACATGCGTACAAATACAGATAAATATGCAACATGTAACATTAATAAACAAGGATTAAATGTAAGTATTAAGGTGATTAAAATTATAAAATACAACCAAAATAATTCGGTAATGCACCCTACAGAATAAAATTATCAGTAAATGAATAAGGAGTACGTTAACGGTGGTGCAGCTATACACAAAATAAAGGGGTTGAATATAATTAAAAGATGAAGCAATCCGTTTTAAATGTCATACAATATACAAACAACTTGATTCATGCACCAACTAACAGACACCTACCTCGGTTTGGGAAACAGCTATTAGTTTCTGCAAAAACAAATACCATGTAATAAATCTAATGTTACAGTGAAAGAGGGTAGTTAGGTAAAACCTGAGTTTAAGAATAATGCTGGGTTGGGACTCTGGTAAAAGGGATACAATACCGTTTTGTAAACAACGGATAGGTATGGTTCCTGGAACGGCACTACTTGATGAGGAAATCAATACAGACGATCCTTATCTTCCCGCAAAAATATACACACAGAAAAGTAAAGTAACTGATGACATTTATAAAAGTAGATGGTGTCAGTTAAGGAAAGGTCGAGAAATTAGTAATGGTAGAAGTTTAGATAGAGTTCCACCACGCCAATGAACTTGAAAGAAACCACGTGCTGTCTGTGTATTACCGGCTTTAACTTTGTTCTCCACCAAAATAGTACTTCGAAAAGTGACACTTTGTTTGCATGCTATTGTTGAGTTCTTAGTATTCACCAAACAGTTTTCAGAACTACAAACTCACTACCCGTGCGAATTTAATGTTTAATTGAATAGATATAGATTGATGGTATCAATAACTATGATTTTTATCTACCTCAGTTCAACGAAAGATTGAAAGGTTACAAAAGAATAGAAACAAGTTATGCAGGTAGGCGATAGCAAAATGTTTGAAAGAGCTGCGGTAGGCCACATTCACTTCTTAATGCAGGAGGGCAACTAAACAGAACCCTCATTAATAATTTATTGATAAAGTGACATGGTAGCAGAACGATGGTACGAGAGTACAATTTACCATCTTGATTCATGGAATTCTAGAAGTGTTGAATATTGCGAACAAACTTGAAACAATCAGCCACTACTTGTGCGGGTTGTCTACGCTGTTCACCGCAGGCGTCGGCGGTTTGTGAACCGCGATCTGTTTCACCCTATCTATTGTTAACTGATTACTGATTATACATTTTCTCTCTCAATTTGATTCCGTTCTTTCCTTAGTTTTTCTCGGTTTTTTTCCAATTCTTTTACCTCCATTAGGTTATGGGCCCAGCAAGAAGGAACCTCAAATAAACAATCAACTTGATGTAAACCCCAAGATCGCCCCTTGTTCGAACATCAAACATCAAATCACTCCATTTATCCTAAAAATTATTCCCTAACAGTTTACTCTCAGAGTAAATGTTCCATGATTTACTTCCATGGCTGTTCTTAAATTCTCCGATCTGATATATTAATGTTAGCAGCCCAGAGATAGTTTCAGATGAACATTCTTGAATTGGAATTAATGAGTATTCGAATTCACCCCTGTTTGATTTCACTTTCCTACAGTCAATGTAATTATTCATAAAGCTCCTCAAAAGCAAATTAATTCACTCAAGACTAATTATTTTACTATACTAATTTACTTTTATTAAGTTTCACTATGACGTTTATGCATCGAAGATTTCCAAATAATTATTCCAGGGTCATAATATATTTCTTTCAATCCCAACATTTATGATACCAATTTTTCAAATGAGTGCACTACAAATACTACATTATTTGAGTACCTACTACTACATTCCTACTATTCAGTCCCTATTCTATCATACTGTTATTCTTTCAGTTGCTCTTAAGTACACCAGCTCTCATTATATTTACATTGTACTTGAGCGATTAGTATTGATGTACACTCATGGACAACTAAGGAAGGACTGATTACCGATTTTCTACAACTTATTGATGCAGGAAGATGACAAAGGCCCACATAATTTAACAAAATACATAACAACATACTGAACCGATTATTGCGCGTTATTTATTGTACTACCACCACCATCACCACCCCAGAACAAAAAGTTTTATGCATGAATGTGTGCAGTTTGAGAAACACCATAATTGATATTGTCAATAAATTAATATGAATGACTATTACCCTCGAGTATGAAATTAGCACATTTTTGTCCCAGATTCGCTGCTGGTGAGCATTACTGTTGGGAAAAATGAAATGGTTCTGCCAATATCCCGAACATTTAATTACTTGAAAATTGAACCAACTATACTCTGGTGACTTAACTCCGCAATATTCTCGAGAGCAATGTAATTAGTTTTCAACCTTCGGAATTCCTATCCTCTCTCTGCGGTAACTGCTACCTATTTCCATATGTGATAAACACAATGCCGGTTAGGAAAAACAACTCCTAACTCTCCAACTTGCTGCATTTCTTGAAGCACCAGCAAAGCCAAAATTAAAAATTGGTCCATGTAGGATTTAAAAAATGTTTGAGCCAAAGAAACTGTTTAATACTGTGATTGTCACCTCATGAGATATAAAACAATCTTTCTGGCTTCTACACGAAAGTATAAACTTATAAGAACAATAACTGGCATTCGAACAAGTCATTACGGATTTCATAAAATCCGAAACATCATTGATAACAAAATTTCACTGATGTGCTCCTGTGGTCGCAAAGCAGACTCTGCTGAGCATTTTCTTAGCATATGTGACCGTTATTGGGGATCTAACACGAAAATATTTGGTCCTCACAGTGTCGAACGTGCTTCTCTACGAGACATAGCTTTAATTATCTCAGCAAAAGATTTACTTGCTATCGTCCTGACTCAGGGTAGCCAGTGGAATTCACTTTTAAATTTACATTAAGGGGCTTCATGTAGAGGGAGATTTTAAGCAATCTTCCCTGGAACTGTGTTTCAATAGAAACCCCAAGAGAGTGAGTGAGTGATGTTACAGACATAGAAATACCAATATTGAAATCAAATTAGCATTCACACTCATGCACTGAAAGAGAATGCTTTGAATATGACTAATTGCATATAATGAAGCTCGTTTTTCGCACTTGAAAACACATTGATAGCTTATCAGAACATGAGTGTTTTTTAGCATAGTAAACTCCTCGGCTCCTTTTGTACCGCAAAGGTGGAGTTTTCATCAGTCCCTTCGAAGGTTGCTTCTTACATTGCCTCGACAAACTGACGGCTCATACACTTCGTGTATGTAACCAAATCTGGGAAATTTGATTACAAATCAACAACGCATCTATCACGAAAAAAAAGCTAATAGGTATCATTTCATCTTTCAAATAAAAAACACACTAGAGTAATGCTCATCATTCATAAATGAGACAAACACCCGAACCTTCCTCCTAAATTCAAAGCCAGGTACATAAAAGTATCACGTGCATTATTCACATTAATATCATAAAAATAACAACACCAGAAATATTACGAAGAGTAACTTACTTCAAGTAATTCATGTAATATTCCGAGAGCTGTTGCCCTCATGTCCGGGTAAAAGAAGGCCACACTGAGGATCTTATCCATTAAATAACTAGCTGCTAAAGGTTCAGTGAGCCAGGCTGTGGAGAGAACTCTTAACCACATTTCGGCTAGAGGAGCAGGCGAAATCAAATTGTACCTGAGAACAATGAAGAAAAGTATTATTTAAACATTGGATTAATAGCATTATCATTAGCTATAGTAATATAAAATAATTATCGAACTGGTGATGGAGCAGGAGCCAAAGTAGAAACCGAACTACTTGTGACAAAGAAAAAAAAGCTGGAACCGACACAAAGCTTGTTGACACCAGCCTAACACAATGTTTGTCTACAGACAAAAACAAGAATCCATCTACGAGGAGTTGTACTTATATTCTTGGAAGCATAAGAAAATCGTTTAAATTAGTTAAATTCGAAAGATTTACTGGGAAAATTAAAGTTTGGCTAACGATTTTGTTTTATCTACTTGAAAAATTGCCTATTTGGAACTTGATGTTCAATTATTTTTCTGTGAGCTCTCAATAAAAAGACGACTCTTTATTCTTGCAACCAATAAGTAAAAGTCATGTATCATGTTTTCTCAAGTCGTGAATGTAATGTTCTAAGGAATCTAGAACATTGACGATTTGGTATGCCTACTAAGTTTTAGCTTGAAATTGTTAACAAGTTAACTTGTTAACAATTGTTAAAATAGGAGCCTCTCAGCTGATCTGGGGCCTACGAATAGTCAAATAAAAGTCCTTAGGAGTCCACAAACTGCGTTCCAGCTAGAGCATGTAAATAGCGCAGAAATCAACTTTAGGAGCGAAGATTACTGGTACTTCTTGACAGCTAACGCTTAATTTTTGAGCACACAACCCAGTGGTAAAACATGATAGATGTTCAAAACTGTTAAATAGTTCGTTTTTATCAGCAAATTGTGATAATTGCAAATGTCCACCTTCTGTAGTTCATCAGTTGCACTTCGATCAAATCTCCAAACTGTTTCAATATCAGCCCAGGAAACGCTGTGGAAATCAGGCTCATGGCAAATTTGATAAATGTACGGTCGGCAACCAGCAGAGAAATAATCACGTTTTGGAATCTGAAAAAACCAAAAACAGTTTCTCATCGATGAACAGGTGAAGATAAGTTTCTAAAATAGGTAGTTGATGGAAGATGATTTATTACTTTTCAGACATAAGTAAAGATCCAGGGCTCTCAATGAAGAGGGGGAATATGTGTTCTATTAGAACAAGAACAGCCAGGTATCGGTGGCACTGGATCAATGTTTCAAGCATACTGAATCCACTGTGACAGATGAGGGGAATGCTGTGTCCGGTAGATGTCATTAGGAGAGCCGTAAAAACGGCCGTGACTTGATTTTCCTTCAAAGCCCTTATCAATGGTGACAGCTCCTACAAGAAACATGAGTTTTTGTTTCAGTTGTCTTTTCCCAGGAAGTAATCTTATTAGCTCTGTAGATATACATCTATTTGCCTCACAATGTTATGATAATTGACGAATAAGTAATTAAATGTGTTTGAAAACGTAAAAATAAGTCCTTATGAGTGCCCACGCTTTTAAAAAGTGTCTCCATCTTAACATACATAACATTTGGCTTTCGAGTAGCTTAGAGGTATTTCATGATGATAATCAAAATTGATTATCACCAAGAACATTATAAAAAAAAAACTAATATAAGTTTGTATAGAGATAGTCTTTAGTGAAGTGATTACGCACCTGTAATGTAATGTACAAAAATGAAAAAAAAAAAAACATTGTAGCTAACTGTAACTACTTAAGTGGGCTTCTAAAGGTGAGAAAGAAAAAAAATAGCTGATAAGGGATTAGAATTATCTTTCATCGAAACCAGTTGGCTACACCTTGGAGAAGTAAGCATTATGATTTTTGATTTGATACATATCCATAAACTTCAAAATGCATTTTCTCCAAAAACAAACATTTTCTTGGGATTTTGGTTTTAAAATCTTAGTGAAATCCTCAAAAGAACTTAAAAAAATCAATTTTTTTATTATCTTTAATAATGTATTAATTTTTGTTTATTCATTAATAAAGTTTTTGTTTTCATCGTTGTTCACTTATAAAGGATTTGTCTTCCTATTTCACAAACATTGCGTGCGTTGCTTAACTTGTTCAAAGTTGATATCATTCATAGCTTTCCTGTAGCAAGTGTGTTTCACGTAGCATTTTGTCAGATAACACATAAGAAATTTTTGGAGAAAAAAAGTTTCTTGCAAAGCTAAACACGAAGGGTTTGTCAGGGACCCTTAATGTATGGTACATTCATGATTGGAGTGACAAATTCTGCTACAATCCGTAGAAATCAGATTTTTGTCCATTGCAATCATGTACTCTCTTCGGAGGCATAGGTTGAAGCAGCTTCTCGTAAAATAACTGTTTGTCAGTACTTTTCTGAATGAACTGAATGACACAGACGTCATTGAGATGAATGTTTAAATGTTGAGTCTTATCTGTGTTCGGCAATAAAGCGTTATCCGAACCCCAGTCAGTCGCTAAAGAAGAGGATCTAAGTATATATCCAAGAAGTTCCACCTGTGATGCACCCATGACCACTGAAGAAATATCATCAGCAGAGTTGAGAAGCTTGAATCTTCAGATCGATAAATCAAATCATTGATGTTCACCTTTTAGTTATAAAGCGAACATTTCATTAAATTGAATTGGACACCACGTGTACACGTGTACACGTAAACACGTGTGGAAAGCTCATTAATAATAGTTACAGAACTCCAATATAAGAAAGCAAGACTATAACTGAACTGGAGAATATCCAACAAGGGTCTATTACAGTAGGTACTTACACTAGGTAAAGATTCCAGAGAAGGAAGAATAGAGAAAAACTGTAATGGATTTCCAAGGGTCGCCCAAACAGAAGGCTCGGGTTGATCCAACAAATGGAGCCTCAGCTTGAATAACATTGACCAAATCCAAATATTAAGAGTTTGTTCTGTAATTAATTTTGTGGATGAGCTAGTGAGCTGTAAAAAGAGAACAGAAATTTAGATATTGTTAAAATTGTTTCCTGTAGTAAGCCCTGAATTAAGATCGATTTTGAAATTAACCTGCTTTATGGTATCTGCTATTACTGTTGACTGGCTGGACGATGGCGATTCTGGACAATGAAGAATTGCTAGTCTCACGACCAAGAGAGCGACCTGACAATGAATTTCTCTAGGAAGAAAAAGTTGAGATGGGTTACTGCAATATTAGAAAACATTTTCAATTACTTTCGGACCCAAACAACACAAATTACCAACTTTCTAATTAAAATCCCCAAATTAAAATAGATAATGTTTTCAAGATGCAGAGTGAGTGATTTCAGATTCTAACCTAGCTATCATGATCATTTCTGAGCAATTTCCAAAGAGGATCCACGATGTAATTAAATTCCACTTTGGGGATAAAACAACTTTACCCTGAACCATTTTTATACCTACATTGATCTTAATTAATTAAGTCCATCTAGATGTACATACCGAACAGCAAATGAATTAAAGACAAACCTTGGATCAAGGCCCCAGTTCATCTTATGGAGGATGTATATGGCTAGTGAGCCTTCGATTGAACCTTGAGGACAAGCTAATAACCAATGTTCCATTAATTCGACATCGTCCTTAGTAGGCTTCCAGAGATGTAAGGAAAGGTCTCGGAAAAGGTACAAGCCAAGCTGAAAACAAACTGAAAGTTGAGTCGGGTTTATGAATACATAAAGACAAGAGTATACTGGTTGGAATGCAGATAGTATCAAGGCACGAAACTCCCTCTCTTTGATGAAACCTCTTTTGGAGAAGATTGAAGTTTCCAAGAAGATTGGAGATTGAATGTGCCGAGGAAATCTCGATATCCAAAAAATATAGGAAAGAACCATACTTGGGTTTCAGCTGATTTAGTCTGTTTTAGGTAAGGAAAGCTTGCATCGGCATTTGTTTCTAGATGTTTAATGACGGGAAAAACAAATCACATACTTACTGGATAAAAACACCCAACTCGTGATGTTTATTTCGTTTTTTGTATTAGCCAATATCAGTGCAATGCGACGGAATAGAAAACCGACTGAATAATGGACTTACTAAAATATGTCCCTACAGAATGACAATCTATTGAATGTTTCTGTTTATCAACATTATTTTTTTTCCATTTAAGATGCAGTATCTATAATTTTTTTAAACCAAAATCGAGAACTACTTACATTACCAGCTTGTGGAACGAAATGTTTCAACTTGTGGAGGATAAGAGATATTAAAGAAGGATAGATATTCGTCATATTTGACAACTGGGTTCGAGCAGTTTTGTGGCAAACATCTTTGGTTGAATGGTTGATGATACCAATCTGCAACAAATTTAAAACGTAATACGTACTGATCTTTCATTCACACCAGTTTTGCATACATGAGCACAGAAACAAAAGACATAGGGAGGTGATTTACCTGCAGTAACAGAGCAGCAACCATTTTGATGAAACACCAATCCTCGATGTTCCTAGACATCGCCATATTACAGATAGTAGTTAGTATGTAGCAAGATTCAGCGTCATTAAGAGAACAAATCAGTTCTTCCACTCCTTCCCACCAATCCGATGG
The DNA here is from genome assembly GCA_031894815.1 of Creontiades dilutus. Classification (NCBI taxonomy): domain Eukaryota; kingdom Metazoa; phylum Arthropoda; class Insecta; order Hemiptera; family Miridae; genus Creontiades; species Creontiades dilutus. The sequence goes on along the minus strand of JAVIWC010003559.1, from coordinate 14,404 downwards.
AGTTTCTGGCTTAGCTGAAAAATGAACACTGTTGAATTCAGGGAATTGAATTCAAGGATTCACAACCAGGCGATCGTCTACCATTGATACGATATCACAAACTAATATCACCAATAAATCTAATATCAACGGTCAAATTAAAGTTTAACAATTGGCTAGGAAAAAATTAGGTATGTCAACTTATTTTCTGATGGAAATTATTTCGGTAAGAACACTTAAAAAAGGTGACGTATGATAGGCATTTGATTAAAAAGTGCCACCAGCACCACTTCCACCATACTGCGTCGGCACGTGTGATTCTGTCCCATTTCGTAACTAAACAACCTAAAATTTGAAAAATAGGATTTTGGGAATTTCCGAAATGTTGAAAAAAAAAAAAAAAAAAAAAATGTTAAAAAGCCGGAATATCCTATTCTAGAATTTCTCCTATAACCCAGCAATACATGAGTATCTGTGTGAATATGAGTAACATAGATGAGACCTCTTGTAAAGATATGAAATAAATTTTTAAAACCCAGTATCGAGGTTGTAATTGTTCAGTCAAGCGCGATTTTGATAAAAACCAGCTTTTAAGGTTAAGGAAAAGAATAACACCAAAATGTAAAAATGATTGATCTCAATCTACAAAAACAGTTTGATGAAATGCAATAATTGGCAATTTTCACGATGTTAAAAGCGATTGAATCCTGCAAAATCTCATTCCAATTAGATTTCATGGGGGTTACAATGATTATGTCTTACGACTGAATCCACTCAGATAATCTCAACGCTTCTTTTGCTCCAAAATCACTTAGAGTAGCTCTGGATGGTTTCAGAAGTTTAAACAACCTAATATTTTCCTGTAATTTGCTATGTTTTCCTCCAACTGAGGATGTCCTTACCTCCAGGTATGTTCACTGGCTGGAGGATGATCCGTAGAAGATGCCATAGAGTCGACAATGACACCGAACTGAAAGGAAGTGTTATCAGAAACTGAAGAACGGACTTCTGAGGCGATGATATCAAAGCCATACAAGCACTTTTTACGACATTATCATATTCCAGCTGGAGTCTATCGACCAAGGCAGCATCATTGGCATCTAGATCACTTTCCCTGAAACGAGATAACCAATCGCTCAAGTAACAAATCCAAGAAAACCGACGTTGAACATTTTTGCAGAATAGTTATCTCGGTAAGCTGCTCCATTTATGAGACAGCCTCCTCAATCAATCAATGGTCCGCTAAAAACATAAATCCTGGACTAAAGCACCGATCCCAGGCCTCTTGATAATATTTGTACTTCATTATAATTGTGATGAAATATCTCATGACTCGGATTTCTTAGGAAATTAAATTGTTCCTCATTGCTATACAAATATCATCTATTAACTATTTTCTGCACATTTTACCAATCTAATCAAAAAATATTCTCTTAGTTTACAAACCTAAATGTTTGCCAAACATCAGTCAAGAATTGCACTGCGTGAATCATGGTTGACGCGAGCCGTTTAGCAAACTGCTGGTATTTGGGTGTACTGTACGTAAAAAAACCTTGCCCCAGAATTTTTATCAATAACCTCGTCACAGCAATGGTTTTCAACATTTGTCCACCACTCATTGTGACAAAAATAAATTTGCCATCTCGTTGTTGAAGGTTATAAATCTGAAAATACAAAATATCATTTGATTAAGCTTCAATTTCTTGAGTACTGAACATAATAAAATTATTATTGATAATGTCTTACCAAACTGAAAAAGCTATCAAGAGGTATTTGATTGAAAAGACCAATTACGTCATTTTCACTTAAAACTGCGTGAGATGCGTTGGGGTCTTCATCCTCGCCTTCTGAATCAACCATGACCCACACATCTTCGTTATCATCCAAACTTTTTTCGAGCTGTAATAAATTTTTAATACATGGCACGATAGAAACAAGGATGAACTTACAGCAATGTTATCAGTCATCGGTTCATGTAGGAATTTGATACATCTTGGGTGATATTAAAATTTTACAGGTAAAATTCAGGTTGTAAGGCATCTATGCTTACCTCTGAGAGAAAAACTTCACGATTCTTAATGGGGCCCACAATGGTTGCCATCACACAAACCATGTGGTCCAGATATAAGTTAGGATTGTTGCAGTCAAAGAAATTGACAGGAGCTTGTATGAAAGAAGCTGCCCATTTGGAAACGTTCCCGGGGCATCTACAAGAATTCCATCACAAATCAAACAATATCAAAGAGTAAATTCAAGACTTGACTTTAAAGAAAAATCATTGTGAAACTTTCTAATGAAAAGGATTGATTTTAATGGTAGGAGTCCAGTGCCAATGAAGAAGCAACCCTCTCATTAATACAGTACAGTCCAAAATAATTATTACAACTATAATAGGTAACGTGGACCCCCCGAGTTTCGTTAGGTTATAACCTATATATACCAACAACAAGGGCACAGTTCAATAACTGTTGGCAACAGCTCATGCTCTTCTCAATCACTGTTAACAGCCGTTAACTAGAGAAAACATTTTTTGGAACATTTGAGCCGTCCAACATCCTCTGAATCTTGGCAACCACTTAAGAGGTTTCAATCACCAAGGGTTCTCTTATTAACATCAAGGGATAGAGCCTCTCAGTGCCATACGTTTCCATTCAAAATCAGTTAATTGCTTTCAATGGCTTGCCCTGCTGGGACAGCAGTTATTATTACCATGCATGTGCAAGTTGAAAACTGTCAACATTCTGTTAATGGCACCTCTTGTTCTAATGAACCTGTCAATTGCAAGCAATGGTCCAATTGAATATTGCCCATTTCTATACCTTCTCCTTCACGAGACTGATTCACCAAGTGGCATTATTTATGGTGACTGACCAGGAGACATTGACAGGCAGGTTTACCAACTTCAACTAACCTAACTTACTTTAGCAAACCAATAGACATACCTTAATACATGATTCAACAAGAACATGTGTTCCCTCCATGATGAGATCCTGAGTAATGTGGCAACGATATTTTGCAGCCAATTTCGACAATCAGAGATAAATCCTTGGTCCTTATAGGGCTGCCTAAGAAAATGAAAAAGTACTGATATGGCTCCACAAATATCAGATGTCCTGTTGATTGTTCCTTCGGTGATCAAAGAGACTGGAGCATTGTGGGGAAGGTTTGAATGTACAGCAATCAATTTCCTCACATAATTTTCAATCTGCAAATCAATCCATCAGTTAGCAAAGAAATTAAAAGTAATTCTATCAACACTTGGAATCTTCAGGAGCCAAAAAAAAAAAAATCATCTGTAAAACTAATGTCATATACACAAACAACGGTTTTATATTGCAGGTAAATTACCTGCAATTTGGTGGTTAGACAGCTGTAAGAGTGTAGAGCATGATGTTCGTTGGCTCGTTCTCTAATTATAGCTAAAGTTTTGGTGAGTTTAGCAAGAACGGCTTCATCAAACGTGCCCACTTGATATTGATGACTAGCTTCGACTGGGTTCCCATCCTGCCAAAAAAAGTTGATAAAAATTTAATAGTCCGAGTTAGTATATTTTTTCCACAGTAAGTAACAGACAATAGTAGTGTATTTTACGAAATGCTTCTGGGTTGTTCAAAATCGTTTAAAAATTCAGTGTCTTATAACTTATAGTTGTTTGAATTTACAGTGAAACTGCGGGAGTTTTGACAATTCAGAGCACATGTTCACTCATAAATGGATGAATGGACTAAAATATCAAGGCTTTGAACTGGATGATTAGGTACCTAATTATAGACATAGTATCGACTGCAGTCAGTTATTGTTCAGCTATAGTTCATTATAATTTTTTATTTTACCAAAATTCTAGTTCCAAAAAAATGTGAAAGGTATTACAGAGCAACGTTGTATTTAACTTAGCTGTTCCTATTGGAACTAGCATTGTAAAGAAGTTACACTTCTAACCAGTAGTAAGAGCCACGATTCTAGTTTTCAACTTACTTGGCACTCCCCAGACTCGGATACTTTCACCACTTCCAAGATCCACAATCTCTGCTGGATATCCTTAGTTTCTTTTATCAGAGATTCTATTTCAATCACATTGGAATTCAATTTATCCCGGCTCTTCAAATACTTATTGAGGAGATCATAAAGAGGATGCCGTTGGGCAAATCCACTCCTAAGCTCGTTCTCAAGGAAACTTTCAATAAAGACGCTACATAGGCCAATTTCTTCATTATGATAAAGAGACAAAAGTTGGCTCTCTGTAAACGGGGGAGTTTCATTGGCACTTGATGTTGCCTCAGTGACTTCAAAAAATTCTTCTTCTATGTTACTACAACCTAAAAGATGTCGTGCAGTTTCTTCAGCTTCATTATCCAAACAACTGGCTACAGGAGGTTCTGGTTGTTCATCGCCTTCTTTCCGGTAGTAGTTTTCAAAATTTGTGGACTCTAGGTCCAATTCAGGGGCGACGGCCAAATTCGATAAATCTGTATTAAGCTCACACAACTCTTCTTCAGCTGTGTGATGATTTACTGGATCGCCGTTAGTCGTGTCGCCTCCAGAAGGGGAACCATCTTGCGAGCACAGCGGTTCAGTTTCTTCCCTAGCAATTATTTCATTTTCACTGAACTTTGATGTCAAAGGAGAGAGAATTATGTCATCACTTGGAGTTGACACGTTTGCGCTTGTTCCTTCTATCAACCCAATGCTTTCTTCCAACCTCTTCTGTTTCGATTTCCTCCTTTTCGGCTGAAAACAAAAGAATTTTCAACTGGAGATATATCCTACTTAAGCCAACATAAATCTCTCAAAATGTCATGCGGAAAGTTTCAGAATTACATACGAAATTAGGACCTAAAAATGTTGAACTTAATGTGAAAAAGTACAAAAAACGGCTAGTTTTGAATTGTATCGAACTAACTACACATTGCCTACCATGTCTTACACTGTACCTTACTAGGTACCTAGATTGATATAAGTAAAATTGAACGGTTTACATTTTATTGACTCTGATCAAACACAACACATCCTGTTCGATTACTTGAAGAAAAAAAAACGTATTGCTTAACTGAGTCCTCTTATATTCCTCATTGGAATGTTTATTCTTGTAAGAATAAAGATCAGAATTTATATTCAAGAGAACAGGTTCCCAAAATACGAAGAATGCTGCAGTCTGGGGCCATGTGAACTGAGATGTAGTTAACTATACATTGAAAGGTAAAATGTTTCTTCACTCATTGCTTAACATATGAACTTATCTCTATGAGGGCTTTCTATCGTTTCAAATGAAATCATATTGGCCCATGAAAGAAATAGTGTAAATAATGTTGGGTACGTCAGCAAAAAAGGGTATCTAAGGAGGAAAATGAAATTTCTCATTCCAAGCACCTTCCCAAGACAGAATTTTATCCAATGCCCACTTCTTCACCAGAATTTACTAGTGAGACGATTGTTTGAAACTGTATCACTTTTAACTTTTATACCCAACCAATAGTGTTAATTAATCGAAGTGTCAACAAGAACTTACCTTGGATATTACACTCTCCATGAAGGTAACGTAAGAAACTACATATATTAAAACTGAAGCGTAATATTAAATTGTGAATGAATTAACAAAGAAGTTTTCAGGATCTGCTTTTTGACATTTCTTATCACTAGACACAAAAATAGAAACAAATAAAACGCAACTGTCTTCTTATCACCTCCCGTGGATGTGGGAAAGTTCCCGCTAGTAGCGCTGTAATCGGTTAATGGTTAATTATATCTTATAATCAGATACTTGTTATGACGTTTTTAACGAAGGTTTGAATATGTAGTGTCAAAAACTTTAAGATGGCGGTAAAACATCGGAACATGTAGTTGAATAAAAGAAAATAGATTGGAATTTCAAGGCTTTAGTTGAGAAAATAAAGGTTAAGTCTTTAGTTGAGAAAATGAGTTTCGCATACATGGGTGCAAGGCCCTTTATTATTCGCTGAAGTTCGTACAATTTCTTCTGGTGAATTCACACGGATTTACCTATATTTGATTATGTTAATTATTTCCAACAATGAACCCTACTAATCGACCAAGAAAATAAATGTTAATTCTCCTCAAAATCGTTGGTCTACGTTTCAGAATGCTTAAAATCCAGAGAAAACCCTTCTGGAGCTTTTTCACGTTTTTGTATGTTGTTGTTTGTTCCCGTCGTTTTGGATGTCAGGTTAACGATGAAGATGCAGAAAAATTGTCAACAATTTAACTTGATAGGAACCTTATAGTACACTGTATACTGTACTTTTCCATTAAACACTCTTAAATTTAGGTTAATGAAAGAAAGGTAGATTATTAAAAGAAAAAGACATACATTATGACAAGTATATATTTCAACAGGTAGGAATCTAGCTACATATAGGTACCTATTGGAGACATCAATTGAACATATCTATTACCAATTAACATAACACCGTATCTATCTGCTCTTTAATAAAACTTCTTGATTTTTGAAATTTATTTACATTTTATTCTAAAATTTACATCAGGTTGGGCATCGTCTTATTATTATATACACGAAAAATAAATAGGTATCGGGAAATATAGTTCCTGGATGATACCACCTATAATTTGTTGTAACTGACTACACAGACTGCTTGTTTATTAAATGTTGAGTATAAGTAGGGATTTACCAGGCTAATTGGTTGGCAACCTGGAATCTACGTATTTCACATTGCAACATTTTGGACAATGAACCTATGACTACAACAGGTTTTTTATTAGAATACGATTTTTTGTAAAAACGTATCATTCTGAACTTCATGTCAGCTATCTGTACATTTTTATCGAGTAATTCTATATAATGCATTCGGTGTAGAAGGATTTGGTAATTCAGATCAGGAGGGGTTAACAGCACTGTAAAAACGAGATTATGATCAACTACAATTTATTGGTCTGCATATAAAATTGATCACGTCATGACGAACAGGCCATCAACAGTGAGATTAAAATTCGCCTCTTTTTGACGACATATGTGGGATGCATCTAGTTATTTCATTCTTTAAGATGTTTACCCGTACCTATAAGAAAATAGCAGGTTTAGGTATTTGAGAGCATCTGTTATGGCCATCTACCTGCACAGATGTCAACCAAATAATTAAAGGTAACGATCTGCCAAAGGCTGGTGATGAAGGAAAATTATTAATTTATAATAATATTCTACGATGAGATCTACTCTTGCTTCGTGATGACATTACATCTTTATGCAAATCTAAACATTAGGTTCACATCTCCTGTCATTACGAGGATGTCTCCTCTGGTTCACGAACGATTCTGTAAAGAGAAAAATAGCTCAATGAAATGCAATATAGACATGAGGAACCTGAAGTTGGAAACTAAATGTCTAACATGGACTTGAAAACCTCGATCGAAATGCGTTTCAAATAGGAATCCCCTTAAATGTTGTTAAATGTTCTGTAAATTTCGTAATAGCTTTTTCCTTAGTTAATTTTAAAGCATTTAATTTTTTAAGGCTACTCTAAATTATGAATAGAAAGTACCTACAGGCTGTTTTCAGGCTTGTATTCGGCTGATAAAATTATTTTTCCTTAACCCTTAGGGTTCTTGGAAAATAAACGTTGATCACAAAATAGTCGGTATGAAGCTTCAGAATACCTTTCCCTTCTTGAACATGAGCACTATGATTCCTGATTAGACGGAATAAAAAAGTTCCAGAATGGTGGTATAAGCGAATTTTTCGAAATCAACGTATATTAAGTAAAATTGAGTTGAAATTTAAACACTTTGTGTGCGAAAAAAAGTTAATTATCAATTTGACTGCAAAAAAAATTGTTCTATATAATATTCTTCTGTTCAAACAAAGATTTTTTATTTTTTAATAATTTGTTGAATTTTTATCGGTTTTTCATGATATTTTAGTGAAATATAAGTAGAATTTTCAGCATGTTTGAGCTTCAGTTTTTGAATGACCAAGTCATTCGTTTAAAAATTTGTTTTAACGTCAACACCTAGATCTTCTAGTTTTGAGGGAAATTTGCACGTTTTTGGAGTTGGTTACAGGTCCACTAGTTAAGCAGAAATCTCTAGTTGAATATAAACATTCAGTGATAGAAGCTTCTGGGGATATTTATATTGCCCGTTGAGAGCAAACAATTGGCAGGTGAAATTTGTAATTGCGAAAGTTTAATTTTATATATATAATGTGCCTACGATGCAAATATTTTAGATTTGGATGCTCGCATCTCACAGAAAACCCTGAATCAATCATTTAAATAAAATACTATCGTTGAAGAGAAACTGCAGTAATAAACAAGTTGTCTGGGAAAGTGAAAAAGGCCTATGTGTTCATATGACAGTCGAGTTAGTTCCCCTCTAGCAGGAAACGTGTATTTTCCATGTCAGAAATGGGTTCGCACTCTAACTACCGCTATTTGTTTCGCGCTTGTAATATCTTCCTATACTGACCACCTCATAACATTGTATGAAGCCGTAGTTATCAGATCTTTTTTACTTTAGTAGGTATTTATAGCATAAGGGTAAATATTAATTATTCAATTTAATTATATTTACTTAATTTATATAATTAACGCAAGGCTGTTGTTAAATCTGTTTTAGAAATACGAAGCTAAATCACTGTTGTTAATTTGTTTAGCTCGACCTCGAGAACCCATTACATTGATAGGAGGAATGTAACGTCCAAGTCCTCGAACATAGTAAAAATCAACTTGCCACGAAAGGATAAATAGAACTATATTGTTGCCACAACCACAGCTGTAAATAGTTTTTTCTAAGCCTAGATAGGGCTTTTGACGGCCAGCTTTCAAATGGGTAAATCCCCATAATTGTCAGGTGAACAATATTAGGACGGCGCTCGGTTATACAGTACCCGCACGACCTTCCGGTCATGATGGTACTGTAGCTTCTGCCCCTTCAACTCCATAGAAAAAGATGATGTTGGTTTATTGCATTCGATATTGAACCTTTGAAATCGGGACGTGTTGAGCTTTTTTCCGAAACTATTGAGACGAGGGTAATGAAACTTGGATCTAAAATCACAAATGTTGTCTAGTTCTGGGTCCTAGCCATAGGCTCGAACGATTGTTTTTTGCATCATCTGATCCACAGGTGAAGTATATCGATCTATCGATTATCTTTTATATCGATACCAACAATTGGAAGTATCGTTAATCGATTCAAGATAAGAGTGATAAAGACAACACATCTCGTTCCATGTTTTCTTATTACTACATTCCCTTTCAATTTCCCTTATTGTGTTAGTGTTTATTATGAGACTTAACAGTGGCGACGAGGAGAAAAAATGTAAAAACATTATTTTGTGTGAGTCCATAGTTTCGAGTTCGTATTCAGTTACGCGTGTTGATATTGATAACAGCGTCCATTTCCGATGGGTAAGTAATCGCAACGCCTCATTCGACGTTCTAAATACTTCAAGATTAATTGCTTAGAACAACTATAACCGTATTCCTAACACCTCACAATGGACGCCAATCAATTTGCGCAGTTCATGCAAATGCAACAAAATAACTTCCAAACCATGTTGGAACAATTTTCGATTAATCAACATCAAAACACTCAACCGACTACCCAACATAATGTATGTACTTTCGAACACTTCGATAAAGAGAAGGAAGCATTTCAACAATACTTAGAAAGATTTGAAAACTTCCTACTCATGAAAGGATATGATAGGAACACATCAAAAACAGTTCTTCTAAACAGTATAGGACCTGAATATTTTGAGCTAGTAAAGCTAGCTGTTGCACCTAGAGAACTACATACCCTGACCTACGAGGACGTCACACAAGCCCTAAACGACCAGCTGACAGAAAAAAAGAATGTTCTAGTTGAGAGACACAAATTTCTTTCACAAAAGCAGGGGTCTAACCAATCGGTCCTAGAATTTGTGACACAATTACGCAAGTTTATTTTGACTTGCGAATTCCAATGCGAATGTAAAAAATCAGTAGCCGATCTATTTCTACATTCACAATTTATTAGAGGGCTTTCCAACCAAAACATACGCCATCAATTGCTGTTAGATAACTCAAAAACGTTTCAAGATGCTGTAGCCAAAGCTCAAACTTTAGAAGCATCATTTCTAGATAATCAACAATTTGATACTCCAGTAGACAACTCATTGCCCGAGGTACACAGAGTCTCTAGACCACAACATAGGAGCACTAGTGGCTACAGTTCAAACCCTAGAGACGCATCAAATTCGAGTCATTACAGAGATCAATCAAGATCCTCGCAACGTCCATCCTTCAAACCTCGACTTAACCTGAAACATTTAGGCATCGATGGTCTATGCCTAAAGTGTGGCCGAAATAACCACACTTCTTCTACTTGCCGAGTTGACCCATCAAGGCTAACATGTGAGTACTGCCAAATGGAGGGGAGCCATGTCAAAAAAGTTTGTCTCAAAAGACTAACATCAGAAAAGAAAGGCGTAAAAACAGTAGACACAGAAGATGAAACGGCCCTCCAAGATCAATTCACAATCTATGAAATTAGCAGCCCAGACCAAGATACACAAAAATACCTAATTCAGGTGAAAATAAATAACAAAATTCAGGAGTTTGAAGTAGACTCTGGAGCTGGCCAGACACTACTAAACAAATCAAATTTTGACAAACTAAACCTAAACGTTATGCTTCAGAACACCAACGTTAGATTCCGTTCATACACAGCTGGCATCTTTGAACCCCTGGGAGTTGCAGAAGTGAACGTACAGTATAAGAATAAAAAATCCACTGAACTTCTATATGTAGTTCCAGACAACTTTTCCCCACTCTTAGGCCGTGCATGGATACGACATTTAAATATACACCTACAAGATATCGACACCAAACAGGCGCATACTAATTCCGTACATTCAGTATTACCTATAAACGTAGAGCAGCAAATCTATGACAAGTACTCCGAGTTGTTTGAAAAACGAGTTGGAAAATGTAAAAATGTAACAATATCCCTGAAACTGAGAAAAAACGCTAAACCCATAGCTTTTAAAGCAAGACCAGTTCCCCATGCTCTCAAAATAAAAGTAGAACAAGAACTGGAATCTCTCGAAAACCAAGGTATCATAACTAAAGTACAGGAAAGTGATTGGGCATCTCCACTAGTGGTGATTCCTAAACCTGATGGTACAGTTCGCTTATGTGTAGACTATAAAATAGGAGTGAACCCTCAACTTCAAGATGCACACTATCCTATACCAAAAATCGAGGACCTCCTTACATCACTCAATGATTCCTTACATTTTTGCTCTCTAGACTTGGTGAAAGCATACCTACATGTACCAGTCGACGAGGAAAGTGCAAAAATTCAGACAATCATTACTCATAAAGGGAGTTACGCCTTCAATCGTCTTTCGTTTGGAATTAAAACTGCTCCAAATGATTTTCACCTTGTCATGGACAAGGTTTTAGAAGGTTTAAAAGGGATAACAGTATATTTTGACAACATAATAGTGCATGGGAAAACACGAGAAGAATGCTACATAAACCTAACAGCTTGTCTCGACAGACTTCAACAATTTGACTTGCACCTTAACAAAGAGAAATGCGAATTTTTCAAAACCAAAGTACAATACCTAGGATATGTCATCGAACGTGGAAAGATTTCAAAAGACCCAACTAAAGTAGCAGCCATCAACAATGCTCCCAGGCCAACAAACCAGGACGACGTCAAAAGATTCCTAGGAATGGTCACTTACTACTCAAAATTTATACCAGATACCTCAACCCTCACCTACCCATTGAGACAGTTGCTTCAACAAAACCGTAAATTCCATTGGTCAGCTAAATGTGAAGCAGCATTTATACAACTAAAAAAAGAAATAGCAAGTGGACGAGTTTTGACCACATTTAATCCCAAACTTCCGCTGACAGTAGACTGCGATGCCTCTCCAACAGGAATTTCAGGAATTCTCTCACACACAATTGATGGAGTGGACAGGCCAATTGCATTCACTTCTCGTGCACTAACCAAAACAGAGATGAATTACAGCCAGCTAGATCGTGAGGCCCTGGCAATTGTTTTTGCCCTGAGGAAATTCTACTATTTTATTTATGGGAAAAAGTTTACACTATACACTGATAATCGTCCACTAACTCACATTCTGCATGAAAACTCCAAACTACCAGCAATGACATCTGCAAGACTTTTGCGATATGCAACTTGGCTCACCAATTTCGACTATCAAATTCGACATAAAAAGGCAGAAGATAATGTGCATGCAGATTATTTATCAAGATCGCCCATTCAGGAAACTATTTCTCATATTGAACAAAAGGTGGAAGAGGAAGTTTCCCTCATTTCTAATGAACTAATCTATAGAATGTCCAACAAAGCCCTAAATTATAAAACCCTTGCCGAGGAAACCTCACGTGATGAATATTTGTCAACATTAAAATCAGATCTCTTGAATGGTAGGAACTTTTGTTCTGAGTATTACCTTCAAAATGATATTATCTTCAAAGGGCAACGGGTAGTGGTACCATCTTCAATGCACCAATTAGTCCTCAACGAACTTCATCATACTCACATTGGAATTGTGAAGATGAAGCAATTGGCAAGACAATATGTGTATTGGCACAATTTAGATAGAGACATAGAGCACCTTGTTCGCAATTGCCGAGAATGTGGGCAAATAAAGAAGAATCCCACAAAAGCTCCAATCCATCACTGGGAGGAACCCTCAGAAAACTTTGAAAGGGTACACATGGACTATGCTGGCCGTTTCAAGATCATCACTTTTTTATATTGGTTGACGCGAAATCTAGATGGTTGGAAGTTCGTTACTCCAAGAATGCACCTACATCAGAGTTAACAATTCAATACCTTCAAGATATATTTGCAACTCATGGAAACTGCCAAAGACACTGGTCTCTGGATTAGCAGAACGCATTCAAACAAAAATTTTTAAAAGTGAAACATTCACTAAATTCATGGATTATCACAGATCATATTTAAAACGGGCGTATTAAACTCGACCTTCTGCAAATCACAAGTGAGTTTATTGACACCTCACCTGGAACTCGACAACTTAGCGTGGGAGATCAGATACAAGCCAGATGGTACCCTCCCACTGGTAAGCCAACGTGGAGACTCGGAACTATAGTCCAAAGCTTGGATTCACTACATTGTGAAACTCGATGGAAACGGATTTGCATAAACGCATATGCTGTTTGTCACAATAAAACATCCCAAGAAAACAGTGACCTCCATCACTGAGCAAGTGCATGAACCAGAAAGTGGACAGTCCAGAGTTGCCAGAATCCCAAGATCAATCTGTTATTCTGAGATCAGGAAGAGAACGCCGACAACCCACAAGGCTGCAAGACTATGAATGTCAAGAATCATGACTATTTAAGACAGCAAGATCTAGAAAATGTCGAAATAACACTAGTGGTAAATTCGTAGTTGTTAGACATCTGTTCAATGAATCAAATGAGCCCACTTTGACCGCTCTACGTTAATCTGTTCAACTCATCTGTTAACCTATTACTTTGACAGAAGAAAAATTACGCCTACAGCTACAATTATATCGCCTTCTGCATCGAGTTAATCAAACTCTATGTTCTAACTCCGATACTTACACATACATATCTTCCAAACTGAAACGCCGATTATAATGTGTCGTTCCAGTTTTTATAATTTGATCAGCCATTTTGTCAAATTAATAAATTGATTGATTGGTTTTCCAAGAGAAAATTTGAAGAATTTACGAATAGTTGTAAGAACCCTACCTCCGCACCGGAGGACTTGCTATTGCCACCATAGAAACCTGAAATTTTTAATAACTCGTACGTTTTGTCGCAGACGATGAAGAACAAATATATTTTTCAATTACCTGCAAACTGCATTTACTTCTAACTACTTTTGTCACGTGGTAGCGAGCTGAACGTTCCCAAACGGACTCAGTAGATCCCTCAACGTTAAAAAATAAAGAAAGAAAAAAACTACTTCCCCCATTAAAAAATAACATTATATTTCCTATTCAAGAAACCAGAAGATAAAAATAGCTTACACTGCAAACTCACTTTTTGAAGGTTCAATACCAAAACCTCTACAACAAACAAACCTTATTACAAAAACCCTTTGTCGTTTCTAGTCACATAGTCGCAGTGTAGGTACTAAAGCAAACAAAAGGGAACAACGTAGACTAACAACGACAAACTAAACGTGACCTAAATCCGAACATGAAGCAATGCCGGCCTTAAACATAAAGGTACCTCATGCACGCGAATATATACATCCTCAGACCCCACATCGCCCGCCACCTCTCAACAGAAATAGCTACAACTCGACAATTCGTAAATTGGAACATCAGACCAGTTAAAACAGTTCCAACGTCAATATGGAATCGGCCCATGAAACCGCGAAGTGACAGAAATGCCACCAATGAATCCTGAAATGTTACATAATTCGT